>CM046426.1:44747896-45182896 GCA_025506505.1 Flaveria sonorensis | reverse complement strand
AACTTGCGTAATAATAAATATAACTTGCATAATTATTCACCTTATATGCGTAATTGTGGCGTTACGAAATTAACACTCTCCCAAAAGACATGTGTCACGCCCTAGTGACTTGTTACATTTCGCACATTTTTATGCATTTTGTATAGTAATATTCCCTTTTATATATATATATATATATATATATATATATATATATATATATATATATATATATATATATATATATATATATATATATATATATATATATATATATATATATATATATATATATATATATATATATATATATATAGGGAACACAAAATAAAGAAGTGAGGAACTAATTATAGACACATATTTTAATTTCAAAAATTCAAAAAGAAGGCAAAAAAACCCGTTATTTTAAGGCAATAAAAAAAGTAAAAAAAAAAAGATCACTTTTATTTCGCTTGTGAAATAGTTTATTTTATGAAAACATCGATTTCACTTGTGAAATATGATTTTTTTTACTTTTCATTCCTTGTTTACCCTAAAATTGTATGGCGTTTTTTTTGCCTTTTCTTTGAATCTAGTGGAATTAAAATGTATGGATAGGATTGGTTTTCCAGTTCTCTATTTTTTTGTGTTCTCTTTCGAACCCCCTATATATGTATATATAGAATCGAAAAATCAAACAATCACTAAAACCGTCCTTTATATTTTTTATAAGTAATATATCATATGTTGGAAAAGTTTATTGTGTTTTATAAATATAGGGGTCGGTTACTATACAAAGCGTATAATTCGTACGAAGCGTACGAAGCAATCTCGATCGTTCATTTTAAAATCTCAGCGCCTGATATGCAAAGCGTGATAATTCCACCTCGTTTTCATTAAAAAGGGTAATAGGGTAATTTCAGCCCATTAGCGTGATAAATAACACAATAGTAAAAACAATTGCGTGATTTCACAACCCCAAATTTTAGGGTTTTTATAACGACCCACAACTACGTGATAACGAAAAGGTTCTTTAGCTGCTATTGCGTGATTATTGACTATAAAATACTCAAGTAAAATAACTATAAGTATCGAACACCCAAAAACCTAACATTTTTTAAAAAAACCCATCACAATAATCATGAAGAAAGTTCAAAACAAAGTAGATGCAGGTATGTTCAATCTCATTAATGTATCGGTGCTGGATCCTATACTTACAATCTCGGATGTTTCTTTATTACAGTTGTTTACCATGAAAGGAACTAAAAACAGGAACGATACGCAAGTTAGGTTCGAAAAAAACCCAGTTTTTATGCATGCCTATAGTGATTGATTATTGACACAATTTTGTACGTTGTTAACACACTATTCAAACAGATGTTTAGAATGAAAAGCGAACAAAAAACAAAAACGATACCCATGTTAAAAAGGACGCAAAAAGCGGTTAGTTTGACTATAGACTTTTGTGTAATTTCTTGTATCTTTTGATTGCTTGATTAATATTTTTGTCAAACTTTTGAAATGATCATCGTTTTCCTAATTGTATTTGCATAATTTATAAAATAGGTTGCGTAATTTCTAATACAAGTTGCGTAATTTCTGAATTTGTTTGCGTAATTTCTAGTAGATGGAAAAATACAAAAAAAGATAAAATCCACTGAATCAGATGATGATGATTTCGTAGATCCACTACCAAAAAAATCAAAAAAGATAACGAACTTTGATGACGACTTTGAATCCCCTGTGAAGAAGGTTAAAAAGCAAAATGTAAAAGGAAAAATAAGAAGAAAAGAATTTGTTAACTACAACTATAGGAGACTGTCCATGCGTAGCTCCCTAGAAAAGTTGTATGACGCCATCCAAAAATTCACCGATGCACAAGTAGCTGCAGTAAAAGAGATTGGCTTTGGTTCTATACTACACATGAAGATAGATAACATACCAATGGCTTTAGGTTATTGGCTTCTCGTGAACTATGATCATAAGATAAATGAATTGAATATGGGAAACCATCATCTCAAAATTACTGCATCCAAGGTTCATGAGATACTTGGAATCCCAATAGGAAATACAAAGGTTGTTGAAGTGAATAAACCATGAAAGGACCGATGAGTTTAAAGTTCAATTTCAAACATCAAGAATAACAGTTGTCAATGTTTTAGACGCAATGAAACAACAAACAGAGGGTGGAAGGCTTTTCAAGCTAAACTTTATTGTTGTCTTCTTTATAATAGTAGGATTCATCACAAAGTCAACAACTATAAATCAAAGGAACCTTGTGAACATTGATGATGAGAAAGAAATACCGAATATGGACTGGTGCAACTATGTAATAGAATGTTTAAGGAGCACAAAGGCAGATTGAAAACTCACTAAGCCATGGAATGGGCCTCTTTTATTTCTTGTGGTTAGTTTATACTTTCATAATTATGCAATATCTTATATTTAATTACACAATCATATGTTTCTACTTACGAAAATGCAATTATTAAACACAAAAATTTTAGGTTCTTTATACGCATGAGCATCAGAAGAGGCATGAAGCACTGATAAATCCAATTGAAATACCAGCAATCAAATACATTTCATTAGAAGCCTTATCCGAGATGCAAGAATGCTTATTCGAGAATGGCCCACTAATAGACAATGAGATAAGTGATGATGATGTTGAGAAGGATCTTGAGCCTGAGGGACTAAAACATATTACTTAGCGGGGATTAATGTTTAGAAAGATGTTGATACCAATAAAGATACCGAGGTTGAAGATGTGGTGAATGGTGTTGAGACTAACAAAGAGACTGAAGTAGAAGGGGTTGCTAATGATGTTGAGACCAACAAAGAAGCTGAAGTAAAAGAAGTTGGCGATAATGTTCCTACAAGAATAACATTGAACCAGGAACATGAATGTGTGAATAACAATCCCATGAATACATGTCAATCCTACTACACACCATTGATGGATGACAACCATGTTGTCACAAGAAATGAGGAACAAGTGTATGAGGTTAATGTTTCCCAAAATCAGGAGAGTGGAGATACGGTGGATCCATTTGACATGTATGATGATACAATTTACACTTCACTAAACCTAAAGAATCCAATAGGAACAGGCATGTAGCAAAAAATTGAGTATTATCAAAAATCACTTGAACTGTCGGGACTTTCAGCATATATGGTAGAAAAACACATAAGCCATCTGATGAAATAGTAAGTTTTATATAATTACGCAAGTTTTGCTTATTAAATTACGCAATTTAAACTACTAATCATGCATTACTTATTTGTTTAACTAGGAGTGGATGGTGGCAGTGGATCAAACCATGACACTTTTTGATAGAGCATTTGCAGAAATTAGTTCCTTGATTCTAGAAGGGCGATTGAAGTACTCTTCAAGTGACGTTGTAAATGAAAAGTGTAAGGAATGGGAGGAAAGATTAATGCAAATTCATAAGCATATTTCAATGAAAGAAATATCATCGGAGCAGCCCCAGGAGAATAATAATGAAGTAGTAAGTTTAGGGGAATCAAATGAGACTGCTAATGAAGCTGAAGATGATCAAGCTGGTAAGAGTTTAAAAGCACTCTTATCTATGTTTAATCTTTTACGCAAAAACAACAACAACAGACATGCAATGATAAAAATACTTTTAAAAACAGGAGAAGAAGTTGAAGCTGATAAAGAGGAAGCTACGATTGCTGATAAAGATGATGGTGCAAACCAAGAAGGAGGTGAGGAAGTTGATGGTGTAAAACATACACCAATTAATGATGAAGGTTAGTTGGTTAACTAATAATTGATGTTACAAATTAATATTTTTAAAAAACATTTAAACACTAATAATAACGCCGAACAAAACAAAACAAGCTAATGCTAGTAGAGATGCTGATAAAAGAAGGAGTCTACAGGGAATGAAAAGGATGTTGTAGATGATCAAGCTGGTAAGAGATTAAAAGCACTAAAACCTATGTTTAATCACGCAATGATAAAAATACTTTGAACAACAGGAAAATACCTTGAAGCTGATAAAGAGGATGCTACTATTCCTAATAAGGAGGATGGTGCGAAAAAAGAAGGAGGTGAGGAATTAAGCTTCAGAAGTTAATTTTGCTTCCCATATATATTTGGTTTCGGAAGATATTAAGCTTCAAAAGTTAATTTTCAAGGAGAAATAAAACTTCTGAGACTTAATTATTTTCGAAAGAAAATTGTCCTTCAAAACATATAAATATTGTGAAGCTGATAAGGAAGTTAATTTTAAGACACACATTTTTTGAAAAACAATTTTGAAATTATTTGAATATAATCTACAGGGATTGATAAGGATGCTAATGATATTAAGGTAGCAACTGTATTACAGACAATGCCCTTCCGCCAACCTGATGAGTGAAAAAATGTGAAAACAATAAAACAAGATGAGGATGATCTTCATACACCATTGCAGGCACCGGGTATAATGCAAAGAGAAAAACGGAAGACCAATTTTTCCTTAGCAATGAGGTCACCTTACTATAATCGCAAAGTTGAGCTAAATCAAGAACTTACAACTATTGAAGCGCTGGTGACACAATACATATTTGCTCCTATCCAAGAATTGTAGTAAGTAAATTACAGTATTGTATGTTTAGTTCTTGTTTTGTTATGCGTGTATTTTAATAAACATGTATTAATCTTGAATAATAACAGCACGCTTGTTTACCAATCAAAATATGGAACATCAAACTTTAAAGTTATTTTTGAGATCTTCTATCCTGGGATATACCTGTGTACAAATGTGATAGATACTTGGAGCAAAATCTTAAATTGTGAAGAAAAAAGGCGAGATCCTTCAAGACCATTTAGATTGTTCTGCTCAAGTGCTATGTTGGTAAGTAACATGCTTTTATTATTATCACGCAAGTTGTTTATCGTTATCACGCAAATGATTTATATATAAGGCAATTTGTTTATCATTATCATGCAAATGGTTTATAAATAACGCAAAATAGTTTATCATTATCACGCAAATTGTTTTTGTTATCACGCAAGTCATTTTCATTATCACGCAAATTGTATTGCATTATCACGCACTCAAATTAATCACACAATTTATCATAATGCAGCCCTCTAGACATTACACTACACAGTATGACAATCAAGCAAGGCTCAGCTTGTTTTCAAGCAACATGGAAGATCTGATGACAAAATTTGAAATTAAATCCATCTTGGGTGTAGACATACTAATTGTCCCAATTTTGCATTAAGACCATTACTATGTAATCACAATCGATTTTAGAAACGGAAATGTATATCTCTTGGACAACTCTGCTTTGAAACAAGCTTTTGCAAGAAGATACAAAGGGGTTCCCATAATTAATACAACAAAGATTGACTAGAGTTACATAATTAATTATGTTTTTGAAATACATATGCAGCTACAGACAGTCTACCATTATCTACAAAAGATGAATCATCCAAAAGCACACTTATTTGAGAAACCTCAAATAGATCGATATGAAATGACATGGAAGACCTTGGAAAACAAAGTAGACTGCGGAATCTTTGCAATGCATCACATGGAGACTTTCACGGGTGAGGTACCATGGGATTCTGGGCTGGGACTGGAGAATGAACAGACACCTCAAATTGCAGAATTAAGGAGCAAATACTCGACTAAAATCCTTTTAGCAGATGTCAATCTGGAAAGACAAAGACTTATAACTGAAGCAAGAAAATTCAACAAAGATAAGACAATAGATAAATAAATGCTTAAAGTAGATCTACTTGGACAGCTTCAGTATAGGCAATCTCAAATGTAACATTAGTATTATTTTGTCCTGCTTTTAGTGTTTGATGATAGTTTATACATGCTGTTGGCAGAAATAACGCAAAAGGATAGAAGATAATCACGTAAAAGTTATAACACAAAAATTGAAATCCAAAAATATAAATACATAATCACACTATCATTTTAACACAAAGCTCTCATCATTTATATTGATAATCGTATTTAAGATAAGATAGTAAAGCAAAATACTAAACAAACAGTCTTTCAATTCAAATATTCTTAAGAAATTCAATCTTTTCATCCTTTGAACAGCTTAACAAAGCCATTGTCATGCCCAGTTCTTCTAAAAGAACTCCTTCTTTTTTAAAAATATCACCCATGACCCTAATGCTTAACTCCTTGAGAGAGGATTCAGGCTTTGAAGATAAAATATTTATCATTTCCTCTCTCTTCCTTCGGCCATCATGTAGTTTGTTAAATCTTTCTAACAAAGCCTCTCTATAAATTGATTCTTCAATTATTTGATCATTCATCCTCTTGATGAACGCCTCTCTGCTGGATGAAGATGAAGGTGAACCTGCCATAAGTTTAAGCAATTGAATATGAGAAAGTTATAGTGAACAAAGACAATACACGATGAATCCACTTATAAAAGAAAAAAGAAATACAAAAAGTCACAAAAAGAGAATAATATTTAAATCACGTGTGAAGAATTGACAGCTTTTCATACCGAAAAGTCTGAAAAGCATAAATTATATTTAAATAAATGAATTGGAAAACAAAAATATATGTATACACTTCGGGGAAATAATGCAACGAACGTTGCTTCTATATTTGAATAAAATGATTACTTAGCCTACCTCTCAACTTGATTATTTTCAACTCATATAAATTGATGTGATGTATGTGATGATCATCTAGAACAAATAAATGCTACCGATTATTACACAAACATGATATCTCTTATTACGCAATAAGAATATAATCACGCAAAGGTATAAAATATGTAAATCATTCGTATTCTTGTTTCATTTTCCATGAAATTCGAAAGATCATAATCATTAATTAATTCAAACGCAACTGCTCAACTGTAATGATGACATAAACATTAAATTTATACGGTAACGTCTTCCAGCTACCCATGCCAAAAACACTTAATGAGCTCTCTATATAACTTAGTCTCTTGTCATCACCATATAACATATCCACTAAAGAAATCACATAAAATGTCTACTAATCAAGTTTCTATCAAAGATCTGGTTAGAAAGCAACGATCTAAAGAACTTGATTGTGACATAGCAACCTCTTCCAGCTTGCTTTTGATCCAGGGTCATCTGTTGGAGCAGAAGGTAAAAAATCTAGAGCTTTATCAAGAGATCTTAAGGAGCCTGATTCAAACTTCAAAGCAAAGTCCATCGCCTCCATAGAGGTTCAACTGCAATCTGATAAGCTTCTTTGTCAGATTGTTAACGATGCATGTAAAACCCTTCTCTCCAGCATGGACAACAAGGAAATGGGGTTTGATGGCATCTTGGAGGAGTAAGTGATGGGGTTGGTAGTGATGGTGATGGTGGGGATGGTGATGGTGATGGTTGTGTTTATGTGTAAAAGATATTTTTGATTGTTGGTAATGAAATTTTGTTTCATGATTTTTCAAATTGTCAAAAGCACACACTGGTAATAACGCAACAAAGTTCATAATCAGTTAAATATAATAACGCAAGATTGAAGTATAAAAATATAAAAATTTTGAAGTATAATGACGCAATACTGTAAACATAATAACGCAAAACATAGATGATAATAACGCTAACGTTCAAAGAAATGACGCAAGAGTTTTCTATAATAACGCAATATACTCTTTAATGCGTTCCACTCCCTTTTGCTAGACCTGATCCACCGGTGCACATTCTCATACCGTGATCACTTCCCCCACAAATATGTCACGACCTGTGTCTCTTACCAGAACGACTAATTGCTTTTTCTTTCTTCGATTTTATCATTTTGTGAGATCCGCGACCTTTATTTCGAATTCCACCAGGAACACGTACAGTAGCATCTGTTGGTCGATTAAAACCAAGAACAGATGCATACCTGTCTTTCCTATTTTGAGGATGTAATTTGCGAACAATCTTTATAACCTTTAACATCATTCGCTTCAACTCATCATTTACAAGACTCAAAGCATCAAGATCAGGGGCTAATCGATTTATAATATATTCTGTAACATGTTGTATCTCACGAGCGACTTTATCAACATCCCGAGATTGCTCGTTGTCAATATCATCCGTTACACGTGAATACTTTGTGGTGTTGCTAACCGCATTCCTTGACCAATGTTTACTAACATATTTTTTAGGAAACTCATGAACTTGGAACATCTTAAACACATAAAAAATGTGGCAACACAACAATCCATAACGCTTAAACCTTTTACAACTGCATGATACACTTAGATCATCTTTTCTGAACAAAACCTATTTAACAACACACAGAACAACAAATAATATATTACGCAAAGCTTAGTGAAATAACGCAATGGTTAACTATGAACATTTTAAAATAACACAAGGGTTAATTATAAACTTACCTCCAATAAACCATCACCGTAGGCCTCAAAATCTTTAACCATAATCTTAGAATACTCTCCTTCGGTAGACACATTAAAAAACATACGCTTCTCAGAAACAACATAAATTTCTTCTTGAACATCATTAAATATGGCCCTTGTAAAAATTTTTGCTACCTAATCCTCAAGAGGAAACTTTGACTATAGATCCGGGAAGGTGTATGGGGATTCATGGTCGTTTGTCTGTCGATTATGCCTCTGAATTTCTATTGAAGTGTCATAATGATTAAAAACTCAACAAGAGTCAATTGGGAGTTTGAAACATGACAAAAGAAGTGATTCTCACTTTCAGACCGAGAGGTTGTTCGTATGAGACCAGACATAGGCTCATCGCGGTAGAATGCAGGAATCCACATTGATCTCATATCAAAAACATCTAACAGCCAATTATTGCATGTAAGATCAAATTCGTGGATTAAATCTAACCACTCCCTATCAAAATTATCGAGACTAATACAATCTGTCCATACTATATTGCATATCTTCCTTTTGAAATCTTCATTGTTGCACAACGAAACACCAACCTACAAAAACAAAAAATATACTCTTTTTAAGCAAGCATAATTAATTTCTACGCATGAAGCATAACATTAATCACTCAAAGAGTTCAATAATAACGCAATAAATAGATTTCATCACGCAAAAAAGACTATCTATAATCACGCATGCATAAACAAACATAATAACGCATGTACAAAGTGGTAGGATAAAATCACTCATATTATATCCACTAATTCACGCATACATATACAAATAATAACGAAAAAGCACACAGAATAATAACGCATCAATCTATACCTTGTCAGCAACCTTCTTCATTATATGCTAGATACATAGCCTATGTCGGCTATCATTGAAGATGCTTTCAATAGCTATTTTCATACCCGGATCTTGATCAGTGACAACAACTTTAGGCTGACAACCATGCGATTTTAGAAAATAGTAAACAACCATTTATACGATTCAGATGATTCAAATGACAGCAGTCCAGCACAAAATGTAACATTACGAAAGTGGTTATCAATGCCGGTAAATGGGACAAAAACCATTTTGTACATACGAAAGAAATAAAATTACAATAAATAACATCAATTACGCAATACATTAAAAAATACTGTGATAAATTTCAAACATACATACTTGTTGGTATTAAAAGTTGCATGAAATGAAATGACATATCCAAACGCAACATAATTCCTCTTGTATTCTTCATCAACCCAAAACAACCCGGTCAATGTACCCTTTTCATCAACTATGTAATCAAATGAATAGTCAGGGAGATACTCTTTCATGCTAAGCAACCTTTGAACAATCATTTCAGCATCATATTCCCCAATGTAGCAGTTTAACTTACTTTTAAAATTCTTACACTCAGTTACCGTCACACCAACATGCTCAAAGCCGCCATATTTAGTCTTCATCACATTAAATGCCTTCACTGGACCTAAATTAAGGGTTGCCAAATCATAAATCGTCTTTTCTTGTACCTAAGACAACTTCCGATTAGAACGTACAAGGTGCATATCCTTCTCTGCCACCAACTCGTAATTATGCGATTCACAAAACTTATAAATTTGGAATGTCTTACCTTTAGAGCAGTTTAAAGCAATTAGAGCCTTACACCCAGTTCTAATGGAATACCTTCTCTTTTTTTTTTTATTTCTTACTAATAGAATCAATTAAATCGTATCTTTTAAAGGGTTTGCTTCCCTCATTAGAACATGTAAAATATTTCAACTTTAAAATCTCATTGCTCGAGTGTTCAACACCTTTTCGAACACAAAATCCACCTTTTTTTGCATATGCCATGTAAAACTCATAAGTATCATTTATGAATGAAAATGTCATTCCCACAACCGGTTTATATGACATTGGAACTTTCGGGATAAACCATTGGTCACATTCTTTGGAAACTTCTAA
Organism: Flaveria sonorensis; assembly: GCA_025506505.1. NCBI lineage: Eukaryota > Viridiplantae > Streptophyta > Magnoliopsida > Asterales > Asteraceae > Flaveria > Flaveria sonorensis. Next base: position 45,172,624 of record CM046426.1, on the reverse strand, counting down.
ACAACCTCCTAAAATGAAAATATCAAAAAAAATCACGCAAACGTTATATTCTAATTATGCAATAATCAAATCAATTTATATCATGAAAATTCCATAAATAACGCAACCATTATATTTAATTACGCAAAAAAAATTCCTAAATCACACAACCATAAGATTCTAATTACGCAGTAACGAAATTAGCTTACGGCATCAAATAAGCATAAAAATCATGCAAACCATTATATTCTAATTACGCAGTAACTAATACACTTTACCTATACTACGTAAGTGATGTAAACAATTACGCTACAAATAATCATTTGATCTGTTACTTAACACAAAAGCCTTGCACGTTTACACTGAAACATCCAAACCTTTCATCACAAACTTACGTAAAAAAATTACATCACCTCACTCACATATGATATCATGAATCGAACAATAAAACTTGTATCAATGAAATAGTAAAAACGTTAATAGTGATGTTCAACAATAAGGAAAATTACATGAATCAATAAGAATGAAACATATTCAAAAAACAATCACATTGCAAATCGATCATTAAAGGCATCCAAGATCAACGAAAACGAAATCGAATAATAAATACCTGAATTCTGGCCGATCATCTCTACAATTATAAAAAATCAAAACATGAGATTGCTATTTGAAATAATCAATTGACAGATGATGTAATGTTCAAAATTTTATCAATACAAGCAACTATCCAAACCTAAAAAAACCATGTATACGATAATTAATGTAGCGGATCACGTCTCCATAAATTTTGTATGTCAAAAACTACGCAAGAGTGAATTTAGTTACGCCCTGTATGGGTATAATTACAATCCTACCCTCCCGTCCAATTTTTTACTTTGCCACGCGGCACCCTGTAGTGGTTTCGTACGTTTCGCATGAAATATTCACTTTGTACCGTAAGCTTTCCCTATAAATATAATATATATTAATTTTCCTTGTTTGTGCTTTATAAATTTACATGTGTTGTTAACTTATCTTCTATTTGATGCAAAACTTGCTTGAATTTATTAACTAAACTAGGCATGAATTAGCCCACGTCAAGACGGTTAACCCAATTAACCGAACCATAATTCTCAGAAATCAGAAAAACCTATTTGTTATCACTTATGAAATTTTAAATTTTTTTGCATATTATTTATAAATTTGGTTTTCTTTATTTTAACATCAATCTAATTTACTCTAAATGCTACATCATTGTCTAATAAGGACTTTGAACCCTCAATTTCATGAGAAGAATATCATTTTACAAACCAATATACTTCTAATCCAAAGGCCATTTGGTATAAGTTTGTTTGATAGTGATAAATAACCGAACAAACACATGCTATCTGTGATTATGTCCCCGACGAAAAGAAAGCTACGTTAACAATGTCCAACACACGTTCTAATAAATAGTAAAGCGAAATGTTATTCTAAAACAAATTCAACATAATTAATACCTTGCTATGATATATAGTTTTTTCGAACAACAAATTTTATTAATAAGGCGACTAGCAAGAAACTACACACCTAAAAACAAAAAAAGGATTACATGTACAATGCCGGATTTGACAACCACTCTACCCATTTCAGACTACAAAACTTATTTCTGCTACAATATAAAAAAAAGTGAATAACTTCATCAAACAACGACACCTTATGCATTTGTTTATCTGAAAATTACGCATCATTCCTTAGCTTTCAAATTGGCCACTTAAGTGACGTGAAAAACTTCACCTATGTTTCTTGTGATATATATAGTAAAGGACATAAAAAATGTTAACTTTTTTCTTATCTTTTATGTATAGATACTTCTCTTTATTATGAGTCATATCACATTTTTAAGAATTACATAATTCGTTAGATTTTCCTTAGTATATTTAGTGGAGTTAAAAAAAGGTCGTGTTGACATTTCTCTGATTTTTTTTTATGGCGTTAACCCACTGCAACAAATCCAACATAGCACCACTCTTTGTAGTTTAAATGTTTAAAACAAATCTGGAGATGAGCTTACACATTACTAATAATCGTAACCCATCAATTAAGATGTAAAAATGGGTTGTGTTTGTACGTTTATGAGTAAAATTTCACACAAACCTCGAAATTTGATACAAACTAAAAAAATCATGTTAGACATGAATATGAAATATATGAAATGAGTTTACACTATTTAAATGTTTAGGGCATGTGAGTGTAAACCATAAGTAAACATATAAAGGTATAATGATCATATAACAATTTTAAACTCAAACTCACATGCACTCTAAACATACTCATGAATGCTAAATCTATGTCACTTGTTCATAATAAGAAGTCTAGAATTGATAACAAGAACACAAGATTTGTAGGGTCGGCCCAATGCCATCTTGGGGTGAATTTAGGGTTTGGGGTACCCCAACAAATAGGGGTCCCATTTGGAAAAATTATATATGGCTGAAATCTGATTTGGTAATAGCGTCATAACGGGAACATGAAACAAGAACCAACTCAAATACTATCACTCACCTTAGTTTCTCTAACTAAACTATCCATCTTCCCATTCCCTACTAACAACAACTAACGTACTCGGTTGCTTGGCTTCCTCGTCAATTTTTTGATTCTGTTGCTGCTATCATTATGCTATAGTGGTCACTGGTTTGTGGATGCGTGGTGGTACTTATGCCCATTAGACTGCCGGACGGGTCACTGATGTGAGGTGTGTGGTGGTGACTAGCGTGTAGTCGTTAAACATGGTGGTGTTGCGCTTCTTGTGCTTGCGTAGATGGTTCGGTGATCGGTGATTCGTTGCACTGTGCATGGTGGTGCCGGTGGCATGGTGTTGTATTACTTCTGTGCTTATTTTCAGCTTTTTGTTTGTGAGAATTGGGTGGTTGCGGTTAAACTTTAAAGACGTTAAAGGTTAACAATTTAAAAATATACTTTTATAATTTTACCTTTTTAGTTGATTATTGATATTAGGTATTTAGGTTATTTGATTATTATTTAGTTGATAATTGATATTAGGTGATTATTATTTAGTTTTGTGATTATATCTATAGATTTGTTTTGTAAATATTGATTAGTTTAGGTGTGTTATAGTTTAATATTGTTTAATATCGTTTAGGCTTTCTTTGTGTTTTTGTGATTTGTAAGTTAAGCATTTAGGCGAACTTGTAAACATTATACTTAAATCTCAAATTGATTCTAAAAGTACATGATGCATCCAAAAAAAAGGCAAACGAGAAGCTTTAGATGAATCATTAGAAGGATCGCTATTAAAATTCATAACACCCACAAACACAAATATTACAAATCATGATGAAAATCTTGATGAACCTATAAATTTAGATAAAACTTGTTTTATAGTTGTCCTAATTATTGACAAAGCCTATACCGGGTAGTTGGTATACACCGAATTCATTTAGTTTATATATTTTGAAATGATTTCAGCCATATTGTGACATAACACTCAATTACGTATACTATGGTGGTGTTTGTTTTTTGTCAGAAGTACTTCCTGACCTCTTTTGTCTGCGCCGCGCAGACCGCGCGCAGACGTTAAGGTCTGCAGACTGTTTGTTTTTCGGAAGACCTTTCATTAAAAAAGGTCTTCATGAGGTCTGCATGAGGCAGACATGGACCATCCACTTCTGTAATCTTCTAACCCCTTCTCAGTCTTCACCATCAGCCACACACCCACCCGCCACCGCCGGCCCACCCGCCACCGCCGGCCCACCGTCCACCGCCGGCCCACCGTCCACCACCTCCTCTGTTTCATCATCATCATCATCAAAATGAACAGATCCATCCACTTCCAGCAACGACATCAACGACACCTTCACCGTCGCAGGACCTCCTCCCTCACCGTCGTGCCCTAGGTTTGCCTCAGTCAACGTCAGCTCATTCTCCTCCAACACCACCGCCACCGGCGAGTTTTAGCCGGAGTTTCTCCGTCAACATCTTCCATTTTTTCTTTGATTCCTTACCTGAAATCAGATCTTCACATCCCGATATGTACCCCAACACCACATCCCCGTTCTCCAACCGCACCCAAAACATCCCGTTCGGGAGCGACTCTGTGATCGCGCCTTTCGCCACCCACTTTTGCTTGCTGGAGTCGGGTGCTTTGGGCTTAACAGCTAACTCACGCCTGCGGTTGTTGGCCTGAGCTCTGGTGGTCAGGAGGCTGGTGCGGTTCCAGTGGGTTCTGAGGTGGTTCGGTGCGGGTGTGGTGGTGGGGTTGGGTTGGGATTTAGAGGGGAGGTGAAAGATATCATGAAAGCCATTGATGATGGAGAATTGAATTGGAGATTTGGAGATGTGCGTTTTGGTTTTGGTTTTGTGTGGGGAGGCGGTGGGGAGAAGCTAACTACAGGAGTGATTTTTATTTTTAATTACATATTAATTTTTTAGTCTGCAGATGTTAAAAAAACAAACAGTCTTTTCTTGCAGACGTTTGGTCCACCTCTTCTCCTGCAGATGTCTGCAAATGTGGTCCGCAGACTGCAGATATTTTTCTACAGAAAAAACAAACAGCACCTATGTCATGGTTGTTTAAACCCTTGCTTTATAAATTTAATATAATCACATGCTGGTCCTATAATAATGAAAAAATTTATAAACAAATATTTCATAACCATTTTGAAAATATTTTAAAACCATTTATGGACATAAACATAGCACGCAAATGAGTTTGGGAAACATGTTCACCTTAATAGTCGTCTAGAATCACAGCTTACAATTTTTTAAAATCTTGACAGCACCCCAAAAACAATTCCTTAAACTTAAAAGGATATAACACTAGCCTACACAGGGTATAATATAGGGGTATTTGGACACAAGTGTAAAAAGCACGTGATTTGAATGTTCAAGTTCGTCTTAAAAGTGTTGTACTTTATAGTCTGTTCGTGGGTATCACCATAGACTACTTAGCATGGCGGTCCACCATCCAACCATGATGGAATGGAACACTTTGATCCGTTTAGAAACTAACATGTGTCAACACATATCACTGTCAGAGCCTCATCATCAGACACGTGTCACTCAAGGATGACACATGTCACCCTCACGGACCTCGTTAGTATGCCACGTATCACTACATGAGGGTTTAGAGTGGGGAATACATAGCAGACCGTTAGAGGGTTACATAGCGGTTTGCTACACACCCAAATCCCCAAGACCCTAATTTAGAGCATGGCGGTCCGCCGCACCACCTGGTCAATCACTAGGGTCAAAACCCTAATTCTTTATGCTTTTCATTTCTAACCCTTAATTTTTAAATCTTATTATTTCATGTATAAATTTTCAAGATGTTACATCCTCCTCACATTAAGACAAATCTCGTCCTTGAGTTTTGTATGAATAATAACGAATACATCGTTTCATCTCGGATTCTAATTCCCAAGTATATTTAGGGCAATACTTAGACTTCCACTTAACCTAACCAATGGTAATTTCGTTCTTTTCAGTTTCTAAATTTTTTAAACTTCTATCTACATTGATTGTTTAATAAATTTGAACTTCTTATTTACTTCAACATCCTTTAAAGGCATGATCATCATTTCGTAAGTTAAACATTTACGTTTGGACATGTGAAACACGTCATGTATTCCACTCATTTCTTTCGGTAGTTGTAGTTGATAAACTACAGGTCTAATTCGTTTTATGGTTTCAAATGGTCTAAGAAAACTAGGACTTAATTTTCCTTTCTTTTTAAATCAAACTATGCTTTTCCATGGAAATACTTTTAACAACACCTTATCACCAACTGCAAATTCTAATGGCTTCCATCTTCGGTCTGCATAACTCTTATGTCTATCTCTGGCCATTTTCAGTCGTTATCAATTAGTAAAATTTTATTAGTTGTCTCTTGTACAATCTCAGGTCCTAATAACTGATTCTCCCCAAGTTTAGACCAACATGCAGGCGTTTTATATTTTCTACCATACGGAGCTTCAAAAGGAGCTGCTTGTGTACTTGTGTGATAACTATTATTATATGAAAATTCCATAAGTTGCAAGTGGTCATCCCAACTCCACCTAAGTTTATCGTACATGTTGTTAACATATCTTCTAAGGTCTGAATGTTTCTTTCACTTTGTCCTGTTTGAAGATGATAAGCCGTACTAAGATTAAGGTTAAATCGCATACCCATAGCTTTTTGAAAGCTCTGCCAAAATCAAGAAGTATAGCGACTTTCTCTATCTAAGATAATAGATAGTGGCACAACATGTAACTACACAATCTTATTTACATATAACTGAGCTAGTCTATCCATACTAAAGGCTTCTTTTATTGGTAGGAAATGAGCAGACTTAGTTTTACAGTCATCAATAACCCAGATAGTATCATTCCCTCAACTTGTTATGGGAGTTTCGTAATGAAATCCATGGTTGTCATTTCCCATTTCTAGACGGGTAGTTCAAGTTGTTGCAATAAACCAAATGGTTTCCGATGCTCTGCCTTAACTTGGAAACAAGTAAGACACTTTGCACTGTATATGGCTATATCTTTCTTCATATCCATCTACCTATAGTTATCCTTTAGATTCTTAAATCGTATGTCACTTCATAGGTGCATTGTGTATTTTGACCTGTGAGCTTCTTTCAATAATTTTTCTCTCAGGTCACTATGCGCCGGTACCCAAATTCTTTTATTCATTCCAAGAATTCCATCCTTGTTTTTGACCAACTAGTCAATCATACATTTCATGCTTTATTTTTAGATTTTTATTATTTTATACCTCTTCTTGAGCATTCTTCAACTGATTGGTCAAATCAATTTGAAATGTGAGTTGCAACACACGTACTCGTTTAGGGTTTTCTCCTTCTTTAATGCGCAAGGCATCTGCCACTACATTGACTTTTCCCTCATGATAACATATCTCACAATCATAATCGCAAGAGTTTCCATCCATCTGCTCTGTCTCATATTTAACTCTTTCTCACTGAAGATATATTTTAAACTTTTATAGTCAATGTACATTGAATTTGACTCCTTAAAGATAGTATCTTCATAATTCTTAGGCAAAAATATGCCACCTAATTTCAGATCATGAGTAGTATAATTCGCATGCACTTTGAGTTGACGAGATGCATAAGCAATAACCTTGTTTTTTCGTATTAGCACAAAACCTAAATTGGTATGTGATGCATCGCAATAAACTACAAAGTCTTCTATTTCGTCAGGTGTTAAGTTTGGTATGTAATTTATTGTGATGCATCACATAATAATATTATGATGATTTGTCATACAGTTGGGACCAATGATATAAATTTTTAAAAGTTAAGATCAATACTACAATATGGGCATATCACAAGATCAATCGTGTAATTAAATCAAATATTTTTACCTTTTTCAGCTCATATGAAATATGCTCGTCATTGTGTCCTTAGTACCTGTTTATTGTGTCTTTTTATTAGTTATTATGTTTTTTAAACACTATTGTGTATTCTAAAATAATAATTTAAAAAAAATAATGGTCAAAAAATAGTGTTATGTAAATGCTTAAGTATCTAATTATCAAATGCTTATATAATAATAATAAAAACAATAATAATAATTAAAACAATAATAATACCCGAATATAATTAGTGTTTAACCTAGATCAGGTTAGAATGCGCTCTTCAATAGAGTATCGGTGACACACGTCGCATCATGCGGGCTAGCCCACTAGTAATATATTAAAAATAGATTTAAATAATTTTTATTAAAAGTGTTAATATGAACGCATAACTTCATCTTCCACTATTTTTGAAAGGGTCCTAATATAGGGACACCCCAGCTGATAAATCGACACCCACCTATACGTTGTGTATGGGTCCATACGCGGCGTATAGGTATCCACAATAAATGCCTGACATTCCATGTCGCATCAATCATTTTCGTGGTATATATATGACTCGTATAGTTCCATATGCCGTGTATAGCCTTTTTTGGACGACAAAACTGGACTAAGTCTAAACAATCATTCAGCATGGCTATACGTGTCGTATGGCACCATACTCCGCGTATAGCCCTGTGGCGTATGGGTGAAGGGTGTAGGTCCACGGAAACCTATACGCGGCGTATGGGGCCATACGACGCGTATAGGTGTCGGTGGACCTACACCCTTCACCCATACGCCACAGGGCTATACGTGGCGTATGGTACCATACGACGCGTATAGCCTGCTTTATTTATACCGAACGTTTGATTTCGAATTATTTGACGCGATGCAAGATTCCTTTCATTACTATATCAACGGAGTGGATATCAAACGAATGCGCTCGTATTCAAAACTTATTCGTTTTCTCCAGAGGTAATGTAGTGATTGATAGTAATCATAACGTTTAATCTTCTCAAAAACATATTATCACAAGAAATTAGTGTTATGTGGTTCAACATTTTCTTTTGGCACATAATTTACTAGGTAAATATTTTACTCTTATTTCACTAAGTATTTACATATATATGTACATATATCTGAATTGGATACTTAAGAATCGTTTCAACTGACTCGGGTTCCATCGATGCCAGTAGGTTACAGTTAACTTGAATAATTTTCAAGATTTTTTTATCATAACAGACTAGTATCATGGAACCCGAGTTAGTTGAAATGATTATTAAGTAATCAAGACATTTATGTGTACGTAAGTATGTATATAAATAAAGTAAGAGTTATAGTTTACAAGAAAAATTATTTTGAAGAAATAGTTGAACCACATAACCCTATTTTTTTTTCAAAAAAATCACACATGTCGTATAGAGCAATACGCTTCGTAAAAGATTGCTTTATAGTACGCCTAACACCTATAAGCGGCGTATGGGTCCATATGATGGTCCATACGCCGCGTATAGGTGTCAGCGAACAACCTATACGTGGCGTATAGGTCCCTACGTCGGGTCCATTGAGCACGCGAAGTGCTCGAAATTCGTACGTATGAACATCCGTCATCAAAAAGCCGTCGACTGGGAGGTGATGGCCGAGCTCGGAGAGCGCGATAGACTTGCTGGTATTATCGGAGACGATACGCCATGGAGTCGTTTCTTTGAGATCACGTTCTTGCCTTCTTACCGAGAGCTGACGGTGGAGTTTTTATCCACCTTTACTTATATTCATCCTAATGAGATAGAGGAGGACGATGAGTGTTCCGAGATTTCGTTTAGGTTATGTGGACATTCACATCAGATGTCCATTGAGCAGTTTGTCATTCTCTCGGGACTTTACTTTGAGCCGGAGACTGTTACCCCTCCATTTACCAAGGGTATTACTGAGATTGAGGAGAGTCGATTGAGATATTGGTGGCCTCAGATTGCCGGAGGTCCGTTTCAGAGGACTAAGGGCTGGGTCACTGGCATTAGAGATCCTCTCATTCGTTACTTACATCCCATGATCGCCACATCCATCACGGGACGTGGCAAGAGTCGGGAGTGGTGTACCATTCCCGACTTATTTTACTTGTATTATTTGCTTATGGGAACCAGGTGCAACCTGGCGAGATGTTTGGCGGAGTATTTTGCTTCGTATTATCATCGCCAGGAGCGAGGAGCGGTATACGGCGACGCTTACATCACGGTGATTGCCCGAGCTTTTGGTTATCTTCCTCGGTATCTTGCTGACGTATCTCCTCCGATCGAGCCGGTGAGATTAGATCGTCGTACGTTATTCGGCATGGGAATTATACGCCAGTTTCCGGGTGGCATACGATTCTCTATTCGACCCGGAGAGATCTGGGAGCCGGCATGATGATCCGCAGCAGCAGCATCTCCCGCATGATCATCCGCCGCACGACCGGCCGCCGCATGACCAACCGCCAGCATATCATCCGCCACTTCAACCACAGTTTCCTCGACACATTTACAGAGATGTGAGGCTGCCTGCACGTATGGAGACATTTATGCAGGAGGTTGCTGCGAGTTTATGGGAGAAGGGTCGTCGGCTCGATCGAGTTGAGGATCTTATGGATTGGCACGTTCAGCTCGAGATTGCGCAAGCACGTGCTGCTGGTATTGATCCTCCGGAGTTGCCACCGCCTCGACATTACCCAGACTCGCCGTAATTTTTATATTATTACTATCATTGTAACTTTTATTTTGTTATGTATTTAAAAACTTTGTTATTTATATTATCATTTTATGTTAATTTGTGTATTGTTATCTCGATTGTTTAGTTAATATGAATGTTTGTCTTATATATTTTATCGGTTAGTTCAAAATATTCGATTTAAAATTGTCGGTTAAACAAGTTACAAACATAACATAAATATAGTTGACGCAAATTTATTTGTTTATTTAAAAAAATATATTTTAATTTAACAAAAAACAAATGCCCTTAACCTATACGCCGCGTATGGGCCTATACGCGGCGTATAGGTGTCTCATGCGTCCCATATGTGTTAAGGAAAAAAAAATTGAAGCCATACGCAGCGTATGGGCCCATACGCTGCGTATGGCCTCCGCCGACATCGGAATGACACCTCGTCTGACAGGTTGATGGCAGGGAATGTTTTTTTGCCCTATACGCGGCGTATGGGTCCATACGCCGCGTATAGGGTGGCATGTCAGGGAATGTTTTTGCACCTTATACGCGTCGTATGGACCCATACGCGGCGTATGGACCCATACGCGGCGTATGGAGCCATACGCGGCGTATGGAGCCATACGCGGCGTATGGACCCATACGCGGCGTATGGGTGCGAGGCGTATGGACCCATACGCGACGTATGGACCCATACGCTGCGTATGGACCCATACGCGACGTATGGACCCATACGCGACGTATAGGACACGCAAGTGTTAATTTAAAAGATTAGGATGCTTAAATAATCAAATCTTTTTAAAAAGAATAATTGAATGACGTTAAAGATCGAAAAGTACAAATACATGGGGAGCACCAGAAAACTGTGGGGGCAGGTGGCAACTTAATGTTCCACACGAATACCACACAATTTTCAATTTCAATTTCAATTTCAATCTCAATTTCAATTTCTCTCTTTTCATAATACCATATCGTACGACAAAATGACTTTATTATTAGTGTATTCTCTCATCAATTATTCTCTTTTTAGTTTCTAAGATAGAGAGGTTCATTATGGTGTTGATATATACATGTTTGATTTTACGTTACATAGGGATGACTTTTAAATACCAAAATTGCCCTCCATCCATGTTTTTCTTCCGCTTTTACCCTCTCCCCACAATGATGTATCTCACCATCCATTTTCCATCCATCACATCCACCTTTTCCATGATGCATACATAAGTGGTGCACATATTGTTATCAAGATTTATCTTTTTGTAGTAAAACTCTTCTAGAATGTTTGATAAATTAGTATCAATCAAAGTCTTAACGGGTGAATAACAAATAAAAATAGGATTCTAATATTTAGACATCCATCCGAATAAATCGACGCCCCCTTTATACGTCGCGTATAGATCTATAGGCGGCGTATAGAGTTGAATGCATTGAAAAAAAGGAAAATTCAGGGGGAGTGTCAGAGAGCTATACTCCCCATATAGCCCTATACGACCCCCTCTATACGACACATATAGGGCTATACGACGAGTATAGCAAATTTTGACACTGACTACGAGGAAAAATTCAGGGGGCTGTCAGAGGGGTTATACGCCCCGTATAGGGCTATACGACGCGTATGGGGCTATACGACCCGTATAGAAATTTTGGGGTGTTACGCGGCGTATAGGGTCGAATGCATTGAAAACAAGGAAAATTCAGGGGAGTGTCAGAGAGCTATACGCCCCATATAGCCCTATACGACCCCCCCTATACGACACATATAGGGCTATATAACACGTATAGCAAATTTCGACACTGACTACGAGGAAAAATTCAGGGGGTGTCAGAGGGGTTATACGCCCCGTATAGGGCTATACGACGCGTATGAGGCTATACGACCCGTATAGAAATTTTGGGGTGTTGATTTAAAATAATGGGGTGTCTAAATAACCAAACCCTAAAAATATCTGAGTACTATATAACCAGGGGCGGATTCAAGTGATTTGACTAGCGCGTTCGTACTTATGAAATTTTTTGTGTTAGTATATATATAAGTTAATCTTGACCGGTGCTAAAAAAATCTTTGATATCGATTTTCAAGAAATTTTAACGCCGACCCTAATGAAATTTTGAGTCTAATCCCAAAAACTTTTGACACCAACCCAAAAAAAATTAGATTTTTAATATTTTGCATATTTAAACCTATTATATATATACTAATTACCAACTCTTTAATGCATTATGTGTTATATAACATTCTTTAGGGGTTGTAGCTATATTTTGTATTTTTTATTTAATCTTTAACTTTTTTTTATTTTAACCCAATACTTTTACATGTTTTACAATTTAACTTAATTTTTTTTACTTCTAACTTTGGTCCCTATACTTTTATATTTAAACAGGTTTTCGTTTACGTTTCGGTTTACATTTTATGAGTTTACACGTCGTAGCGTACGTGTGTTGTTCAGCGTTTCTACACTTATTTTTTCCCGTTAAACGGTCCAGTTGCAACGCGCTGATCCAGGATCGACTTACTTATTGTTTTATATGTTTTACGTTTCGTCTAACGGTGGTGTGTCATTAGTGCTATGTTTCGGTCCAAGATCGGTTTTATTTTTTTCTTTTTTATACGTAATTTTTGTTGCTGATGGTCGCTAACGGTGGTGTTTACTTGGTGCTACCTGATATGGTTTTACGCCCCCAACAACGCTGGGGGCTTAATACTAATTACACCTTAATTAACACATATGTCAAGATTAATCATTTAAATAAAATTTCAAACCTAATAAAAGTCGAAAACAATTGTTCATTCGTATTACCTTATTAGTTGGTTAACTTCTAGATTAGGTTTGAGCTTCGCTCGTTTTGCGTTACGAGAGCTCGAAAGACTTTTTAGATGACAACCTAATTGCTAGTTAATTCATGCCATCATGATGAGAGCGATATGGACCTTAAGAAACGCAATAAATGAAAGACTTTTTAGAGGAGAAACTTGAAGCAAAAATATGATCCTTAAAGTCATGAAATCAACAACGATTTTATGGATTATAAATAGAGCAAAATGACAAGTTTAGAATGGTGTATCTGGGTTGTTTTTAACATTCCGTTATAATTGTATTATTTGGCTTGCCGTATTGGTATCGGTGATTTTTTTAATGCATTGCCGCCTTTCAAAAAAATAAAAAATAAAAATGAAACATTTAGGTGAACTTTCAACATATTTCACTATGATCGTTTTATGTTGTATAAAGAAAGCAAGACCTTTAGGCCATAATTTTTTTTAAAAGACTTCAATACAAGTTTGGTTTGAAAAGTCTTTTTTAAAGAAATATTTTCGTTAACATTACTTTCTTTCCTTAAGAATATGAGACGAGGGGCATGTTTTGTTAAGCATTTTCGTCGACCAACTTTCTCCCTTCATCAATACAATATAATATAATTTTCAAGTTTTTTAAAAGTTTACATGCTTTTCATATTGACTAACATAAGATGCTATTAGACTTTTTTTTTGAATGATCAACGAATATTTTAAGCTCGGTAACCCGGGAAACCATTGGCGAAAGACCATCCACATCTGTGAACAAATACAACACTAGTGACCTGACCCGCCCACCATTCCAGGGAAAACCTAACACCCAAAGGTCCACTGTGGTAATACCTCGACTCAATTGAAACATATTGCACCAATTAAGACTCGGACCCATGACCTCCACTTTGGAAAGTAATAGGATGTCTCCTCTCAAACCAATTGATATAAGGCTCATTAAAATTTTAACTTATTAAAAAAATAAATGATGGTTATGCTAAACATATTATTAATAAAAAAAATGTCTATGCATCTTATTGGTGTGAAAAAAGCTCATTGATATTTGATCATGAAGCACTTGCAATTTTTATTCAAAGAATTTGATATTTTATCATGAACGCCGCTTGCAATTCAATCAAAGTGTCAATGATAATTTTACTTGGAATACCGTGGTGCTTGTATTTACGGTTCTTGCTCGTTAAAGGTGCTTCAATGATCTCAAAAAGTGATAGATCTCTAGATGTTGAACTTGAACCTTTGATTATTCATGATAAACTATATGCTCTATCGCGTTACAGCGGGGGTGTAAAACCATGCTAAGCAGCATCCATATCACACCATCGCTAGCGACCACCAACGCCGCAAAATCTTGCAAAACAAAAGAAATAAAAATGAAAAGAAAAAGTAGACTAAAACAATGTGACTGGTAAACGGAAAAAATAGAGGTAAAAAAGTTAAATCACATACGCATGTTGCGGCATGTTAACTTAAAAATTATAGACCGAAGCGTAAAAATGAAAAGTTTATAAAAGATGAAAAGTAAAAATGAAAACCACATACGCACGTTGAACCGTGCACACCCATTACAATTAATTCTCTTATTCCGAATTGTACCCTTAATCTTAACAAGCACGATTTTCCTATTGATCTTACACATGCACTTGGAAATTTAGATGTCATAGTAGGTATGGATTGGTTGCCATGCTGAAGCTGTCTGTTTCGATAAAGTTTAAATTAATGATTCTATTCACTTCGTGGTGAAACCCATGGAGATCAAGCAACTAAAGCGTAATCGAATCTCCTATTGTTAAAATTCGTTGTGAGTCTAAACGTGGCCCAGATTTATTTGGGAACGTGAGGACCAAATGAGATTCAAATACCCTCATCCTTTGAATCATCCTCCTTGTAATTCTTAAATATGGATAGCATATAGACCATGTTGTTTAATCATAAACAAAATGTTAGTCAAAATACACCAAAACCATTTTAATAGACTTAATGTTAGATAACAATTATTTTAAATGGGTCAAAATCACCAAACACAATATATTAAAAACATATGAACACATGATAATAGCATACTTAACATATTAAGCTTACCCAATCTTCTTCTGCCCTCTGCTTGACCCAACCTGATCCTTCTCTTTAATGCGACATCCTCTACGTTTCGATGTGACTTGGGGTCCCTGTTTGTTGCTCCTAAAAACATTAAAAACAATATTCATAATATTTGAAAAGAATTAATAACACATATTTAAATAATTTATGTTTTCTTACATGAAGATATCACCTTTGAGCATATGATCGACTACCATGCAGACTTAGATAGAGTTGTTCAGCTCTACTCTTTACGCCTTTTTGAGAAAGGCGTTTATGTTGTTCACTTGAGAACAACTCAACCACCTGATCCCATGCCCCTTGACTTTGACCTTCAGGTGGATTATTTGCAGCCTGCTCAATATTATTATAATTTATAACCTCCTTGACTTAAGAAATGTTGTTTCATATTATATCTTCTATCTCTAAAAGCTCGATGGCAATTCATGTGATTTCCAAATTATATTCCATACCAGTGGTTTGAACCATGATAAGCTTCTAAATCAAAATATTCCTGCAAAACAATATAGTTAAAAAAATATAAAAGTTATGATTATCAAATTACAAATAAAACACTACATAAATACCCGTCCCCAAAAAATTGATCAATGATATCTTAAATGTATCAGGAACTTTATCCCAAGTGAGATAATAAAAAGGAACAGAGGAAACATGATTGGATAAAGCCTTAACAAATAATTGACTATTTCTTCCCACAATTTTTATATTGTTTTCATGTATGATCAAATTGCACGGCCAGTGATTGGTTGTTATTTACATCTCTTTTCACATATAAATTTAAATTCCTTTCTTTTAATGGTCTTTTATTAGTTGATGCTATATTGATATAACTTTAAACCCACATGTTCGGATTTAAACCAGTTTGGTATGAGTAAAAGATAGTCAACATTGGCTTTTGGCCAAACCGGTTCTAGTTTGCATTGTTTTTGGGTGAATAAAATGATTACTTCAGATTGGAACAAGTTCTGCTTTGAAACTAGGTTTTATCCAATTCAATTCAGGTTTGACTAGTTTTAACATAGAGGTTAGAAACCAATTTCAGCCATATGGGTAAGGTAGGTTTTAAACCGGTATCAATACCAATTCCAGTTTCAAAACCAGTTTCTTCACCTCTATTAATGTAAGCAGGTCATCGCTTTATTTTATAATTCTTCACCTTATTGTAAGTAGTTACGATGCTAGAGTACAATATTATATCATTCTAACAACAGAAAATATTAAAAAAATATCTCTTTACTAGCTTTCTTTTTCATATAACATAAATTACTCTACAAAAACCCTATTTTATTCTTAATTGATTAGATAAATTAACCACCTTAAAATAAGTCATTCTTATACCATAACTTAATAAGCGTAATAAGCATTCCAAATATTCTTTCAAAGGATTAATACATTACTAACATATTAAAATTTTAACAACTAATTCTTTCGGACTGTTTCCTTCTTTATTTTATATGGTCAATTAATTTTATAAGCTCAGTCACCCCGGTAAACCCATTGACGAAAGACCACCCACGCCTTACAAACATAGATAGCGCTAGTGACTCGGAACTCACTATTCCAAGGGAAACCCACTATCGAAAGCCTAGTGTGATAAACCTCTAACCCATCTGGATTATATTACACGAAGCAAAACTCAAACCCATGACCTCCACATTGAAAAACCATAGGGTGCTTCATCCTAAACCAATTGACTATAACTTATCGACAACTTGTTTCCTTCTCACCATTTTTTTTTATTTTCTCTTAAGATAAAAATAACCTAACCCACATTTATCTATCTATCAAAAATGAAGTATGATGAACAGTGTGATTTACTACTCTTTTTGCATTGTGTACTCCTTTGCAATACATGTACATGTTGTAAAGTGTGATATACAAGTGGTTTGTTTCTTTCCTTTTAAGGGTCTTCCCCATCTACTTTTTCATTAGATCAATGAAGTTGCAGATTGAACTACTCCATGACGGTGGAGACGATTGTCGCCTCCCGCTTCTGGTTGAGGTGGGGTCGACGACTGTCTACTACCTATACAAGGTGGTGATATTGACAATTCGACCGCCTTTTTTGCTTTCCTGCTTCTATATCTCTATAATGCCCTTTTAGGGTTTTCAGATATGCCCTTATGCTTCTTTGGTTCACTTTGTCGATGATGATGGGCCCTTTTCTCATTTGAGACTGAGTCCATGTGTGATGATGTTATGTTTGTGCATGATGTAAATTGTTCTGTCCATGATGATGAGCCATGCTTCATCTGAGACTTTGTTAAAAGGCGGCCCTAAACTCCGATATGTTTTGGTTTTTCCTTTGTTGGGTGATATTTACCACCACCATGATGTTGCCTTGCTATTGTTGCAGGGAAAATGTTTTTGTCGATGGTGGCGGGCCTTAGCTCATCTGAGACGGGAAAATACTAACCTATATGTTAGTTCATGAAGGGAATGAATAGTGATTTACTACCCGTTTTGCATTGGGTGCTGCTCTACGATGCTTGTATATCCCGTTAAGCGAATGTTATGCATGATGATGACCATTTGCGTATTTGAGCCTGTTTTAGATGGTGATTTAATCATCATTTTGGTTGTTCTATGGCTGTGATGATATACAAAAACTAGTCAGTTGCCCTGGCTTGACAACCATTTCCGGTCTGCAGCCGCAACCGACTATTGGTTCTGAGCTGCATGTTGTCTTGGACGGACAGTTAGCAATATGATGCAACACGCGTCAATGTATAAACCCTAGTTAAAAGTAAATGAGCTAAAATCACCCTCTATTAATGAGTATTTATAACATACTTTCTCGCAAATAAGAAATGAATCATTTCATACATGTATATATAGTACCATGATATCAACAGTAGATTGTCTATGATTATAATGGACTACTACAAATCACAAGATCAACTTTTTTAAATAAAGGAATCAACATGCAGAAAACAAATAATTATATATTATCATAATATGGGTTTTTACCTTCTATTTTTCTACACTTTTTTCTACACTGGAATCATGTTTTACAACACTTCTTCATCTTGTAGGTGATATATGGAGGAATCTTTGATGGGTAACGAAGGTGGTGTTCCTGGCGGAATGGAGGCGGCACCATTTTCACCATCACACACAGAGCCTCTGCATCACGAAGAACGGGATCGAGGTCGATTTGGCCACTTAATTCGTCGATGAATATTAGAAGGGTATCGAAGTCTATTTGTTCGCTCATTATTTTGGTACTGTTTCTTTTAAGGGTGGTGATACATATGTAAAGATGAAGATGCTTACTAGGATAGTGAGTCCATAAAACCTGCCATAACCTTAGCGTTTTTTTTATTCATACTCCCATAGATAACATGAGCAATAATAATTTGGGCATGAAATTTGAACCAAAATCAAAGATGCATTTTTCCTTTCTAAAACTCAAATAGGGTCTCAAAAATGGTTTTTTTTCTTTTTTTTTTTACTAACAATAACAGGTTAAATTTGAGTAGAGGTCATTTCCAGCTCAAGAGGCCATAGGTCCGGCCTTGGGCATAACGCGTTTAACGGAATATAGAGGTGGTAATTTCGACCCGCTAAGTCAATTCAGTTCATGTTCTACCTGTAACGGATTAGATGTTTATAACTGAAAAGGAAAAAGAACTTGAAAATAAATGGTAAACCTAAGATGTATTTTTTTAAGCGTAAAACATCCTAAATCATTTAATTTTAAAAAATCAGATTACTATTCTAGTTTTTGTAATTCTCTTTGACAAGCTAGTTATTTTTAAATAAAAAAATGTTATGGTTTAGCCTGTACAAGTTTACTCGTTTTAACTCGTTATCAAATGAGACCAACCTGTTCGTATTACCAACTCAACAATTTATCATCTACTGTATCGATCCTGTTTATAAGTAAAATTTACCTGTGTTAATAAAAATATACTTTTATTAGCTCCATTCTCAACTCTCTATTTTCTAGGCCCCGACCTGATACATCTTGTTTATAGTAACATAACACACAATTAAAGTTTCATGTCACACATTGGTGGGTAATTATGTAATGGTCTGTCCAGCATTTCAACCAACTGCCAATAACAAAAAGAAAAAAAAAACTTTAGAAAACATTACATCAATCCAAATAACCCAAAAAACAAATCAATAATAACCCACATAATAGTTAAGAGTGCAAAGTAAGTCAGCATCACAAGAAAAAATTAACGTTCAATGACGTGTTAAATGCTTATGATATTTATTTTGTTATGTGATGTCATTTGCGACATTTTAGTGGTTTAGACCGTTATAACACTTTCGGAGTGTTTGTAACTTAATTTTTTAATCTCGATTAGTATGATATTTATTTTGTTATGTGATGTCAACCATCAACCATTTGATATTTTCAATAGTCAACATTCACTACTAGAAAAGAGGGTGGTTTGCTACGCAAATATGCGTAGCAAATACGTAGGAAACACACATTTACGGCTCATTTGCGACACAAAATCAAAGTAGAAAAAAGCATCCTCGGAAATCATTTGCGACGCAATTAGCGACACATTTCTGACAGAAAGAAGTGTTGGTAATTTACTACTCATTTGCGACACAACCTTACTTGCTTAAGTATAGCATTTATTTTGTTTTTTTGTATATCATAATTATTATTACAGTTAATCTCGGTTTTGGTCTCTGTGTTTTGCAAATTGACTCCACTTGAGTACCAACGTTTATTTTGTCTCTACTTGAGTACCAACTTTTAAAAAAGTTGTCTGTTTCAGTCCAAATTTCGAACGGCATGAGAATGTGCCGTTAAATCCCACTCACGTGCACCCCACCTGAGGGTATTTCGATCAATCCATGTCTTAAAGCCCTCTGTCTTCGCATAAGAGCAAATTGAAACTAGGTTAAAGGTCATAAACTCATCCCCCACGTTTTACACTTCTCTGATTTCACTCCTCATCATGTGGCATTTGCGTGCTCCCACTGAAGTAGAGTATGATACACAAGAAATATACGGTAAGTGTATTCAATCTTTGCCAACTAGAAAATTTGGATTCTGTTTTGATTGTATGATTTGTATTGTTAACGCAGGTCAAGAACAAAACTTGTTTTTTCTAAAAATATTTCATGGTGGAGAGTTTGTAGGCTTCCCACTTAGAAGATACGTGCATGGCAAGGTTAATTTTGTGGACTTAGTTGATCAAGATGTGTTCTCTACCCATGTGATTGACGCAATTATCCAAGTTTTAGGCTATCCTAAAGATGAGGTAATTTACTATCACTTCAAGATTCCAGGGCAAGATTTAGATTTCGGTCTACGAGCTCTTGGTAATGATAAGGATGTATTGAACATGTTGTAGTATGTGTATATTTTAAAATTGATAGAGATTTATACAGAGCATGGGAATACTAAGCTGAAACATACTTTTAGTCACCTGAAGGTGGTTCTAAAGTAGTGATTAAGGAGATTGTTGATGTTGGGCCCTATAATTGTAAACGACAATTAGCACTTGAGTGGCATAATAATAACCCATGGTCTAGTGATGAAGATGTTAGTGAGGCTGTTGGTGAAGGTAACGTGAATGCTAGTGAGGCTGTTGGTGAAGGTAATGTGAATGTTAGTGAGGTTGTTGGTGAGAATGTTAGTGAGACTGTTGGTGAAGGTAATGTGAATGTTAGTGAGGCTGTTGGGTAGGATGTTAGTGAGCTTATTGGTGAAGGTAATTTGAATGTTAGTGAGCATGTTGGTGAAGGTAATGTAGAGGAGGTGACTGTGAATATTGGCAATCAGTAGTTAGATGATGCTGGGAATACACTAAATGAGAAAAATGGTAATGAGAATGAACAGTTAGATGATGAAAGTGACTCTATTGGGAATTTTGAGAATGTGAATATGGGCAATGAACGGGTAGAACAACTTATGGATGATCATACATTTATGTAAGGCCCCGTTCTCGGGACGCTTACAGCTGGTCAATCATTGCACATAAAAACATAAAACATATATTTAGGTGTACTAAAACAACGCAGCGGAATAATTTAAAATCATTTCATTCATTGCTTTTGCAAAATAATACAACATTCATAATCGTTACAAAATATTGTTTGTTCGCATTACAATGCAAAACGTCATAATTTAAACAATGAATGCCATCCATAAAATGCCAAGTAGCTGCCACGTGCCATCCTCAGCAACATTACCTGCCAACTGGAAAATACATAAAAGTCAGCGTTACTGAGTGAGTTCTACTTTTATAAATAAAATACCTTTCTTTTGTTTAAAACCGTACTTTACTTTCGTAAGCGATCATACATCATACGTACAAATAGATAATCTCATTATTATCTTTCATCATCTTCAACTTACATTCATTCATTCTCTTTCTTATCGTATATTTCATTCGATCATTATTACTTTCACTTCTCTATGCTCCAGGCTAATGCCTCGAGCTATACCCCAAACATCATGCACAAGGCGGGTACTGGACCGAAGACTATAAATAGACTTCCAACATCATGCCCGAGGCAGGCCCAGCACCGGGTATCATCAATTGGGCCAATGCCATGTGCTATACCCCAAACATCATGCACAAGGCGGGTACTGGACCGAAGACTATAAATAGACTTCAAACATCATGCACAAGGCGGGCCCAACACCGGGGTAAGCGACAATGGTCCCATACGTATGGTCAGTCACAAAGACTAGACCCCAGTGTGCATACTTCTGGGGTAGCTAACCCACACACCGTTGAGCTAACACCCTTCGTTGGGTGTGAACCTCCCTTCAGTGCTTGCAAGACTTTTCCTACTTCAGTTCGTTCATTAATGCATTCATTCATTCTTACTTCTCTTTAGTTATCTTCCACTTTCGTTAAGTACTACTTTACATAAGCATATTCATACGTCACACCACGTAAGGTCACGACATAAACATAACATGGAACGACATCATCACAACAGCATACAAAGCATGCAAATCGTAAACAAGCATAGTCCCCCATAAAACCTCCTTTCTTAACACTTAAGCTCTACATCCCAAAATCTCAGAAAATTCTGTCTCCTCAAGGAAATGCGAGTGAGCAAACAAATACGGATGAACAGACAAATGCGGATAAATAACCAAATGCGGATGAACACCTCAGAAAATATCCTCAGAAAATATTCTAAGTGTCCCAAAGAAATGCGCATGAACCAAATGCGGATGACTGAAGCAAATGCGCATGGACAAAACAAATACGGATGAACATACAACAAATGCGGATGAACACTTAGCAAATGCGGGTGAACAAAATAGTCGATGTGTTCATCAAATGCGGATGAAGACTTAACTAATGCGGATGAACAACACTTATGCAAATATTCAAACTTAATGCGGATGATCAACTAACCTGCAACCGCATCTTACACTATAATCAGTTCCCAATCCTCATCCTTATACATTCATCACACCGATCTAGCATGCTAATCACTTAGAACAAGCATACAACCACATAAACCGAGTAAAACATGCAGGCCCAACACACCCACTCAAAGAACAGGGCCAAACATACGGTACAAAATACTGGACATATTAAAAAGTTAGTTACATGCATTTCCAGCCCCAAAACAGGTTTAAAAAATAGAAACCGGGGATCTATAACTCACCTCAGCAGCCTTCGAGTATGACTTCCTTCAAACCCGTTTGCTCTTTGTGTTCAACCGCCTAGAAACCCACCAAAAACACACACTCAAACACAACAAACACACATAAGCATGCAACCGAGGCATAGGCCGGCCAAGAACAACTTAAAACGATGAATTCTTACCTTGAATTCAAATTCTTCTTCTTCCTTCTCTCTAAAACCGAAGCTCTTCTTTGCTTTCTCTCTCTACAATCCGGTGAAAAGAAAATATGCAGAAAGGTGTTGGCGGCCATGCCCACTTTATGCACCCACTTTTATTCTTTTTGTCTTTTGACACATTTAGCCCCTCAACTTGGGTTAAATTGTGTTTTCTTTCTTTTATACACATTTATTCCTTCTTTCTCGTCTTTTAAAATTTTCTGGGTGTTACAAGTCCACCCCCTTATATAGGTTTCGTCCCCAAAACCTGTTATTCCTCAAACAAGTGTGGGTAATGCTGCCTCATCTCTTCTTCAGTCTCCCACGTAGACTCGGATCCCTTCCTGTGCTTCCACTGTACACGCACAAGGGGAACCACTTTATTCCTTAACCTTTTCTCCTTGCGATCAATGATTGCCACTGGTTGCTCCACATAATTGAGCCTTTCATCAACTTCGATATCCTCTAGTGGTACAACCATATCCTCGTCGGCTAAACACTTCCCCAGATGAGATACATGGAATGTCGGGTGAATTCCACTTAACTCATCGGGTAACTCAAACCTATAGGCCACCCCTCCTACTCGAGCAATAATTCAGAAAGGCCCTATGTATCTCGGGCTCAACTTTCCCCTCTTCCTGAACCGAATGATACATTTCCAAGGTGAGACCTTCAACATAACTCTGTCACCCACCTTGAACTCAATCGGTCTGCGTCTCCTGTCGGCATATGACTTCTGTCTATCCTTAGCTGCCTTCACAAAGGCTTTGATCTTTTCGAGCTTCTCAGTCGTAGCCTCAATCACCTCAATACTTTCCACCTCCTTCTGACCAATATCACCCCAACAACCGGGTGTTCTACATCTCCTACCGTATAGCATCTCATAAGGGGGCATACCAATACTGGCATGATAACTGTTATTGTATGAGAACTCCGCTAACGATAAGTGGTCATCCCAACTTCCTCCAAAGTCAATGACGCATGCCCGAAGCATATCTTCTAGCTTCTGAATGGTTCTCTCCGACTGACCATCCGTCTATGGATGATAAGCCGTGCTGATGTGTAACCTCGTCCCCATTGCATAATGAAATCTCTTCCAGAACTTAGATGTAAACCGAGTGTCACGATCAAAAACAATAGACACCGGCATACCGTGACGAGTTACAATCTCCCTGATGAATAGATCCGCTAAATTCTCAGATGAATACGTCTCTCGGATCGGTAGGAAGTGAGCATTCTTCGTCAGACGGTCGACTATCACCCATATGGCATCGTACCCCTTCACGGTACGCGGTAGCTTCGTGATAAAGTCCATGGTGATATGCTCCCACTTCCACTCGGGTATATCCAAGGGTTGGATCTTAACGTGTGGCTTCTGATGCTCTGCCTTCACTTGCAAGCAAGTAAGGCACTTACTCACGTACTCCACTACGTCACGCTTCATACCCGGCCACCAATAATCTTTCTTCATATCCAGATACATTTTCGTGGCACCGGGATGAATGGAGTATCGAGTCTTATGGGCTTCGTCCATGATCTTCCCACATAGATCCCCATAACGAGGAATCCACATTCGTCCGAATCGGGTTCTAACACCGAGAGTGTTTTCACCCAATTCCGTGATTAGACCTCTCATCCTTTCAGAGTTAAGATGATCTTCCTTCAACGCCTCATCTTGAAACTCTTTGACCTTCTTCATCACATCGGAGGTCAAAACCAATTGGTAAGCCTTCACCCGGATTGGTTCAGGCCTCTCCTTTTGGCTAAGGGCATCCGCCACTACGTTAGCTTTGCCCGGATGGTAATGGATTTCACAATCATAATCCTTTATCAATTCCAACCATCTCCTTTGCCTCATGTTCAAATCCTTCTGCTCGAAGAAGTACTTCAAGCTCTTGTGGTCGGTGAAAATGGTGCACTTCGTCCCATACAGGTAGTGCCTCCAAATTTTTATTGCAAAGACCACAGCTGCTAGCTCTAAATCATGAGTAGGGTAATTAACCTCATGAACCTTCAATTGTCGGGATGCGTAAACTATAACCTTTCCTCGCTGCATCAGTATGCAACCCAATCCTGAGTAAGAAGCATCTGAATAAACCACCAAATCCTCGCTCCCTTCGGGTAATGATAAGACAGGAGCTTGAGTCAACCTCGTCTTCAACTCTTCGAAAGCCTTCTCTTGCTCTTGACCCCAAACAAACTTCACATCCTTACGGGTCAACTTGGTCAGCTCGCGGTAGTCAATACACATCCTCATACTACCGTCCTTCTTCTTTACAAACAAAACCGGGGCACCCCATAGAGAGATACTCGGTCTAATGAACCCCTTACCAAGCAACTCTTGTAGTTGCTCCATCAATTCCTTCAGTTCAGAGGGGGCTAACCGATACGGCACCTTAGCAACAGGTCGGGCACCGGGTATCAGATCGATCTGGAACTCAATCTCACGGTCTGGCGGCACACCTGGTAAATGTTCTGGGAACACGTTTGGGAAGTCACACACAACCGGTACATCAGACAGTTATGGTGTTGGCGTATCAACATCCTTTACGTAGGCCAAGTAGGCACTACATCCACGCCTCATACACCTTCCCGCCACCGCCATTGAAATCACCTTCGGAATCGTAGTAACTCGATCACCGTAAATCATCACCGAACTCCCGTCAGGCGCTGTCAGTCCAATCGTCTTCTTGCGACATACGATATTCGCCTCGTAGGCCGCTAACCAGTCCATTCCTAGGACTACGTCGAAACCGCCTAAGGTCATCACGAATGGTCTAAAAGGAAATTTATGACCTTCTACTTCTATGACACAGCCTTCCGTCATCTTAGTAATCCTGGTAGACTTACCTATGGTAGTTTCTACATCGAAGGGCTCGTCAATACTCCTACTCCTTAAAGGCAACTTAGCACAAAAGGCAGCAGAAATGAAGCACTTACTAGCACCAAAATCAAATAACACTGAGGCAAGAGTTTGGTTTACTAGGAACATACCTGACACAACATCGGGGTCCGTCCTAGCCTCATCCTGGGTCATCGTGAAAGTTCTGGCGCTTGCTTTCTGCCCTCGTCTTGGCTTTTTGCATTCCCAGCTCATGTGACCCTCTCCACCACAGTTAAAACATCTGGCCATACGACAATCCTTTGCTATATGCCCTGTCCTCCTACACAGGAAGCATACATTCAATCCCCACCTACATTCTCCGAAATTCTCCTTTCCACATTTGCCACACCTCTTCGACCCCGCACCAGATGTGACCACACGGCGGTCATCCACCCGTGCACGCTTGTTGTTTGTCGGGGCACCACCCCTACCAAACCTCTTCCCGTTCCAGTTCCGGTCTCCACCACCTTTCTTACTCACGTCAGCCACCACCACTTCCCGTTCATCATACAGCCTCCCTGCCAGATCAACCATTGACCTAAACGTGCTCGGTCGGGCGGCGATCATGTGCCTGCGGATGTCCGCAGGCAAGCCCTGAATTATCTCTTAATCTTTCGTGACAAGGGTGTCACCTGATCCGGCACCAGCCATGCCATCTCATTGAATTTGGTGGTATATTGTTGATGTGTCATGGTTCCCGCCTCCAGCTGTAGGAACTCCCTCTCAACCTTGTCGAGCTCTCGGTGAGGACAAAACTCCTCGATCACCAGTTTCTTCAACTCATTCCACCTCATCCTGCCAATCGCTCTACTACCCTCGGCCTGGACAATATTGTCCCACCAACATAGGGCCGAGTCCACAAATGAGTGAGTGGCAAACTTCACCTTCTGATCCTCCCGGAACTCACTGATATCAAGTACAGCCTCCATCTCTCTCACCCACCGGTGAGCAGCAGCCGCAGTGCCATTCCCGTCAAAAGTCGGGGGCTTGCATCTTTGAAATGCCCCATAGTTACAGCCTCGTGCTATCTCTTGAACAGGCTCTTCTCCTTCTTCTTCACTGGAGACAACCGTCTCCGTCTCTGGTTGCTCCCTTTCCTCCGCGGGTCTCCTCCTTTCCTTCCTCTCTCCTTCTCGTACAGCCTTAATCACTTCGGTCACCACAGACGGTAGAATCGTCTGCATGACCTGGTGAACCTCTTCCACCACCGCCTCCTTCACTGAGGCCCTTAAATTGGCACTCTCATCACCACCCTCTGGATGAGGGGTCTCGGGTTCTTCGTGAGCCACCTCTTCAACCCTAGGCCTTCCTCTCGTGACCCGTGGTCCAACACCACGTCCACCACTACCTCTACCTCGAGAACCTTCGAGGATCTACCACCGGCCATCCTCTAACACGCTATAAGATTCAAACACCAACAGGGTCATTCAAGGTAACAACTCAGTTTATATCAAGTATAGTAAGTCCCTAATTACAGTGGCCAGTTGTGATTAACCACTTACTTTACTCTTCATACCCCAAGCATTTCCTATCCTGACTTCATCAGTATCTAAATCTACTAAGAAGCACATAAATCACGTAACATGCGCACGTAATACCGGTTAACATTAAGAAAATAACTGATGGCACGCAGCTACTCGGACTGGCGTCCCTTCCCTTTGTCCCATTCTCAGTTTAAGTTTAGGTTTCTTTTGAAAATATTTACCCAATTCACTTAAACTGTAGCTCTGATACCAACTTGTAAGGCCCAGTTCCCGGGACGCTTACAGCTGGTCAATCATTGCACATAAAAACATAAAACATATATTTAGGCGTACTAAAACAACGCAGCGGAATAATTTAAAATCATTTCATTCATTGCTTTTGCAAAATAATACAACATTCATAATCATTACAAAATATTGTTTGTTCGCATTACAATGCAAAACGTCATAATTTAAACAATGAATGCCATCCCAAAAATGCCAAGTAGCTACCCCGTGCCATCCTCAGCAATATTACCTGCCAACTGGAAAATACATAAAAGTCAGCGTTGCTGAGTGAGTTCTAGTTTTATAAATAAAATACCTTTCTTTTGTTTAAAACCGTACTTTACTTTCGTAAGCGATCATACATCATACGTACAAATAGATAATCTCATTATTATCTTTCATCATCTTCAACTTACATTTATTCATTCTCTTTCTTATCGTATATTTCATTCGATCATTATTACTTTCACTTCTCTATGCTCCAGGCTAATGCCTCGAGCTATACCCCAAACATCATGCACAAGGCGGGTACTGGACCGAAGACTATAAATAGACTTCAAACATCATGCCCGAGGCGGGCCCAGCACCGGGGTATCATCAATTGGGCCAATGCCATGTGCTATACCCCAAACATCATGCACAAGGCGGGTACTGACCGAAGACTATAAATAGACTTCAAACATCATGCACAAGGCGGGCCCAGTACCGGGGGTAAGCGACAATGGTCCCATACGTATGGTCAGACACATAGACTAGACCCCAGTGTGCATACTTCTGGGGTAGCTAACCCACACACCGTTGAGCTAACACCCTTCATTGGGTGTGAACCTCCCTTCAGTGCTTTCAAGACTTTTCATACTTCAGTTCGTTCATTAATGCATGCATTCATTCTTACTTCTCTTTAGTTATCTTCCACTTTTGTTAAGTACTACTTTACATAAGCATATTCATACGTCACACCACGTAAGGTCACGACATAAATATAACATGGAATGACATCATCACAACAGCATACAAAGCATGCAAATCGTAAACAAGCACAGTCCCCCATAAAACCTCCTTTCTTAACACTTAAGCTCTACATCCCAAAATCTCAGAAAATTCTGTCTCCTTAAGGAAATGCAGGTGAGCAAACAAATATGGATGAACAGACAAATGCGGATGAATAACCAAATACGGATGAACACCTCAGAAAATATCCTCAGAAAATATTCTAAGTGTCCCAAAGAAATGCGCATGAACCAAATGCGGATGACTGAAGCAAATGCGCATGGACAAAACAAATACGGATGAACATACAACAAATGCGGATGAACACTTAGCAAATGCGGGTGAACAAAATAGTCGATGTGTTCATCAAATGCGGATGAAGACTTAACTAATGCGGATGAACAACACTTATGCAAATATTCAAACTTAATGCGGATGATCAACTAACCAGAAACCACATCTTACACTATAATCAGTTCCCAATCCTCATCCTTATACATTCATCACACCGATCTAGCATGCTAATCACTTAGAACAAGCATACAACCACATAAACAGAGTAAAACATGCAGGCCCCAACACACCCACTCAAAGAACAGGGCCAATCATACGGTACAAAATACTGGACATATTAAAAAGTTAGTTACATGCATTTCCAGCCCCAAAACAGGTTTAAAACATAGAAACCGGGGATCTAGAACTCACCTCAGCAGCCTTCGAGTATGACTTCCTTCAAACCCGTTTGCTCTATGAGTTCAACCGCTTAGAAACCCACCAAAAACACACACCCGAACACAACAAACACACATAAGCATGCAACCGAGGCATAGGCCAGCCAAGAACAACTTAAAACGATGAATTCTTACCTTGAATTTGAATTCTTCTTCTTTCTTCTCTCTAAAACCGAAGCTCTTCTTGGCTTTCTCTCTCTACAATTCGGTGAAAAGAAAATATGCAGAAATGTGTGGGCGGCCATGTCCACTTTATGCACCCACTTTTATTCTTTTTATCCTTTTGACACATTTAGCCCCTCAACTTGGGTTAAATTGTGTTTTCTTTCTTTTATACACATTTATTCCTTCTTTCTCGTCTTTTAAAATTTTCCGGGTGTTATAATTTATCACTCAGTTTATGAATGAGTTTGAGTTTATGAATGAATCTGAACTGGATAATAGTGAAGAAGAGGATTTTGATTTTATTATTGATGAAGATAACATGGTAGAGGATGTGGAGGTGGACATAAAATGAATTTAGAGCAGCTATTGATATGGATGTAGAAAATGACATGGAAAAAGATGATGATGTTGATGAGGAAACTGCATAAATAGATCTGGATGACTTTGACAGTTTAAGTGAAGATGAGGACACTCCATTAAACAAAAGATTAAAACAGTTGAGAAAGGAAAAAAAACTAGAAAGCAGTTGCATCAGCCCCTTTTTATGTTGGTCAAACTATAAGTGACAAAGAAGAAATCAAGTTGGCTGTTAAGAAAACTGCTGATGAGACTAGAAGGCAACTTTCTATTATGAAAAATGACAACCGTAGATTTCGGGTTGTTTGTCAAGGGCATAATCCAAGTTTTGTTTGTAACCAAGGGCAAATTGGAGAAGTTTCAAAAGATGGTGGGTCCCAGCAGTGTGTGGAATCTTCAAAAGCTGGTGGTTCAGGTGCAATAAATAAAGATACTAAAAAAACAAGGAAAAATAATCCAAAGCCCACCTGCCCTTGGACTTTGCATATATCTAGGACCAATAAACATGATCTGTGGTGTGTGAAGACTTTCATTGAACAACATGACTGTTTACAGACAAGAGAGATCAGGATGTATACTGTTAGCTCTATTGCAAGAGAAGTGAAGCAAGTAATTGATTCTAACCCTATTATACCTTTAAAGGCCCTACAAGATCTGCTACAAAAGAAAAACCAGGTAAAGATTTCAATTTAGAAAATCTTTAAGGCAAAAATGATGGCCCTTCATAAGTTACATGGTGATTACAAGGCATAATATGAATTGTTGAGGGATTTTTGTGATGAATTGTTGAGATCCAATCCTGGGACAACTATAAAAACTGATGTTGAAAGGGAGTGCAATCCAGCAAGTGAAACTAGACAATTTAGAAGAATCTACATATGTCTTGGTGCTATGAAATCTGGTTTTAAGGCATGTGGAAGGGATCTACTGGATTTAGATGGATGCTTTATGAAGGGTCCATATCCATGACAAATTTTGACTGCTGTTGGGGTTGATTCCAATAATCGTATCTACCCTGTTGCATATGCAATAGTAGAGTCTGAAACCACCAACTCATGAACTTGGTTCTTGGAACAATTTGCTAATGATCTAGATCTATCTGTTAGTTCAAACTTCACTTTCATCAGTGATAGGCAAAAGGTACTTATCCTTTTAAGTTCACTATTAAATCAAACAGTACTTTCATTAATGTTTTATGTTTTAAATAAAAACTATTGTAGGGAATAATACCTGCATTGAAGAAAGTTCTCCCAGCTACTGAGCACGAGTATTGCTTGAGACTCATACATGAGAATATGAAATCTAAATGGAGAGGGCATATGTCAAGGACCTGTTGTGGAATTGTGCAAGTGCAACAACAGTCCCATAATTTGAAAAGGCAATGGCAGCAGTAAGAAAACAAGATGGTTCTTTGCATGATTGGTTAAAAGAAATCCCCTCACAACACTGGAGCAGAGCTTATTTTAGTGGTAATATATGTTCTTAATTGGTTAAAAATACATAATTAGTGCTATATATATATATATATATATATATATATATATATATATATATTTAACTACCTTATTCTTTCTGGTGTAATAACTACAGGAAAAGCAGTGTGTGGTATACTGCTTAACAATGTTTATGAGGTATTTAACAGACAATTAGTAGGAGGCAGAGATAGACCTATAATTAGTTGCTTAGAATACATAAGGGAGTACATGATGAAAAGGATTGTTGGAGTCCACAAGTTGATTGCTAAGTGTGAAGGACCCTTAACACCATATGCAACTAAGACCTTTAATTCAATTAAATCTGAGGTTGCAGAGTACAATGTCATCATGGCTGGAGTAAACAAATATCAGGTTAGTGGACCTTGGTTAGATCAAGTGATGGTTGACTTGGGGAAGAAACTTGTTCATGTAGGAAATGGGAGCTCACTGGGATGCCTGGTCAAGGGGGTCACAACAAGTGTCACAGGAAGCTCCACAAGCAACACAAGATGTTTAGTTGTTGTTTTATTAGTTTGTTTGTTGAACCATGATGTGTTTTGTAATATCTTATGTTTGTTGAACAAGATGTGTACTGTATGTTATTTCTTTTGACACTTTCGTATGGTTTATTTTGTTAACATTATGGTTATGGCATGTTTTATTTGACTTCATGTGTAGTGTACCATTTGTTACATTTTAGAACATATAACAACATGCATAACAACATCCGATATTATTAAGATTTGCAGGTTAATACATAAACCAAAATTCACTGCCATTGCAAGGTTCTATTACATCATTTTAACACCAAATACATAAACCAAAATCCACTGCCATTGCAAGGTTCTATTACATCATTTGAACACCAAATACATAACAAAGAATAACCAACTTAAACCTAATACAAATCTTAGTTTCTTCACTTGAAATGATATGCTCTTACAATCAGCTTGTAATTTGTTGTTGGATTTCAGCAATCCAGATATAATTCGAGTGGCCTTTGCACAGAGTGGAGGGTCAACCGAACACACAAACCCACAACTCGTAACCTGTTCATTTTAATACATTATTTCAAGAAAAAGAGATGAACGATAGTCTTGAAACCTAACAATATAGGTCTTACCGTGTTAGCACAACAATGAAAGCGACGTCCCGGGTTCTCTGAGGTCCAAGACGTGATGATTCTTATTGGAGATCCACATGAACATATCACCATTTTCATATACTGCAACACACACACACACACACAGAGCGAGAGAGAGAGAAAGAGTATATGTATATATATATATATGGGTTTATTAAAATCAGGGGGTAAAGAGGGCTTTAAGACATGGATTGACCGAAATACCCTCAGGTGGGGTGCACGTGAGTGGGATTTAACGGCACATTCTCACACTGTTCGAAATTTAGACTGAAACAGACAACTTTTTTAAAACTTGGTACTCAAGTGGAGACAAAATAAACGTTGGTACTCAAGTGGAGTAAATTTGCAAAACACAGGGACCAAAACCGAGATTAACTCTTATTATTATTATAAATTTAAATATGATTTAAAATTTTTATTACTTGCTACGTATTTCCAACACACCCTTAGTGACACATCTTGAAATCAATTGTAACGCATTTGCAACGACACCTAACATATATTTTAATTTAGAATTTATTGTTTGTGACAAATTTGCGACGCATTTGCAACATGTTTTGATTTATACAACAGAAAATAACATTGCTTCTTTTGCCCTAAAAGCTGCAAAAAACCAATCTATAAACCCATAGATGAAAAATTATAAATGTAATGAAACCATACAAACGATAAACCTAATAAAAAATAATATTCGTTAGAACCAAAGTTTTAGTAGCTTAACATGCAAAACCAACATAATATAAACCATACATATGATAAACCTAATAAAAAGTACTATTCATGACAATCAAAATTTTAGTAACATAACCAACATAGAAATTAGTACTAATTACTACGAGAAAATCCATTATTTATGAATTCTTTTGACTCATCGCTTGCATCTCCTCCTTTATGCTTTTGCGATCAGCTTCACGTTAAGCATTCATTGCTTTCCTCTCAGATTCAAATCGAGCTTCAAATCAAGCCTCAGAATCTTGAATTTGATTTTCTAAAGCTCAAATCTGAAATATTAGAAATACACATATCATAATTAATAAATAAATCAAACATCCGAACACACATTCATACACATTAACACACATTGATGCACATTCTTCATCGATCAAATGGATAAATGCGTTAGATTTTTAAATGAAGATGATCAGAGATTTAAATTAATCAAATTAAATTTCTTTCTAACAATTATCTATTCTTATTCTAACACTAATAATTAAATATGACTTGGTGTATAGTATGCTCATAAAAATAATAATACATTATCTTGATATAGTCCAGATTCAAAATATGAGGATGTTTTACCAGTCATCAGGTAACTAATATCTGTAAATCCCATCTCAAATAAGCGAGTCCTACTACTTTCGGCTTGCACACGCGTTCAGACATCCGGATCATCCTTGGCAAATTCCGGCCCGTACAATTTCGTCATCTCTAGCAAGTAATCCTCCTAATATTTATCAAAAGAATATGATTATTACCATAGTAAATGATAATACGTCAATACATAAAATAGGAACCGATTGGCATTTAGGGGTGTCATTCGGGTTTTGAGTTCCTCAGGTTCTTGGGTGTAGGAAATCAACCCGAAGACCAATCCAAATAAATGATATTTAATCGGTTTTCGGGTTTCGGTCTTCTGGTTTATTCGGGTCCTTTTAATCGGTAATCGATTTTAGACTAAATCATTAACCTTTAAATTCTCACATCATTAACCTTTAAAAAGTTTATCGAATAATAAAAGACTGAATTAGAGCTATTTACTTAAAGGTAAAACACAAAAAATGATAAAAAGTGATAGGTCAAACTGGGTCACCTTTTTTCATATTTATATTTCAAACACACAAACAGGTAAAACACAAAAAAAATTGCTAAAAAGAAAACAGACGGAACGTCACCCAAAGAGTAATTTTAATTCATAAGACCACCACAACTGTTTTATTCAAAAAAAAAATTCTTTCTGAAACAATATAGGTTTAGCAATCATATTCGCAACCACTAGCTTTTTACAAAAACATGTATATAATTATGAAGCTAAGATGGTTGTAAATCATGTCAGGGTAGTGGGTTATTAGTTATCAGATTTAATTGTTTTTCATTCTTCTTAGCTTTCTTTTTGTTGTGAAAGTTGGTAATCAAAAGTAGAACACAAACGTACGTATTAGATCATAAACTCGATCCTTAAACTTTCATTAGCTAATTTTTGATACAGTATGCTTACCCACATGCTCCGTTATATACAGGCTAAGAAACTTGGAAAACAAGTATTTTAATTAGAATACAATTAACATCCCTTATATTTTGAGATTTATAATTATTCAAATTAATTAAAACAAATAAAAAACCAAGTAGGATAAGGACTCCAACCATGGACTTAATAATAGGTCCACCCATCATAGGCTCGATGGGTTTGGCCGCATCATGGGCTTGAGGTAACCAGTCCAACAGGGATTACGATCCAACATAAACAGATTTTTTTTCTTTTCAAGGTAACGAGCTACACTTTTTTTATTGATTTCTTCACTTAGGTTACTTCGGTGTTCTCAAAATATACTAGAGTAGATTATATATATATTATTATATTTATTTAAGCTCTAATTAATCATTGTGGTGCTTTTAAACATGATAAATGAAGATGGTCTTATGGTACCAGGGTGAAATAATCATTAACGACCTTGCAAAGTAATATTTTGTGGCTTTTGAATTGTTTGT
This sequence comes from Flaveria sonorensis, assembly GCA_025506505.1. Taxonomy (NCBI): domain Eukaryota; kingdom Viridiplantae; phylum Streptophyta; class Magnoliopsida; order Asterales; family Asteraceae; genus Flaveria; species Flaveria sonorensis. The sequence goes on along the minus strand of CM046426.1, from coordinate 45,137,738 downwards.
TGTCACAGATATATTATATATGTTATTAAACTGTTTGTAACAAAACATAATGCATGAGAAAGTCTTTAATTGGATTCGATTATTAAAACTCCTTATGTCTTGAAATAAACACACATAGATAACCGATTGTGACAAAGCATAATGCGCGAGATACTTTTAGGATTTGCTTATGGCGTAACAATAAGCAATAGTTTAGGAAAGCTTATCATTATTATTAGTATTACTATTACTACTACTACTGCTACCACTGTTGCTACTCCTGCTACTCTCGCTCTTGCTCCCATATGATTCTGCCCTTCCAAATCGCATCCTGAAGAACGGTTATGTTGAAGTAACAATGGTTTTGAGGCATCCGTTCCTATTTGGATAGTTTTCTGAGACTGGTCAAAGGTCAAACGGACATCTTGTAAACCCCAATCGCGGTTTTGTTTCAAATCATTGAATATATCATACTTTGGATTAATCCCTTTTCTTGGAACCTTAGTAGTATCTATGACTCCATCTCCTCCACATGTCAACATCTCGTTGGACACAACGGGTTGCCTCTCATTAGACATAACGGGCTGCCTCAAGCCATGATGAGCGTTGGTAGTCAACTGAGCTTGACCTTGAATATGACTTTGACTTTGACTTTGACCACGACCACCCATCTGAATCAGAACTAGATTGTTCATGCTTCCTAAAGGATGTAGAGACACGTTGAGTCTCCTTAAATAAAGACGGTATTTCTGCACCAAATTCTTGCAGTTGTGAGGAATAAATGTCTTCAATGCATCAAATAACAAGTCCACAACAAGCTGAAGTTAAAACAGATAAAAAAGAACCCGAAAAGAAGTTTTCTTGCTTGAAGGTGACTAGCAACATTTTCTCTAGTTAACCCGGGAGCATTCATTAACCCCAAGATTTTCTTCGGGACAGCCTCTGTATATAGCACAAATTAGTGACTTTACATCAAAATAACAATACAAAAAGTCTCAAAGTTTTACATACTGTCGAATCCAAGCTGATTAACGGCTGCTACAAACTGTTGATGGAACTCAATGGACCAAACAACTCAAGGTTTATCAGCATTTGTTGACGGGTCAAAATCTTTCCACTCGTGTTTCCTTTTTCAAATGACATGTTGCCATATGTTACGTAATGCTTCTATACGAACGGGTTTTATTAAATAATCACACGCCCCATGTGTAATACCTTTCATAACTGCACTCTTGCTGCTATCAGCAGACATCACTGTAACAACAGCAAATTGATCAAAGTTCGTCGACAATACGATCAGAGAAAATGGATACAGATCAAGAAACTGATACCAAATAGATCACTGCATTCGGATCAAGGATCGAGTCAGTAAATGGATCGAAAACAAAGTCAAAACTAGAGTGGTTGTCTTACTGATCACAGGGAGATCCATTTCAAGCTGAATGTGCTCAAGGAGTTTGAATCCATCCATATCTGGCATATGAACATCACTTATAACAACATCAAATCCATCATAAGCATCCTCAGCTCTGTTACATGTAGTCACTGCAACATTATGAACATAAAAAAAATCAAAATTGGAAATTTCAATTCGGTTAAACTTTTAATCCAAACATAAAGAATAACACGATTTAATCAAAGATTTGAAAGTTAAACAATTTAAGAAGAAAAATATCAAATTAAGTTGACTATCATCTTCTGTTTGACCTGCTGCAACATGTGAAATACTGATGTTATTATCAAGCTCCAATTTTTATGAAGTATTTCTGATCTGACAGCTTTGCTATGAACTTATGATAGTTATGAACACTAAATCTAACTGGGATTTTGTTTATGTCAATTTTCTACCATATATTTGTAATCTTTTAAAAGATTTTTATGGATAGAACAGTATTCACTGATTTAGAGCAGAAAATATATAAAAATCAAGAAATGATGAAATCAAGAATAAAAGGGTAAACAGATTTAGTAATTTAAGACAAAAATCATAAATAAAATAGAATAATATAATGATTTTTTTTTCACAGAGTGATTGTGTGTTTGGATGTACCTTCATAATTGCAGTGTCTAAGCATCTTCTCCAAGATCATGAGACAAATTGAATCATCATCAACAACAATTACCCGCAGATCAGGGACACCACCGGTTGAACTACGCATCATCGATTGTTCGTTAACAACTGCACACTCAATCACACCCACAAAGATTCATGCTTCTCAATTAAACCAAAGTTGTTTGATTGTTTTTACACAGAAAGATGAAAAACAATAATGAAGATAATCGACAAAAGTAGAAAGAAACAGAAAGTGGTTGAGTGTGGATCCAGCTCATGTGTGATGTTAACTTTCTTTCTTTCTTTCATTTTTCTTTCTAACGGAAAGAACTTACGATTATGCTTCCAATGACAGGATCTATTTATTTGTTTTTAAGCTGGATCGTATCTTCAGAAGGAAAATTATAATGGGAAAAGAAATTTTAACTAAGCATTTTTGCTTAGGTAAGACTCGAATCCAATCCTCTCTATGTTTAACCGTCTTGATACATCAACTTAACCCCTTAAGCTAATGATAACCGGTACATAGGGGTGTTCAAAAATATCCGAATCCGAAACCGAATCCGAAATACCCGAAATATACAAAATATTTTTATAAAATTTTAAAAATATTAAATATTAATTAAATATTTCATATATTTTTAGATATTTCGGTTATTTTAATAAAAAACTTCGAATATCCGAAAAAAAATTCAATAAAAATTATTATATTTTTATAAAATTTATTAAATAATACAATATTTTTTTAAATTCGGATATCCGAACGGATATCCGAATCCGAATCCGAAATTTCGGATATCCGAATTTGAACACCCCTACCTGTACATGTAATGTTATCTAACCCATGAGAGGCAAAGGCATATCACATGTGCATGCACATATTCATACATAGATCAAATAAATATAACATTTTATATTATAATAAATATTAAATTTGTCGATCGACCTCATCTCATATAACAATGTTCGTGTGACAGGTTTTGTCTATCTTTTTTTTTATTTCGCACTTCTAACATTATGTTAAGTAGAGATAGAAGGCAACTATAATCAAAAGTTGTCGCAACCTAGTGGTATTCGCACGAGCCTTTCTTTCAGAAGGCCCGGTTTGAGTCCCGACTCCGGCTTTAGGTTTTTGCTTCTTTTTTTTCCTTTTTAATATCCATGGTTTTTTATCTAAATTATTTTATATGCTACCTATTTTTTAGGTTTTTTTTAAACAACAATTGGAGATGATCAACTCGCGCGTTGCACAAGTTCTCAACACCTAAAGCAACAACAACCAACCCAATTAACAAAAACACCAATAGGTTAGATTAGAAGAAACCGTTGTAGCTACAAAGCTAAAGTGGTCCATGCCAATCCACGAAAGCCTTTTTTGATATCAGCACCCAGATTGTATGGATTTAATATAGTATACGTTAATAGCAGCATGAAAGTGACATTAACGTGTAACCATAATTTGCATAATGATGAAACTCATTAAATTTGAACTTAGAACAATAACAAAATCAAATGAATTCACCCAAGGATCATTTCTGATCTCTCACAATATAACAACAGATTGTTATACATATAAATATTCAACACTCAATAATCATGGTGCGGAAACCTATGATTAGTGATATGATATCTATGTGTTTGTGTATGATTGTGTGTTTGGATGCTTGAATAATGATAATAACTGCTTGTTTGTATTGATTATTCAAAAGCTTACAAAGGATTAGGGTATTATGCTATTTATAGTCTATACACAATAGCTATATACAATTACAAAAATACCCTTATGTAAATGAAAATTACATAATATCCTAAGTCTAAGTCGTCCGCTGTGGATGATTAGCTGTCTGTTGTGCATGTTAAGTTGTCCGCTGTGGATGTTGGATAACATGTCCGCTGTATCTTGGATGTTGTCCGCTGTGAACACTTGTGTGTTTGCTTGATAGATGTCCGCTGTGGAGTGTTCATCCGCTGTGGACTGTTCATCAGGTGTAGACTTGGTCATCCGCTGTGTGTTTAATGGTCATTCACTACAGACACTTGGACTTGTTCTTCATCCGTTGCAGCTACTTGAACATACATTGTGAACAGATCTTCATCCGTTGTGGACACTTGTCAAAATTTATTTTATCTACAAATCTGAAAAAGAAATTTAAACAATAATTAGTGTCTGTTATGAATGTTAATGAGGCTAATGTGTTAGTTAACGATTGTTTGAATGTTAGAACACATTATGTTTGATTATGGCAAGATTATCCTTCAATGCACTTGTTGAGTCCAACAATACTCTCCTTAAGGATGATGTTGCCAACTTAAATGTTTGCTTGTTAATGTTTTGTTTATTAGTAATAATGTGTATGTTAGTGTTTGATTTGACTGATTGTATGATTGTGTAATTGACTTAGAATGTTTGATTGTATGATTAAATGATTTGCATGATTGAATGATTTGTATGATTACATGTATGTTTGAATGATTTGTATGTTTAACTAATTACATATATGTAATCAGTTTGCCTTGTATGTTTTGAATGATAAATGTTTGCTTGCATGGATTCTTATTGTATGATTAATGTTTTGTCTTATGATATTAAGAATGATGGATGCTTTGGTTTGTTTAATTGTTCTGTTATGTATGGTTGAAAGTTTTGTTTGTTTGAATGGTTAGATATGTATGTTTGAATGGTTAGATATGTATGTTTGCTGTTTTTGTCTGTTTGTCTGTTAGAAACCTTTATGTGTGTGATGTACTAGCTTCATCAACACTCTTCTAAACTTCAGATGTGGCTTTGAGAGACTCTTTAACATCTTTTTCTATGATCTGGTCTTTCTCAGCTTCCTTCACTTGATCAGGTAAAGGAGTAATCTTTAATGCATTAAGGCAGTTCATTATATGTTCAATGAAGTACTAAACTACACTCTTCTGATCATCATACTTGAACTTGATTGGTAGTTGTACCATCTGTTCTAGGGTGGTCTGATCAAGACTTTGAATTTCAATGTTGCTAACCAAAGTGATTACAACATGTTCACCCTTGAGAACTTCTAAATTGTTGTTCTCTGAGATCCTTAGGCTTGTGATTCCGTCAATATGTGTGAATGATTGTTGATGTGTATCTAATCTTTGCTTTAAAGCAGCATTCACATACACTGTGCCTAGGATTCTCAGCATGTGTATAAAGTAACAGCAGTCACCCTTGCATAACACATCTTCGATTGTAGGGAATGACTTTGTTTTCAGAAATGATACATAATCTAATGTCTACAGCTTCTTTCCCTTCCAATTTTCTCTCTAACACCACTTCAAAGTGGTTTTCATCATAGTACCATCTTATGATTGGGTGGTTGTATTGATTACCATCAATCTTCTTCATAATCAACTTCAAATCTGATGGTCTTATTGGATAACCAACTCTCTCTAATAGTTTATTGTCTAGCTACTCTATTTGTTCTTCACTTGTTTGTTTCTTTTTTCTAGTAGCTTGTTCTCTTTTGAGCATTGCAATATGAAGTTTGTCTTATCTATCAGCCTTTAGTCTTATCTCATAGTGATGTTTATTCATGTATAATCTCATGATATGGAAGAAATTAGCACCTCTGGGATTGTTTGTATGATTGACCATTCTCAGCTGCATCAGGTCTAATCTGTCTTCATAAGTCAATGATCCCAGTTGGGATATGTATGATAAGTATTGGACAAGTCCAGATACTCTCTTGACAAGCACAGTATCCCATGTGTCATCATACTTCCATGCTATTATCTTCCTTTCATCAACTGAGGCTGTGAGTGTTATTCTATCATAGAGTTTCAGTTCTCATTGATCATCTCCCTCACTTTATTTCCTTCAGGCCACAGCCTATGAGGCATGAACTGCGTGGGCTCCTCTATGGGATGAATCTTAGGTGGAGCCTGATGATAGGTGGATAATGAAGCTGCTGGATGAGGTCTGGAGATTTGTGGCTTCAAAGCACTAGCCAACATGTTCTTGTAGATTTCTCTAGTCATATCCTTCATTTGAGAGAGAGATCTACCTGTATAAGATCTGTAAGGCATCCTTGTATGACTCAGCAAACTTTTAACTTGGGAATATATCATATTGTCAATTTGAGGATCCTTTGGCAGATTCTTTTGGAATTCTTGTTGTTCTTTGATTTCCTTATATCTTTGCCATGTTTGCTCTTGTTCATTTTTCATGACTTCCTGAAAGTCTTTGAGCAAGTCTTTAACCTCAGAGAGGTTAAGTTGCATGAATGTGTCATAGGGAAATCCTCTTAAAGCTAATTCAATTCCTATTAGTGTTTCAGGATCATCTGGGAACAATTCTTATATGTTTTGCATCTCGTCTTCATCTCTTTCTTCTTCTTCATCATCAGAATCACTTAGTATGATAATTGGCTTTGTTTGCTTGTCATGTGTCTGGTCTATTTCACCTTCTTCTAATGCAGCAACCTCTGTTTCTTTCTGTTTTAGTTCATCTACATCAAGAGGTTCAGCTTAAACCTTGAGAAGTTTTAGTGTTGGAGACTCAGGCTCTTCCAACTCTTAAACCATTTGTTTTCCTTTCTTCAAGAAGGCTAAATACAGTCTCTTCCTCCTCCTCTTATAGGTTTTTACTGAAGGCTGTAAGGATGATGCTTGATCATTTGATAATTCAGTTTGCACCTTCAATGATTATGCAAACTGTCTAATTAGCTTCTTTTGTTTTTCTGACAGTGGATTAACAGGAACAATGCTTGTTTCTACTGTTTGAGTGTCAGGTGTATGAAAATGTTGTCTAAGGATGGGTGAATAATGTATGTTTTCAAATGGATTCACCTCTCCAAAGAGTTCATCCATTGAAAAAGGCTCTTTGGGGATTATAATTGCCTTTTCTGCATCCCCTGAGCTGATTTCTTAGAATGAGACATGATCTGCTCATCAAATTATTCACTCAGGTCTTGTTCTAGACCTTCTGAATGTTCTTCTTCATTCAGCTAAGTGTCTGTATGTTCTGGCTCTTTGTTCAACCTTTTTATTTCTTCATTTTGAGCATATATCATCTTTTTCAATTCATCTACATCAGTATCCTTTGCATCTATCTGCTCAGTCAGATAGGCAACATCTAATCTTGTACTGTTAAGATCTTGATCCTTTGCTTTCACTCTTCACTTGATTGATCTAGTTGTTGTTCTAGGAATTGTACAATAAACTTTTGTGTTTTTTGATCGGTAGAAAGTTTCTCAATCTCCTTATCTTTACTCTTCAATTTGTCTTTCAACTTCCTTGCTCTGTTGTTTGATTTTTCAATCAACTTGTTATATTCAATAAATAGAAAGACCTTTGAGTACTCTATCTCTTCCTCAGTAGGTACTTCACTTGCTTGTTCTTCATGTTTAGAATGCTCAACATGAACACTTTGTTCTTCTTGTTCATGTTCATGCATGGAAGATGTACCTACTTCTTCTTGATGAGTTACTTGTTCTACTAGTGATTCATCAATATCTCTTAGAAGATATGACAATGTTTGTTGATCTGAAAAGTGTGGGCTTTGAGGTGAATCAGGCATGTGTTGTTTAACATGAAAATATTCTTGCTCTAGTACATTTTCTTGTGCTTGTTCTTACTCAATGATTGGTTCTAGGATGGGTTCAGCTTGTTCTTCTTGAATGATTGGAGCAGGTTTGATTATTGGTGCTTGATGAATGACATTCTAAAAAATCACGGTAGGTTCTCCCCGACCTGGAATCCTCAAGAATACTTCAGGAATAGGTATGTCTTGATCAATCATATGAGATGGAACAGGAACCTCATCTCTTTGATAATGGTTTAACTTGATTCTATTAAAATCATGTTCATTGAAATGAACAGGTTGGAAGATAGCACCTTCTCTTGGTATGTTAGGAAGTAGATCATCAATGATCATTTGGAGGAATCTAGGGTACATTTGGAATTTATTCCTCACTTCTGTTAGATTATAAATCATCCCATTCAACACTTGTGCTTCTGTCACACCCCAACCTTAACTGCGAAAACATCGAGATGTGAGAGTTAAGATTGTTCATGCCACACAACGCTAATTTAAAATGACAATATTATTAAAAATTAATATTCATGACATACATTTAAAAAATAGAGCAAGTTCAAACATCCAACAATACATAAGAAATTCAAAGTCACAAAATGATCAATGTCTTTTATTTTGGTCTAGGTCCAATCCTAGATGTATGTAAGTCTTCAAGGCATGCTAAACAGTATCATTTCCTGAAACATGTTAAAAATAAAAGGTCAACATAATGTTGGTGAGTTTTCTATAGTTTTCATACATAAATATATATTAAAGATAGCAATCCATGTCATAGGTTATTGAATAAAGTAACTAGGGATGGATGAACAAATGTAACAATCAAACCTTAACAGATTACAAGATTAAACGATTAGCTAAGTGTACTTGGTTTAACACCAAGTAGGCTTGTCAGGCCCATAGATCTATGACGTCGCCAGGCTAGCAATAGTTAATGATTGTACATATTATAGTCATCACATGGTAATTACAAGAGTTCAACTAACCACTACAAATAAGAAGAATTGCCCAAGTGTTTACAAGATTCAAACGAGTTTGCAAGTGCATTTATCATAAGGTTAACACGTTTCACCCCAAAGTGTGAAAATATATAAAAGGAGTATGGAAAAACTCACTTGGTATATGATGTACTTGAAATAACAAAGGTGGGGTAACTCCAATGACACCTTCACCAATTGCCTAACCATGAGTGTTCTAAGATTTAGAATCTAGTCGGTAAGATCAAAAGACGATTCGCGAAGTCTAGGGTTTCAATTGATTCTTAATAATTTATATATATATTATTTAACCTTGTTAAATAAGACGATGTGATTTTACTACTAAAAAAATATTATAATAATTGAAATAAAATATGAAGAAAAATGTAAACATACTTATAAAATCGTTAATTTATTAGTAACGATTTATGAAGTACTAGTTCAAATAATTTGAACATATATATTTCTGTTTGATTCCCAAAGATTTTAATACAATTTAAAACCTGTAAGTATGTTTTATGGTAATATTATAACTTTCAAAATAAAAATGAAGGATTTAATAAGTTAAAAATTCTCGAGAATTTAAAAGAAACTATTTTCATTTGATTCACAATAGTTTTTATATAATTTAACAACTTAAAAATATATTTTATATAAATTTTATAACTTCTAAAGTAAAAATAAAAGATTTATTAAGTTAAATTCAAAAAAAAATTAAAAGAAAATATTTTTATTTAGCTTCTAATAAAAATGATTTTTATACTATTTTAATATATTTTAAGAATTTCTAAAGTGAAAATAATATAATAAAATGGATTTCAAAAAAAAAAAAAAAAAAAAACATTGCAGGTGCCCGGGTTCGAACCCGGGACCTCTGCGTGTAAGGGGAGAGCCTTATCTGGTAGGCTCGGGCGCCTAAGTCTGCAAATAACCCGCAGCTTAAAACATATAAACATTACCCGATTAAATCCCCCAATTTTGCATAAACCCTAGTTTCAATTTCACACCCATTGATCCGTAAAAGGAATTCGATAATGAAACTAACATTGGGGCTTTTATTCCCCACATGAAATCGGGTGTGTACATGTGTTTAATTCCTGATTTTGATCGAATTTGCGAAAACAGAAAGATGAAGAGTGTTGTCGGGTTTCGATGAGGGAATCGATGCGTGTGTGTTCGATAAGGGAAATCGATAGTAGAGAGAGGGTAAGAGAGTCGAATGAACCGTTTCCCTGCTGTTAAATCTCTTTGACTTGATCGGTTTCAACTTCGATCTTGAATGAGGTGTTACGGTTTTTAATTCAATGATTAAAGGGTTGTTAAAGTCAAATTGATTGCCGTGATTAGGTTTGTAACAATCTCAGGTACTGTTTCGGTTGATTAATTTCATTTAGTCATAGTAATTGGGATCGAAACCGACCGATTTTGAACGTGGACGTTGGTTTTTGGGTTTGTACATAGCGACGTAGTCCTTAAATCGAATTTAATTATGTTGCGAGTTCGAAACGTACTCGCGAGGTTAGGGAACCGGTTATTAGGCTGGAAACGGTCGATTTGGGGTGTCCCTTGGCTTTGCCAGCGACCCACCGGCGGTGGCCGGACTTGAGGCCGGGAATACAGGGGGGGAATGGGTTTAAAGAAATTTACAATTTGGTCCCTAAGGTTTAGAATTTATTATTTTATGACCAAACTAAAAAACATATTTATTATGTTTTATTGTTATTATTATTATTATCATTATTATTATTATTATTATTATTATTATTATTATTATTATTATTATTATTATTATTATTATTATTATTAACTTAATTATTTAATAATAAAACAAATTATAAGAATTAAAATACCAAATAAGATCAAGATAAAAGAAGTTACAAATGAGTCCTCGCATTTGTATTAATGACCAAACGCACCCTTACAAAAGATAACGAGGTTAACAAACGTTTAACAATAATACGAGAGGTCACAGCTTCAAAGTTAAAGGGCCTTTTAGCAATGATGCTTGCTATAGCTGAAGAGCTACTTAAGGAAGTGGCATCCCGGCCAGTGTTCCTATTTGTCATTATTTTCTAGTAAGTATGCATTAAAAATCTAAACTGTGCACACATATATGATTTCTTGATTTGCTTTCTGTCAATTGTGCCAGTGTAACCAATCTGCCTAAATACGTGCAGGTCATAATTCTCATCAAATTCAACAGTTTCTTCTGCATCTTCATCTCCAAGATGTAAAACTATTCTAATGACTTCTTCAGAGATGATGATCTGTTGATCATACACAGTAGATACTACTACTTGTTGGTCATTCATCTGCTCCAGATGAGCATGAGTCCAGAATTGGACTATATGATCTTTATATATTTCTGGTCTTGTTGTCATTGCATGAACCAGCCTTGTCTGTCTAATTGCTTGAATAATATCTCTATAGTGTTCAGCCTTAGGAGCATCTTGGTTTAGAAAGGAACAGAGATTATGATCTCTGACAAAGACTAAGTTTGCCATATCTGCAATGATAAAGAAAAATGTGTTAGTAAGTTGTATGATAATAATGTGTAATGTTTAGTGTGATGAAATGTTGATCAAGTGTTTATAGGGAAGTTGTCATTCTTATGAATTGATGACATATGTATGTTAAACACAATGAGTATGTCGCAATGGATGGTTGTTTAAAAAAACACTTGTTGAATCAGTTTGACTAACAACAGGTCAAATTTGTCAATATAAATCTTGTTGATTCCAACTTATTTTGAACCAAATTGTTTTGCAACATGTTTGTTTCATCACAATGAGTTGTTTGTTTCAAATCATGTTCTAATTTTAGTTCATAACAATATCAACAAAGAATTTCAGTTTGACTTTTAAAGTCAACAACTATCATTCAATGCACATTGAATACATAAGCATTTAATGTTGTTGTGGTTAATGTTATGCCAAATTAACTGATTTTCAATGTTTGTAACTGACTTTTGAACATATTTGCAAAGTTATAACAAGTTTCAAGTCATTTTAAATATTTTCAAAGATCAAAAGTTAATTTTTGTCTGATTTTGGCATGAACATCATTACTATTCATAACCCTGATGAACGCTTAATCAAATTTCTTCATAACAGTCCTAATACATTAGACTAGGGTTGATAATCATGTATTCAATGTTTGATTTCATTTAAAACATCAATAGATTCATGTTTGATCTCAGTTCATTGTTCGACTTAGGTTTTGACAATGTCAGTTTCAAAGTTGAAGAACCGGATGTTTTAATGATTGTTTGATGTTAAGAAACATGTTATACTTATTCGATTGATAATCAGTAGTTGAATCAAACAGATATTGGTGTTTTGATTGATCAGGGGTTTAAGGGTTTATCACACTGTGTAAAGTGTTAGAAAATTTGATTTTGTCTCTCTCACTTGTGATGAATGAAAAATTTGACAAATGTTGAACTATATATACAACAGACAAAATGAACGTTCGCTATGTATACAGTTTGAATGTGCGCTGTGAAAATAGTTAAAACTAAAAATTTAATTTTAAGTTGTCCGCTGTGAGTTACACATACGCTGTGGGTGCAGTGCGTCCGCTGTACAACTTTAAGTTGTACGTTGTGGACCCTTTGAATGTTGTACTGTGTTCACAGCCAATGAACATTTGTTCATGCGCTGTGCACACTTGTGTGATGAAAATTCATAATTGATGACTAAAAGTCATACGTTGTGTGCTGCTCACTGTTCACAAAGTGGATGAACATTTGTTCATGTGCCGTATAAACTTGATTGTTTGTTTGGTTATACACAATGGATGAACATTTGTTTATGCGTTGTGTATACTTTGTTTGTTCAAAAGATATTCACACCGGATGACTTATTGTCATGCATTGTGAATGCTTGATGATGATGTACAGCGTATGCTTACCTATGTACATACGTTGTGTACACTTGTACTATTTCAACAACAGATGACTAAAGTTAGTCATGCACTGTGTGATTTAACACTGTATTCACAGCGGATGCCTTACCAACATCATGCGCTGTGAACACTTGTATGTTCACTAGTGCATAGCGGATGCATGTTTGTTTGTCCGCTATATACACTTAGTGTATTTTGTATGATTTGATGGTTAACTGTAGCTACAGCGGATGTATGTTTGTTTGTCCGCTGGGACAACACTTGTCAAAATTTTGAAATTTTTGTTTGTTTTAAAAATTTTTGCATATCAACTATGTAAATTAATACATACGCTATGTAGACTTAGAAAAATTTTTGTTTTGCTTGAAAATTATTTTGAAATGTTTCAAAATTTGAATGTTTGTTAAAATTATAAAATTTTAACATGATAAATATATGGATGTTAAAATATTACTCACAAGCAATATTGTGCATGTATATGTGTCAAACTGCTATGTTTGGGTGCTGGCTTGACTTGGCTTTAATTAAAACTTAAAATAAAATAAAAAACTAAATTTAAATTCTAAAATGTATGATTATGCACATATTCTGCTGCCTTTGATATTTCCATATTTATTTTCTCTCCTTAAATTTTTGCATACTTATAAAAAAAATTTATAAAATGACAAAAATTTGAATTTGTTGTGATGAAAATTATCAAAGTCCAATTTGATTGTTTGCATGATAACATTTAGAAAGATAGCATTTTTTTTACTAAGAGATGAATGATTTTCATGGTTGGACATGAATCAATTGCACATAACATGATATCATACTAGTCTTAAATTCTCATTGAGTTGATTGGATGATTTTGAGAATAGACATAGACTAATACAATATTGATTGTAGATATTTTTTTCCACTTAAACTCATACATGGTATTAATGATTGATTGAAACAGTGAGTGATTATTATGCTTTTGGTTGTATTTAGATGAGTTGTATGTTCCCCACCTCTGATTGTATGTTACGATCAACCCTCCTCAAGATATGCTAGAAAGTACTTTCTATACTTATGACCTAGCTACTTAGGAGTATAAATGCTCAATTTGATCCACATTAGGATTCTTTTTCACTTCACTTTGGAAGGTGATCCTCTTTGAGATTCTTTTGATTCATTCACAAGGATTGTTGTCTAAAAGACTTTATTGATTTTCATCCAAGATTGATGTGTTTCTCTTTAGGAATCTTTTTGGATCATGATGTAGGTTATTCAGGTTTGTGCTCAGCACAACAAAGAATGCCTTAGTGTACTCCAGGTCTATAAAAATCATAACAAAGAAGACACTTGTATGATTGATCAATTTATAAACTATTTCACTTGGTGTACAGTAGTTACTTTGCAAGCAATCTATATTGGATAGATCAATACTCACCATAAACCAAGATGTGTGTTGCTGACCACATAATTATGAGAATTTAGTTCTTCACTGTTGTATGTGATGTTAAGTGTCCCATGCTGAGCCTATCCGTATATCAAACAAAGTATTATCAGTCTTTATTAGTGAAAAATGACTCAAGTGAATAGATAAGACAGTATACTATCATGTCTCATGAGAGGTCTTGTATGATTCAAATTGTTTGTTAACTGGTAAGAATGAATGTTTGTTTGATGGCTTGATTTTAAAAAAAAATCTATATTGAATATTAAACTTGGACTTTGACAAAATCAAGTTTGTTTGATATTAATGTTTTGAAAACATTACTTGTTTGGTTCATAGTTGATCATACCAAGTGACTGAACCAAGAATTCAAATCTAGTTGAATCAAATGGTTTGGTAAATAGGTCAGCAAATTGATTGTCTATGTGGACCTTTATCAACTTTATCAGACCCTTTTCTGAGCAATCTTTCAGAAAGTGAAATCTGATATCAATATGTCTGGTTTTTGAATGTTGAACAGGATTGTTAGTGATAAACATGGCAACAGAATTGTCAATATGTGTGGGTGTTTTAAAAAAATTAAAGCCATAATCGAGCATTTGGTTTTGAATCCAAAGCACTTTAGAACAGCATGTAGAAACAACTATGTATTCTACTTCAGTTGTTGACACATAGACATTTATTTGTTTCTTGCACTACCAGGAGATCAATCTTGATCCAAGGAAATAACAACCGCCTGTAGTGGATTTTCTGTTACTGTTGCATCCTCCATAATCATTGTTTGTGTATGCGTATAAAGAAAAATCTTCATCTTTGGGATACCATAGGCCAAGTGCTGGTTTGTCTTTTAAGTATCTGAAAATTCTCTTTACTGCATTTATGTGTGATTCTTTTGGATCTGCTTGGTATCTAGCATACATGTAAACTGCATACATGATGTCTGGTCTGCTTGCAGTTAGGTACATCAGGGAGCCTATCATAGATCTGTAGAGCTTTTGATTAACTGATGTGCCTTCTAGATCGGGTCCAAACTTCAATCCAGTTGCAAATGGTGTCTTGCTTGATGTGCAATCAGACATGTTATATTTCTTTAATATTTGATTCACATACTTTCTCCGGTTGATAAAAGTTCCTTCAGTAGATTGTTGAACTTGAAGACCAAGAAAGAAGGTAAGTTCTCCCATTGAGCTCATTTTTAATTTTGATTGCATAAGAGTTTCAAACTCTCTACAAAGTTGTATGTTGGTGGAGCCAAAAAATTATGTCATCCACATATACTTGAACTATCAACAAGTCTTTTTCTTTTCTCTTTAAGAACAATGTCTGATCAATTTTCCCTCGGGGGTACCCACTCTATAGTAGAAACTTAGATATAGTTTCATACCACTTTCTATGTGCTTTATGAAGACCATACAGGGTTTTATCTAACTTGTAGACTTTGTGAGGGAATTTTGGGTCTTCTAACCCTGGTGGTTGAGCAACATATACCTCTTCATCTATCTTTCCATAGAGGAATGCACACTTGACATCCATTTGGAAGACAGTGAAGTTTTTGGATGAGGCATATGCAAGGAATACTCGGATGGCTTCTAGTCTAGCTACAAGAGCAAAGACATCGTCATAATCAATGCCTTCCTCTTAAGTATATCCTTAGGCTATGAGCCTTGCTTTGTTTCTGATAACAATCCCTCTATCATCAGCTTTGTTCCTAAACAGCCATCGTGTCCTAATGGCCTAGTGACCTTCTTGGAGTTCAACTAATTTCCATACTTCTTGATTTCTAAATTGTTGTAATTCCTCTTGCATTGCTTCTATCCAACTGTTGTCTTTGAGTGCTTCAATGATGTTTTTGGGAACAGTTAGTGATAGAAAGCAGGAATACAAGCAAATGTTTGATGTATCAGATTGACTACGTGTCAATATAGTATTGAGGTCACCTATGATATTTTCTAAAGGGTGATATTTATGAACTCTGGATGTTTCAATATGGTCAATAGGGATGGTTGAATCAAGATTGGTGATTGTTTGCTTGGGTTATGATGGATGAGCAAGGGTATCTGAGGTTGTTGGTTAGTCTGGCTGTGTGGTTTCATTGAATGTTTGTGGTGAATTATGAAGAAATCTAAAATTTCATCTTCATGATGTGTATCAGGTAATGAATGATAGGCATCATTTTCTTCAACTGTGTCTAGTTGATGTGACCTTGGTTGTTTGTTTGGTTGTGTCTGAGTGATCACTGGAGTTGATGAAGATGGTGTGTTAGGTGATGTTTCTTTGGATGTGTCTGTTTGTTCTGGAGGAGTTGAAACTGTGGTGCTTGAAGGAGTGATGTTTGTTCTCCTTGGAAGATCCATAGTTAAAGGAACATCAATGGTTGTTGGTGGAACCATTGGATACTCATTGTTATCCTTGGTACCTAAAACATTAAAGTAAGATGTATCAAATGATTTTGTTAAAAAGTCAATATCAAACAACCAGTCTGATCCAATGACTTTCTTAGTGAAAGAATGTTCATTAAAAACAACATCTGTTGATTCTTCCACTATGTTAAGCCTTGGATAGTATACTTGGTAAGCTTTTGAGCTTCCGGAGTATCCAACAAAGAATCTGTAGTCTGCTTTTGGAGCAAACTTAGATAATTGTTCTTTGATGTTTAATATTGAGACATGACATCCAAAAGCTTTAAGAAAGCCAATAAAAGGCTTTCTTTTAAATATTAATTTATATGGTGTGTTGGAATGTTCTTTGATTATTAATGTTCTGTTTGAATGTAGCAAGCTGTATTGATTGCTTCAGCCCAAAAGGATATGGGTAATAGAGAGTCAGCTAGCATAGATCTAGCAACTTCTATCAATGTTTTGTTTCTCCTTTCAGCAACACCATTCTGCTGAGGAGTATGGAGTTATTTTTTAATTCAGTACCATTATCACTTCTAAAAGATTTAACTTTAAGATCTAATTGATTCTAAATTTTAGTGATAAGGGATTTGATGATTTCTGATAGGAAGAAAACCCAAGTAAATCTAGAGTAATCATCTACTATGACAAGACAGTATTGCTTCTTTCCTATACTTTGGATGTTTGTTGGGCCAAAAAGGTCCATGTGAAGCAATTTGAGTGGTGTGCTGTTAGAGTTTACCAATTTTAACTTATGGGACACTCTATGTTGTTTGCCTTTCAAACATGCAGTGCAGTGGCCTGTATAGAAGAATTCCTTTTGTGGTAAACCCATTATTAAATCACCTCTTACAAGTTGATTCATTCTGTTAAAATTTGAGTGACCCAATCGTCTATGCCATAATTGGGAAACATCTTCTGATGCTTTTGATAGTAAACATGTTTCAGGGGTTGATGCTGAAACAGTATTCGTATCAATAATGTATGTGTTGTTATGATGGGGTGTTTTCAAAAGGATACAGTCTTTAGGAATTTGAAAACCCGTCTTGAGGATGTAGCACTTATTGGAGTCAAAGATGGTGGCATATCCTTTGTCATAGATTTAGGATACGCTGAGAAGATTGAACTGGAGGTTG
Organism: Flaveria sonorensis; assembly: GCA_025506505.1. NCBI lineage: Eukaryota > Viridiplantae > Streptophyta > Magnoliopsida > Asterales > Asteraceae > Flaveria > Flaveria sonorensis. The sequence goes on along the minus strand of CM046426.1, from coordinate 45,120,314 downwards.
GAGTAGTAGTTGATATTTTCAAATCTGATCAACCCGTTTGATACTGTTCCTTCACCAGTTATCTTTCCACCAGTCTTATCACCTCCAAAGGCTACATTTCCACCATGTTTGCTTTTAAATTCCCGAAGGAGGGAATAATTGCCGATTATGTGCCGGGAACATCCACTGTCAACATACCATATATTGTCAGTCCTTCTTTGATATCCCTGCAAGAATAAGAAATTAGTTAAATGGTGCAACCCAAGCCAAGATGGTCTTGGGTTTTCTGTCTTTTCCTATTACGCAAATTTCTTCTAATGTGACATTGTCTGCTGGTTTAGGAATTCTAAGCACACTAGATTTCTTTTGTGTATTCTTAGCTCTGTCTGGAGAAGCGCTTTGTTCTCTTCTCCTATCAGTGCTAATGTCTGATGTTTGTCTATGTCTCCTGGTTGGTTATTTAAAGTTATCATAAAGTTTTTGTCTTTTTTTAAAACAACTTTTGTATGAGGAGTTTATCGTGGTACTCCTCCTTTGTTCTTGTTAGGAACAACTGTATGTTTCTCAGTTGATTTCTCAACTTGAGGTTGTTTGTTTTGCTTGTTTTTCTTGTTGAAAAAGCAGTTAGCAGTATTATGATTATTTCTTTCACAGATTGAGCAATAATTATGAAAATAACATGATTCAGTGCTGTGATTGTTCATGTCACAATACTTGCAATAGTTACCATATTTGCATTTTTCTATGATGTGTGTGTACTGATCACACCACTCGTAGTGTGGTAACTTTGAAGTCTTTTGTTTGTTAATAACCTTTGATTTTAAACTTGACTTTAATGGTACATCAAAAGTTACTATTGTTTGTTTTGGCTGAACAGGGGCTTTGCCTTTCCCCTTGTTTGTTTGTTTAGAAGAAATGGTGGAAGATTCAGCCTTTCTACCACCAGAGCAGATGTTAAAACCTTGTGTCTGCTTTTGTTATTTATATGTTGTGTCAACCACACTTGAAACTTTTTTAGGTTCAGTAATTGGTTGTTCTGACTCATTATACAATAAGTCTTCATCATCTTCATCTGTTATTTGTTCATCAAACTCGTTGTTTTCTCCTTGATAAAAGTCAGTTGATTTTATTTGTGGTGAAGCTTGACTCTTAACAAATTTTATCAAAGGTGTTTTTGATATTAGTGATGATTTTGATGATGATGATGATTGTTTTAAGTCATCAGTCCTGTCATATGGGTCAAGAGACTCACCCTGTTTGTTGGTCATAGAATCAGAAAATGGGATAAAATTGTCATTATAAGGTGGGTTGACCTTATTGTATCCCAATCCTGAGGGGTCTTAAAAAGCCCTTTGCTGAGCAAGAAGTTATTCAAACTTCTTGTTGCTCACCTAAAATTTCTGAAGTTTCACTTTAGTTTCAACCTATAATGTTTTTTACTGAGTCAATGATTTAGAGAGTTGCTCTACTTGAGCTGCAAATGTTAACTTTTTTGACATCAATTTGTCCAAATCATTTTGTAATGAAAGAATTTTAGTCTCATATTGTTTTTTTCTGATTTTAAACTTTCATTTAAAATGTTTGTTTCAACTACATTCTAATAAAGTTTGTTTGTGTGTTCTTTGTATCTATTGACTTCGTCAATGCATGCTTGTGTATAGAGGGTTTCCCTTACCTCTTTCGGGATTTCTGAGATTTTATCCTCTATGTTTGCCATGAGGGCATGATCGGAAGATTGAATCTTAGCTTCGTACATACTCCAATCACATTCACCATCTTGTTTGATAATCATTGCAGATGATTTTGAATGTTGATTTGGGCTATACTGTGTGATTTGATCTGGGGTTGGTGCAGCAGGAATACTGATAGGAGGTGGGATTTGTCTGTTTAAGTGATAACTGCTTGAGGTTTGCATCTGTTGGTTGTTTCTATCAACTCTAGGTTGTTGGCATTCTCTGGAGAAGTGTCCATAGAGTTGGCAGTTATAGCATCTCACATTTGTCTTATCCAAACCAATTTTGGTTTTCTTATCCATGCTTAACCCCTTGTTCCTTTGTAGGAACTTCTTGGATCTGTATGCAATCATTGCCATTGACCATTGAAGATCCATTTTTTCAACCATATAAGGAGGCAATTCATCCAAGTTTTGTTGTATGATCTGTGATAGTGTGAGGTTAGCTCCTAGGTATGCTTCAAAGCTTGTTGAAAAGGCTGTAAAAGCTGCCTTCTGCTCCTCACTTTGCAATATGATTGTTAATGCATCCATTGGTTTCTCAAATTTGTGAAGGTTTTGAGTCTTTGCTGGATGATGTTTGCTTGAGCTGGAAGCATGTGGATGTTGTTTGCTTTGAGGTGTTTCTTTATGGGAAGCATGAACATCAGTCTTCTTAGACTTATGTTTGTTGTTGGATGATTTAGGAGCAGAGAAGAAAGAAGTTTCACTTGAGTCCAGATACTCCTCATCCTCTTCTTTACTAGTGCTAGTTAAGAATGCACTATCTATTTGTTGTAGTTCCTTGAACTTGTATGATTCCACATGTCTTATTGTGATGTTATTTCTGGATCTTTCATCTAGTTCTAGTGCCTCCACTTTGACCACTAGTGCATCTAGGGATAATACTTCTAGATCTAATGTTGCTTTCATCAAAGAGACTGATTGAGTCCAGCTCTCTGGAAGTGTATGCAACATCTTCTTGTTGATCTCCACAGATTCTTATTTGAGACCATAAATAATCATCTCATTTACTAACTGAACAAATTTGTGAAGCTGTTATGGTATTGACTCTACTTGCACATGATGGAAGGTTTCATACTGGGTCCTCAATGTTTCTTTCTTGATTTCCCTTATTTCTTCACTTCCTTCTCACATGGTGTGAAGCACCTTCCACAGCTCATATGTTGTTTTGACATTTTCAACTCGTGTCAGGATTTCAAATGGCAGAGACATTGCCAGAATGTTGTATGTTTTCATGTCTGTTTTGACCTTTTTGAGGTCATCACCTGCTACATTTTTCAAGCTTACTGGTTTCTGTATGTTGTAGTCTAGACCAAGAGTTACAGGCACGTATGGTCCCTCGGTTATGGATGTCCATAGATCAGGGTCTTGGAAAATAATTCAGTTTCTGAATATAATTTTTCATTGTTTGAAATCAGCCTTGTTCTTTAGTCTTGGTGGTTTGAGACCACTGTTTGGTCCTGAGATTTCATCAGACATTTTGTTAAATTCTAAACTTAACGGTTTAAGTCAAAATTTGTTTGTTAATTTAGCTCAGTGTTAATTTTAATTTATCCTAAAGTCACTAGGATTTGTTTGATAATAATTTTTGTTACTTTTAATTAAACCAAATAAAAGGTATATTAATTAATTCAATTTTAAATCAATTAATGCTCAAGGTGAAGTCACTGTCAAATCTCGGTGAAATAAAAGGAATATTTTGTTTAAGAAATGTCAACTTTTAATGATGTCAGTCAAGAAAAGCTAAAAACCTTAAAAACAAAGAAAATGTTTTAAAAATTAACTTCTTGGATCAAAAAGTAACTTTTTCAGAAAATTCAAAAGAAGAATATGTTTTTTCTTCGTTTTTGATGCTGAACCAACAAAATCACCGTAGATTGTGAAGGTTTTATGCGAACAAAAACTAGGGTTTATCCTAGGGTTTGTTTGCGGCTGAGTTATTCTTCACATAAATCAATAATCAGTTTGTTGATTGAAGAATACAAACCTGATTCAAGTATGAAAATACATGAATATGTTCAAAAACTATATTTGTATGATGAAAATTAATAAAACAGTTCTCGATGACTGTTGTATCAAAAACCCTTAGAACCGATAAGGTTTTTCGAGGCTTTCTGATGATTCTGTTTAAGAAAACAGTGTTTGAATGCTATTTAGAGCTTCAAAAACACAAAATCTTCTACAAAATGCACAAAAACATATTAATGAATCATGTTTTAAGCATTTGATGAATGTTTGGAGTAGAAGAGGGTTTTGTGATGATTTTCAGCTCAAAAATGAATGTTATGAAGCTAATGAACCACAGATATCATTGTATTGAAGGAGAGAATCGAAAATCAGTGTTTGATTTGAGCCAAGGCTTTGATACCACCTGATGAAACTCATTGAATTTGAACTTAGAATAAGAACAAAATCAAATGAAATCACCCAATGATCTTTTCTAATCTCTCACAATATAACAACAGATTGTTATATATATAAATATTCAACACTCAATAATCATGGTGCGGAAACCTATGATTAGTGATATGATATCTGTGTGTGTGTGTGTGTACGATTGTGTGTTTGGATGCTTGAATAATGATAATAACTACTTGTTTGTATTGATTGTTCAAAAGCTTACAAAGGATTAAGGTATTATGCTATTTATAGCCTATACACTATAGCTATATACAATTACAAAAATACCCTTATGTAAACGAAAATTACATAATATCTTAAGTCTATGTCGTTCACTGTGGATGATTAGCAGTCCACTGTGCATGTTAAGTTGTCTGCTGTGGATGTTAGATAACATGTCCGATGTGTCTTGGATGTTGTCCACCGTGAACACTTGTGTGCTTTCTTGATAGATGTCCGCTGTGGAGTGTTCATCCGTTGTGGATGAACTTTCGCGATGGACTGTTCATCAGCTGTAGACTTTATCATCCGCTGTGTGTTTAATGGTCATCCGCTGTAGACACTTGGACTTGTTCTTCATCCACTGCAGTTACTTGAACATCCGCTGTGGACAGATCTTCATCCGCTCTGGACACTTGTCAAAAATTTTTTTATCTACAAATCTGAAAAAGAAATTTAAATGATAATTATTGTCTGTTATAAATGTTAATGATGCTAATGTGTTAGTTAATGATTGTCTGAATGTTAGAACATATTATGTTTGATTATGGCAAGCATTATCTTTCAATGCACTTGTTGGGTCCAACACATACCACTACCTTAACGTTTCCAACAAAAACCCCTCTAACACAAACAACCAGCCACCAATAACAAATTGGAAGCACTTTGTAATCTCAACACAAAATTGCATCTAAAAATAATTTTAGTTATGTCTCAAATAAGCATACACTCAACATCATTGACCTAAAGTCTACCCACCTATTACAAAAATTCATGACGTGAACAAAATTATGTCTTAAAAAGCTAATGCCCATAGTCATCAACCCAACATCACGACTCATATGAACAATATTTCATCATAATCGACGTTCTCGTAACCATCACACTCTGTATTACCAAAAATCAAATGACAATGCAACATCTTTTTGATGTTTATACCCACTATTATCAACATCATCAACAAACAGAGACGAATGACGCGAATCAATCTCGTTTGAGCATAAGCTCAACATCATCAACCAAGTCACACACCAAAACTAAGAACAGGGTAATTAGCAGAACACCAAAGTAATGTTAAAAGAGAAATGTATCAACAAGAATAAGCCTTAGAAGAAAACTGGTGAGAAACATGAAAATCAAGATACACAAATCCACAAATCGAAAAGCCATATGCATCTAAATGCCACAAAATATCAAAAACTAAGAGTCTCATCCATTTAAAAGCTGGTTAGTGAAGCCGTGGTCGTGGGAGAAAGCCAGACTCGACATTCTAGGAAACAATTAAGTTGATGTAGAAGAGGGGTTAGATGAAGATAAAGAAGCTCATGCAAAAGAACTACTTAGACACCCTGTAGCAACAGTAGCACAACACCGCTAGTTTCTTTCAGCAACAGACCAGCCATAACATCGAAACCCACAACCTCTCTCTACCTCTCTCTCTCACCTACTTTAGTCTCTCTCGAAACCCACAACCTCTCTCTACCTCTCTCTCTCTCACCTACTTTAGTCTCTCTCTCTCTCTCTAAATAGCAAATGAAGACATATTATGGAAAGTTAAAATGTAAAGGGCGATACCCTTGTGTAGAAGAAACTTGTACCACCGGCATGAATAATAAAGATACATTTAACAAAATCTTATTAGGTTGTCAATTAATAAAGAATACACACATTCAAACACACATAATCAATTGCATTAACAGTATCAAATTTGAACATAGAGATAGGTTGAACCATCTTTTGTAACTAGAAATTACACCTAACAAAATATGATTGGGTGCATATCCACATATCATAACACACAATCAATAAGCCATGGTTGGGGTTTAGGATCAAGTACAACAAGTTACAACACATGTATCTTTAGTTTTTTTGCACAAAGAATCAACGCAATAGAGTCCAGGCCACTGCCACATCGACGATTAGCGAGAAAGAGATGTTACCCATCAAACCGTCACCGCCACCGTCTCCTTTGCCACCATGAACAGCAATGGGGAGACCGATGCTAGCCACCACCAACAACCTCCAGAAAACCGACTCGCAAGATGCCACTAAAGAAGGTCAGAAGAGACCATAAAATGATCAGCATATATACACTTATACAACAGCATTCCTATTTCTTTCACTTCCATTAAAAGTGTAGCTTAATTTATAAATCTTAGTTGCGTCTAACAATATGCTTATAGAGATTTGAACTCACACCTTTTTTGAGTTTTTTCTACCTTAAGTTTTTTTTTAATTTTATTCTTTGGTTCTTTAAGGATTTTTGTAATTTCCTTTGTAATTCTTTCTTGTTCTCTCCAAAAATACCCTTGAGATTTGATTACTTCTACCTAAAATTCCATACAAAATTTATTCAAGATCGACAAGTTGTGAAAAAAAGTGAATAAGCACCCCTAGTTACTCTATGGGAAATGAATAGTACACGGGGGTATAACTTTGATGGTGGGAGACTTTAGTTTCACCAGGAAGCTTTTGTTTCTTATTCATGTACCAAGTTATAGACCTGTGTAATACACGAGACTGATAATAAAATTTATATAACTCAATAATGTGTATTACACAGGCTAATCAATATGCCCGTCCATAGTCCAAGTCTTTCAATTCAATAACAAAAAAACATACCAAATTGTCAACTCAAAAAAGCCTAGTAAAACCGGTTGCTTCTATTGTGTACCAGATTTTACACATTTTAAGTGTGTTAATATGCCAAAAAATAGTGTAGAACCAATTCAAATTGTGTAGTGAGAGAGAGACATAGTATAATAGTATTTATCTCTTTTGATAGTTTCTTGATTTCATATTCATAATAATTAATAGTATTCACACTTTCCCTAAACAGGTCAAGATATCCATTGTGTTCGTTTGATAAAAAAAAAATAAGAAACATTTATATCTAAAACACATTTATATGGACTTAAATTCATAAAGGAGCAATACCTTGCAATACCTTTATTGATGGTCTTTTCGACTGGTTATTTTTATTATATCAATTAATGATAATCATGCTCATTCTGTTTTGTTTTACCAGCTTGGTTAATGAATTTAAGTTGTAAACAAACTACTTTTAAAAAATTTGAATATAAAAATGGAAATAATAACTCATTAATAAAAATAACAGTAGATCCAAAGCTTATAAAATATAACACTACTCAATCCATTTTTAGTCGACTACAGTTAAGTTGTAGAGTCAAATCTTACTCTTAGTATAAACCTATACTTTAAAAAAAAAAAAACTTTATCATTTTGACCCATACATACACATAAATACTTCAATGTCATTCCTTGCAAACAATGACCTTGCAAACACAAACCTATATCCTTCTGTTTGAATCAAGCACCTTTATGTTTGGACAATGATTCAATTGATAGGTGAGAACTTTTGGAATATTATTCCTCTAAACACAAGTTGATAGCTCATCTGTATAGTTAAAACAGTTTCTAAACTTAAATAATGGTCCTTTTGTTTCCTTTGACAACATTAAAAAAAGTAAAGCGGTTATTATAAAAATCTTAAATAAAATCTTAAAATTAGTATAGATGCCATCCATTTGCCAAGTGGGACTGATCGTTCACGCATCTCTAACATGAACCTATTCATCGTCTATTTCTCCAAAATCAACATATCTTAGAAGACCCATTCGTTAGCTTTTTTACTTAAAAGAGAAATTCTAGATTTAAGATGACATACGATAAGAAATTCTCGTTGTATTAGACCTAGCCTACCAATCCAACAACAGGTGCCATACCAAAAAGGCTAAAACTTCTACAGAATTACGAAATTCAAATGAGAAAACTTAAAGCTATCAAAAAAAATTTACATGGAAAAGATGTATGGGTTATAAATATCAACATACTGCAAAAACATACCTATATAATCAACTACAATTTGAATGCTAGAATCAACAATTACGATGTGTTCCCGAGTTTACTTAAGAATAGAAAAGAATCCATGCAAAAGAGGATAAATATGCCATGGAGGATTCAAAACTTCGAATCGATGTTGTACTTGAAATCTTGGAGTAGTTCCATCGACGATTCTAATAAATTCCCTCTTTGATGAAGCTTAAGTGAAGATTAGTTTTAGAGTTTTTATAAAGAGTGAAACTATGAAAGATGAAGATTTGAAAATCCTCACATTTAAAAACAAAGTCAAAGGATCCATGCAAATAGGCAAATTGATTATATGAATTTAGACGGAAAAATAATAATAAGAGAAATGAAAGAATGACACGTGTCATACTTTGTAAAGGTTACGTGTCATACTTTGTAAAGGTTTATTAGGATTAGACAAGACAAAAGAAGAAAAAGAAAGAGAAACCCTAATAGGAAGAGAAGATAGACAATGAGGAAACACCGCGGTGTCGGTGTCGGAGCTACCCTGTGTCCCGCTACCTAAGGCATTTTCTAATTTTCCTCATTCATGTATCTTTAATTCCTTCGTATTAAGGGTTTCAGTCAATATTTTTGAAAGGTTCTTGAATTGGATGCGAGTTACGCTGAAATATTATTTTATTATAATGAGTTTTCTCCAATTCTTTTCTGGAGTTTTGTTCAGTTAAGTTTATGTCTTTCTTATTTCGAATAAAGTGTTCCACTCTTAAATTGATGTCTCTCTTTTGGGTTGTGATATGTGGGTTTGCTCTTGGTTATTCTGTTTTCATTTTGGTTGTTAACACTTTTCACAAGTTTCACAAATTTATGTTCTTTGGTTTAGGGCTTCATATCATAAAAGAAGTTTGTATCTTTCAGATTGACTTTTATTGTGGTTTTCAGCCACAAATATGTGCAGGGCCTCGTATTTTAGATAATTTCATGTAATCTATAAGTATCATTTTAATGGTTGTTGTCTTGCATTGAAATTCTTGATGTTGAGTATGAGTTTGTATGCTGGTTAATGTAGCACACTATCGTTGTAAATCGACCGCATCCATCAAGAAATCCTAGCAATTGTCATATATGAACAAGTCCCGGTGATAACTATTTAATCTGTAAAGCCAATAATCATATTGCCAAAAAATGACCCACAGAAGCTCAGTGGGAAAAACACCATGGTTTGTTTTTATTTTTATACTTTGTTTTTAATCTAGGTTTCTTAATTGTCTATGGATTTAGTTTAGTGATTTGATTATAATTTAAAATTTAATAAAGTTTCAATTCTTAGGATATGAATCAACCATTTTATCTTCAAAGGATGGAACTCGAGGAAAGAAAATGTAGACATTGATAGTTTTGGTGGTTCTTTTGGATTAAAAGTTGTCTTTTGTTTCTTTTGAGAGGCTTTTCACCCTGTTAATTAATAAGGTACAATTTCGAACAAGGTTGATCTAACTAATAGAATGAGTACCACAAAGTAATTGGTTGAAAAGAAACGAACTGAAAGTAGCCAAGTGTAAACACTAAACACTTTCACGCTTCCTAAATATTTAGTTAAAACTTAGTTTTGAAATATTAAAGATTTAGAGAGATTGGATTATGATGATTCTAATAATTAATTGTTTGTGACAAAAGTATTTGAAGGGGTGTTGTTGGTTTTGTAGTTTTCCATATTACTATTGAATTTGAAGGTATCTGATAAAAATAATATTTTGCATCAGGTACCATCAGCAAGATCAGCATGCACTTATATATGCACATATTATAGAGGTAAACTTTTTCATGTATTTTTGCGCGCGCGCGCACACACACACACACACACACACACATATATATATATATATATATATATATATATATATATATATATATATATATATAGTTATTAATGGAAGTTCAAAATAAGTCACTTTGTTACTAATTTGATATTGGACTATAAAAAAATAAAATCATTACTTTTTAACAATATGATGAATTAGCAGAAGTAAAAAAGCTTCTGTTGACTATGATTATGAATTGCTAATTCAATTCTTTGATCCCTTTTTAGTTGTTTTGGTTTCTTAATGAGTTGATTATGCTTAGTCACGCAGGTAAAAGTAAAGGTAGCGGTTGTTTTCAGGTAAGAATAAAAGTAACAGTTGTTTTCTAGACAAACGTCTGTGGATAATGACACCAACTGGTTGTCAAATTTGATTTGGTTTGCAGCACTGTGATGGGGCATTTGAGTGTAACTTATGAGAGAGACATAAGTGGTGGTTTGCAGCTGCTCTTTAGTCTAAAAATAAGGTTATTGGAGCAGATAGGGTGTCGTGGCATTGCAATCAAAAGCTTTTAAATGGGTCAAAGATTTGTGTTACCGTCAGTTGTGGTTCGCGTTCTTTTTAGGCAAAGATTCTGTCTTTGAAATAGATAGATCAATTTTGTATAGATTTTATGATATTCATATGTTATAACATCGTTGTATGTATTGTTTTGTTTATAGTATTCATATTCATAGAAATCTCTTTATTGCAGGTCAAACCTTCATCTGATCCACACATGATGAAAAAGAGATCTGATGATGTTCAAGGAAGATCAATGGAGCTCCTACAGATATTGAAGAAAGTCAGGAGATATTGATGGAAGTCAAGGGTTAAACCAAAGTGCAAATATTAAAAAAAACTCATGAGCAGTCAAGAAAACCTTAGGCGACAACGGCGTGGCACGCTTCACACAAATTAAGGGCACAAAAACTGCACACTCGGAGAGTTTCCCGCCGCAACACGCGGTGAGAAACTCCTAGTTATAATTATCAGGGGTGATTCCAGTGATGGGAACATGAGGCATTCATGATAGAAAATACAACTGGTATTCATGTACGAGATGAAATATTAGATCGTCTTAAAACCTTTTATGCGTATAGAAAGAGTATGGTATTAAATGATATCTAACCTAATTATTCGAAAGTACATGCATGTATAATGAAACTATATCCATAAGTATTTTCTTTTATTTTTTAATTTTTCTTGTCATTGGCTAAAACAAGTATAATAATCGATTGACATTTTATTTTTTATATTTCAAATTACTTAGCAGCAAATTTATATTAAAAATAAAAGTTATAAGAAATGTATATGATTTTAACAAATTTACACCTGTATACCTGATACCACATAGATAGTGAGTAACAGTTATTGGCAAAGATATGGAACGAGGTATGACATTCTTCATGTTTATAGGAAATTTGCAAATATCATCTTTTATCTTCAAACAACACTCCAATCATCATTTATTTATACTTTTTCTTTAAATTGTGTCTTTTATACTAACAGACATTAAGTTTTTCTATTAAATCAATGATAGTTTGGTCTTTCTAACTCATAAAGCACTATTTTTTTGTAATTTTAAAATTGAAGGATGTTTTCTACAATTATAATATTTTACTTTGAATTTTTTTATAAACATAATTTTTAAATATATATATCATTTTATAGAATCTATTAAGACACCTATGTGAAATGTCACAAGTGTAATTTTGATGCTTCTCATAAATCTCTTCCATTTATGCCCCTCCATTTCTTATATGTATGGTATACAAGTAGTCTAAGCATATTAAGCTTCCGTCAACACCTCCTCCTCCATCTACACCTTTAATTACAACACCCCCCCCCCCCCAAAACCCAAAATAAAACCCCACCTACTCACCATATGGTAACACGTTCTTGTGATAACACCCGCAAACCTAAAACATATCCTGATTATGTCGGTTTGCAAGATGCAATGAGAATTAGAATTGCTTCTCTTTACTCGAACAAACATGGATATTAATCCCCCTTCACCTGAGGCTAATATTATGGGTTGCAAGTGGGTGTACAACATTAAGTGACAACCTGATGGCGGTATTAGTCGCTATAAAGCACACCTTGTTGCCAAGGGCTTTCATTACATGAAGGGCATTGACTACACTAAAACTTTTAGTCCTGTAGTCAAACTTGCTACTATACGCCTTGTTTTATCAATTGCCTTTTCTCGCAGGTGGGAAATAGGACAAGTGAATGTTAACAATGCCTTCTTACATGGTGACCTAACTGATACAATTGACATGGCTCAACCTCCGGTTTTTGTTAATTTGACTCACCCCAGTCATGTATATTTGCTTAAAAGAGCATTGTATGGGCTCAAACAAGCTCCTAGAGCATGGTTCTCTAAGTTGTCATGAGTCTTATAACATTTGGCTTTTCATAATGTGTCTCCGATACTTCACTATTTGTTTACTGCATCAATCGAGTGACTTGCTGCATACTTATTATGTTGACGACATAATCATCACTTATTGTTCTTCCACCTTTGTTGAGGGCTTGACTGAGCGATTACACTCACAATTTGCACTTAAGGATCTTGGGAGTCTAAGCTATTTCTTGGGCATCCAAGCTACATTCTTTGGAGATGTTCTTCATCTCTAGCAACATCATTATCTTACTGATCTCGTACGTCGAATTGGCTCTCTTAATGTAAACTGTTGTCCACCCTTGTTACACCAGGATGTCAATTATCTCGTTATTCAGGCATACCAATTGATGATCCAACTCTATATCACAATACTGTTGGTGCCCTTCGGTATCTTATTTTAACTCATCTAGAGATTGACTATGATGTCAGTAAGGTTTCTCAATTTATTAAGAATCCAACAGATAGACATTAGATTGCAATTAAACGTATTCTTAGATATCTTTGAGGGACTAGCTCTTATGGTTTGACTATTAAACGATCTACTTCTTTCAATCTTCATGCTTATGCTTATGCTGACTGGGCAGGTTGCCCTGATGATTGTCGCTCCACAACTGGTTATTGTTTATTTCTTGGACCAAATCTCATCAATTAAAGCTCCAAAAAACAACACACTATTGCCAGATCTAGTACCGAAGCAGAATATCATACATTAGCTCATACCTCAACTGAGATTCACTGGATGATGTCTCTTATCCACAAGTTGTACTTATCTCTCCATGCTCTACCAACACTATGGTGTGACAATATTAGGGCAACATACTTAACAGTTAGTCTAGTACTTCATCAACACACCAAGCATCTAGAAATTAATTTGTATTTTGTTCGTGACATGGTTTTGTCAAAAACTCTCAATGTACGCTATCTACCTACTAAAGTTTAGCTTGCAGGCATTCTAACAAAGGGGCTGACATCTACTCGATTCTCATCACCTCGATCCAAGCTACACGTTGCTACGAACGTCTAGCTTGAGGGGCATATTAGAGCATACTTATTCTCTTCCTTTATTCCTTTTTGGTTTTCTCTATATGAAAGGTTTTCATATGGTGATTCCTGATCTATCAATGTCCTTTGCAGTTGAGAGATTAGGCCATATATATTTGTATGGTTTTTACTATACATTGTACACAAAACATAAAGCGAAACATATGATTGTTAGGTTCAACCCTACAGGTAGGGTAGGTTTCAAACCAATCTCATCCAAACTGGGTTTCAATACCAATTCTGGTTCTTGAACCGGGTTTTTTTCACCTTTATTAACGTAAGCGTTTGGGCCAGTCGCTTTATATTATAATTCTTCACATTATTGCTAGAGTACAAAATTATATTATCCAAAATACTAATAAAAAATAAACAAATTTAACTTTCAATCTGCGCAATTTAGCATAAATTATTCAAATAAAAACCCCTATTTAACTCTCAACTGATTAAATACAACTTAAAACGAGTCATTCTCGTAGCAGGACGCGATAACAGATGTACAGTTTTAATAAACATCCCAAATACCCTTCAAAGGTTTTATACATTAATAATACAATACCCGGTGAAAACCAGCTTGTTTTATATTATATCATCTTAAAATAATAACCTAACTAGACCTATTTATAAGTAAATAAGTCAAAATTACTAGTTCTGTTAATAAGTATTTTCCCCTGTATATAAGAAATGAAACATTTCATACATGTATAGTAACATGATATCAACAGTAGATCATCTACGATTATAATGGAAATACTACAAATTATAAGATCGTTTCTTTAATATAGGAATTAACATGCAGAAAACAAATAATTATTTCATTAAATTGCTTGCAAATGTGTTTTTACCTTTAATATTTCTTCATTGGAATCATGTTTCACAATACCTCTTCGTCTTGTTGGTGATATATGGAGGAATCTTCGATGGGTAACGAAGGTGGTGTTCCTGGCGGAATGGAGGCGGCACCATTTTCACCAGCACACACACACAGAGCCTCTGCATCACGAAGAACGGGATCGAGGTCGATTTGACCGCTTAATTCGTTGATGAATTTTAAAAGGGTATCGAAGTCCATTTGCTCCCCCATTATTTTGGCACGATGTCTTTTAAGGATGGCGATACATACGTAAAGATGAAGATGCTCACTAAGATAGTGAGTCCATAAAACCTCCCATAACCTTAGCGTTTTTTCATACTCGAACTCCCTGAGATGACATGAGCATTATATTAGCATGATAATTTGAACCAATATCAAAGATAAAATTTTCCTTGTAAAGACTCAAATACACCCCGTTAAATTTGGACTGGAAAACAGTTGGGTAGAGATGAGTCAAGAGGGGCGTAATGTATTTCAGGAAGGGGCTTGTTCAAAAATGACTTTTTTTACAATAACGCATCGAATTTGAGTGGGGTTCTTTTCCAGCTCAAGAAGTCATAGGTGCCACCCCTGGGCATAACACGTTTGGTTGAATATAGAGGTGGTAATTTCAATCCACTTACTTAATTCAGTTTCTGTTCTATCAGTAACGGCTCATATGTGCATAATTAATAAAAAAAAAAATAACTTGAAAAGAAATGGATAAACCTCCGATGTAATTTTTTAGAAGCACGATCTCCTAAATCATTAAATTTTTAATTATCAGATTACTATTCTAAATTTTGTAATTCTCTTTGACATGCTAGTTATTTAAAAAAAAATTATGGTTCAGCCTGTACAAAATTACTCATTTTTAACTCGTTATCAAACAAGACGAACCCGTTCATATTGCCAATTCAATAATTTATCATCTATTATTCTGCTTATAAACAAAATTTACCTGTGTTAATAAAAAGATACCCTTATTAGCTCCATTCTCAACTCTCTATTTCTGGGCACTGACCTCATACTTCTTGTTTAAAGTAACAGGACACAATTAAAGTTTCAAGTCACGTTCATGGGCAGTGCAAAATTTCTTTTTATTAGAAACTTAAATGTGGAAAATGGTGATCAGGTACACGGGTAATGAATGCACTTGCCTTTTGAATTGAATAAGAATCCAGCGGAAACAGAAGAAATAGTTCAAGCAGTCGTTCTGCTTAAAGTAATTATGTAACGGACTGTCCAGCAGTTCCACCAACTGCCAATATCAAAAGGAAAAAAACAAGTTAAAAAATTTAATATTAATCTAAATGTCCCAAAAGATTATTCAATAATAACCCACATAAAGTTAAGGATTATTAGACAAATATTAGTTTATATTTAAATAGTATCTAATTGTATAGGCTCTAGAGTTTATTATTCTAGTCTTTATATACCATGTAATTATACAATTCATAATCACAATTCACGATTACTGATTATCAAGATTGTCTTGGTATCAGAGCCAACCCTAAAACAACCCTAACTGCCGCCAAAGAACCCTAGCCGTCACACCATCACAAACCAGCAACAATGGTCACCATCACAGCCTTCGATTCAAAAGAGAAGGCCATCCACAACTCTCACAAGTTCAGTTTTCTTCTAAAACCCGACAATCATGGCCACTGGAAAATTCTGATACAATCATTCCTAGTAATCAACAAGCTGTTCGGCTACGTAGATTGCACAATACCATGCGCGGAGGCTACTATTTTGGCTTCCTCCTCCGCAAAAGACAAAGGACCGACAACGGAAACAACCGAAACAAGACAACCGAATCCCGAATATTCTGCATGGGTGGACAACAATGCTCACGTGCGGATGCTTATCTTATCTACGATCTCCGAAAGTGCCATTCAACATGCTCAAGGTACTACCACCTCGAGAGAACTATTGCTCTCTCTAGAACGAGCTTTTTCTCCCCATACTTCCTCTTGTGAATACACGTTGAAGACACAATTGCTGCGTATTGAGATGAAGCCCGATGAATCTTCCTTTGCTTACTTGACAAGGGCCCAAGAGTATGCCACTGCTCTTGCCAATATAGGGGAACCGATGAAAGAAAAAGACCTAGTAATGCTTTATCATCTTCGGTCTTCGTCCTGAATACAACGGACTCAAGACCGCGGCCCTAACAAAACAATTAGCACTGAATGAACTTCATGCTCTTTTTGCAAACCATGACTACATGCTTCAAAAAAACGCAGTTGTAAAAATCGCTAGGCGCTAGTCGGGCGGTGAGATAGGGATTAATCGGGATTAATCGGATCAGACTATTATGTATAATTTTGCAAATTTATATATAATTTTATACTTTTTATGAATTAATTTACAAGTTTAGGGGACAATTTGTAAATTGGTGAATCTTGAGGGGGTTAAATGTAAAAGTACACAAACTTAATTAAATCATTTAACCCTAAAGTTAAAACAGCGTTCCCCCTTCCATCGTTCCATCACCGCTGGTAGCACCCTTCCTTTGTTCCCATCACCGGAGTCGCAAATCCTCACCGGAATCAGCAAATCCGGCGCCGGAATGGGAGAATCCGGCGGTTATCGTCGCTGGAACACCGCCGATTAGGACGATTTGGTCCGGCTTTGACCAATTTTGACCGACTACCGCCTAGCACCTCCGATTTGATGAAATCAAAGCAGCCAACCTCCGATTAGCGACCAATCGAAGGCTAGTCGCGATTTTTACAACACTGAAAAAACGACAACACCACCATCTCCCCTACACAAGCATTCACGGCAGCACTCAAGCCATCACCTGTCACCACTAACGTGCAACCTGCCACCGCTAATGTCCAGCCTTCTGATGTTGCTGTGCAGGTTGTTCAACAGCTTGCGGCTCAACTTGGGCTGCAATTACAGATCCCCTGGCAGCCCCAAGCCTTCTATACCAATCGATCATCAAACAACCGCAACAACAGGTCCAACAACAACCGTGGACGAAGAGGCTTGACTCAACAAAACAACCGCAACAATGGAGGTAACTAAAATCATTTTAAATGGGCAACTAATCAGAACACTGTGCATGGATCTTGTAACAGGTGTGGCATCGGACACATTCCATCTCGGTGCCCGAATCGTGATCCAGCCACCATTCGGCCAAGACAACAACCTTCAGCCAATTATGCTGATTACAGGTCACAAGCATCATCAACTTGGCTTCCAAATACAGATTCCAGCCACCACGTTGCACCAGATCTCTCCGGGTTCGACAATTCTGAAGCATACTATGGCAGTGACAGCCTTCATGTTGGTGATGGTAAGGGTTTACCCATCTTACATATTGGTTCCAAACACTTCCACTCACCCAACCGTACCTTTAACCTTCGTAATATTCTTCATGTTCCACAAATTCAACAAAATCTTCTATCTGTCCAAAAGTTCTGTCATGATAACCATGTTTATTTTGAATTTCATGCTTCTTTCTTTTGTGTGAAGGACGAGGCTACACACACTACCCTCCTCACGGGTCCAAGCACTGATGGGCTTTACTCCTTCAACATTCCACGTTTTCAATCAGTTCCTAAAGTCGCTCTTTCAGCAATTCGGACCTCCTCCAACATCTGGCATCAAAGATTGGGACATCCTCATCCACAACTTTTGAAGTCAATGCTATCTGCTTTTCATATACCTTTAAATAACAATTGTTCTACTTTTTGTGAATCTTGTTCTATTGGCAAATCTTCCAAACAACATTTATTGAATTCTACTTTTAAAAGTTCTCATATGTTAGATCTTGTATTTTGTGATGTGTGGGGTCCCTCTGCTGTGACATCTGTTGAAGGTCACGATTACTTCCTTTTATGTGTTGACCATTACTCTAAATTTATGTGGGTTTTCCAGTACAAATTAAAATCAGATGTTTTTCCTTTATTTAAACAATTTATTGTCATGGCCGAACGCCAATTTGGTACAAAACTCAAACAAGTTCAAACAGATTGGGGTGGTGAATTTTGTAACCTCTCCAACTTTTTTCGTTCCCTAGGGGTCATTCACTGCCTTTCGTGCCCACACACGAGCGAACAAAACGGTATCATGGAACGACGACATCGCCATGTTGTGGAAACGGGCCTCACATTTCTAGCTCATTCTCTTGTCCCATACAAATTTTGGAACTATGCTTTTGACACCGCGGTTTATCTCATCAACCACATGCCTTCCCGAAACAACTCCTTCGTTTCATCCTTCCAACACCTCTTCAACCGTACACCCGATTACTCCTTTTTACGAGTTTTTGGCTCCCAATGTTTCCCTCATCTTCGTCCCTACAACAAACACAAAATCGAGTTCCGTTCCACACCATGTGTCGTCTTAGGCTACAGCCCGGACCACCACGGTTACCGTTGTCTTGAACCTCAAACCGACCGTCTCTATATCGCATGTCGTGTTCGGTTCAACGACTGTGCTTCCCCTTCGCTCGACCTACTCATTCCTCACCCACATCACCCGAACCCCGAACCCTACATATCCACCTATTCGGACCCCTACACACCCGATGAACCTTCCCCAACCGATGACCCACCTGTAACACCACCTCCTCCCTTTCGCACCTATCAACGTCGTCCAAAACCTTCCACCACCACCACTTCTTCCGAACAGCCACCAACAGCTCCAACAGCCCCACACCCACCCTTGAACCCATCACAACCCGCTGCCACTACCCACACCAACCAGCCTACTCAAACACCTGTCCCTCGACACCGTCCACCTAATCTCCGACCCAATCCCAAACCTACAACCCCATTTAACCCAGCCTCTTTTCACATCACCATTCATGACCCAAATACCGTCCCACCATCCTTTACCATTGCCAACAATATCCCACATTGGCGGGCTGCCATGGCAAATGAATATTCGGCTCTGTTGAGAAATGGGACGTGGTCTTTGGTCCCTCGTGTTCCTGGTTCCAATGTTGTCGATTGCAAACGGGTTTATAAGATCAAACGAGATCCCAAAAGGGCAATACAACGATACAAAGCACGATTGTGTGCACGGGGTTTTAGACAACAGTCTGGTATTGATTATGATGATACATTCGGTCCAGTTGTTAAGGAGACAACGATTCGCCTTGTGTTATCTCTAGCTGTTACACAACAGTGGCCACTACGACAACTTGACATAGAAAATGCCTTTTTGCATGGGGATCTTAAGGAGACGGTTTATCTACAACAACCCCCAGGCTTTGTTGACTCGACTAAACCGGACCATGTTTGTCTTCTACACAAAGCACTTTACGGGTTAAAACAAGCACCACGGGCATGGTTTCACCTCTACCACACTCAACTAGCTTGGGTTTCATGGATCTAAAACCGACCCATCCTTATTTATTTATTCATCAGGGCGCACACTAATTTATATACTTGTTTATGTCGATGATATAATTTAGACAGGTAATGATCCACAGGCGCATTTTTCCCGTACAAGACATGGGTTACCTATCATGTTTCTTGGGAATTGAGGTTGCTCCTAAAGGCACAGACATCGTGTTGTCACAACAGAAATACATCTCAGAGCTCTTACAGAAAGCGGGCCCCTCCGATGCCAAATCTGTCTCGGCTCCCATCACCACAACAGCTAACTTAGCTTTGGGAGACAGTCCACCATTTGACAACCCCGTCAAATATCGACAGGTTGTTGGCGGTCTTCAATATGCCACCTTGTCACGGCCTGACATCGCCTATGCAGTTAACAAAGTCTGCCAATTTATGCACTCTCCTACCGAAAATCACTGGTCCACTATCAAACGCATATTGCGATATCTTAAAGTACCATCTCTCATGGGCTTCTCATACAACAGCACTCCGATTCAGTTTTACATGCTTATGCGAACTCCACACACCCCAGCCTCTCCGCCTTCTCGGATGCGGACTGGGCCAGGTGCCAGGATGACCGTTGTTCCACGGGGGGCTATGCTATATACTTGGGTTCGAATCTTGTATCATGGTCTGCACGAAAACAAAAGACTGTCTCTCGGTCATCTACAGAGTCCGAGTACAAAGCCCTTGAAGATGCTGTTGCTGAACTGACATGGTTACAAACTCTTCTTCATGAGTTACATGTCCCTACACGATCTGCCCCTACATTATGGTATGATAATCTAGGCGCAACATACCTATCAGCTAACCCTGTTTTTCATGCTCGTACAAAACACGTCGAGGTAGATTATCACTTTGTTCGAGAAAAGGTGGCTCGGGGTCAGTTATTAGTTCAGTTTATTACCAGATAATCAGATTGCAGATGTCTTTACAAAGCCTTTGCCTTCTCCAAAATTCCTCTCCTTACGGTCCAAGCTAAGAGTCGCTCCCCGGCCTTAGCTTGCGGGGGGATATTAGTTTATATTTATATAGTATCTAATTGTATAGGGTCTAGAGTGTATTATTCTAGTCTTTATATACCATGTAATTATACAATTCATATTCACAATTCACGATTACTGATTACCAAGATTGTCTAGGATGCATAATAAGACAGCATGATAAATAATGGTAAAGTTAAACCGCTCCTTATAGGGGGTGATAAAACGTGCGGTTGTTGGGTAACAGGTTGGGTATAAGCCACTTAACTTTCAATGTTTTAGTAATTTAATCCCATAACTTTTCTTTTTATGATTTGTTAAAATGCTCATTTTGAACAATTAAATGCTTACGTTGGAACAACTACATAATACAGTTTTAGTGTTGAATAAAACCAAGAAATCAACTTTCAACATTTTAGTAGTTTAGACCCTTAATATCTTTGTAGTGTTTATGTCACTTAAATTTTATTATCTCTTTTATTATGATACTTATCTGTATATAACAGAAGCGTTTAACACATTCGACATGTCAACATGGGATTTTAAGTACAAAAAAGAACTTAAGAGCTATAACCACTGCAAGGAAAAAATAATAATAACAATAAATTATTTAAGGGACTAAAAAGCTAAAATGTTGAAAGTTGCTTGGCTTTATCCCACATTGACCCTTATGTTCTTGGTATGGATCAGAACAGGTCGGTCAGGCTGGCAACAAACAGTCACCTTTTTTCCTTTATTGAGTTTTATACATAGATAATTAACGTTAAAAAAAACATCAATGGATTAGCTGTCATATTACAATAATAAACCTTATATATTTTATTATTGTAATTAGATGAAAACAGGTAACCAAAGCAAGTGATACACTGTGTATATGCTAAAAAAAACACACACACACACACAGTTTGGATAGGGGAAAAAGAGGGGGGGAGGGGGATAGAAAGGACCTTGGATAATGCAAAAAGTTGAGAGTGCATGCCACTCTGATCACGGTTGAAATTTGGTCCAAGTCTTTCCAATAGAGAAA
Source organism: Flaveria sonorensis (assembly GCA_025506505.1). Taxonomy (NCBI): domain Eukaryota; kingdom Viridiplantae; phylum Streptophyta; class Magnoliopsida; order Asterales; family Asteraceae; genus Flaveria; species Flaveria sonorensis. The sequence goes on along the minus strand of CM046426.1, from coordinate 45,098,635 downwards.
CAAAACACCAGAATGCTTCTGATTCATCTTTCATGATGAATAATATTGGGGAGAGGAGATCACTCATGCCCTAAGAAATGTAATATATTACTAAAGAAAATTGTGCATATCTATATTGAGGCAAAACATATGCTTGTACATAGAAATTAAAATGTCTAGAACACAATCCAAGTAAATCAGTAGAACAAACAACTTTAAGAGGTTGATCAAATAATAAAGACTGAATTATAGTCATGGCATGACTAAAAAAAAGCAATTTATATCAGCTAAAAAAGAAATGGGTTGAACGTCACCCAGATAGTAATTTAAGTCATAAAGCCTCCACACAATCATTTTATTCCAAAAGTTGTTCTTTTTGAAATAGTGTAGATTTAGTAATCATATTCGACACACTTAACTATTTACAAAACGTTTATGCTTTTGGACAAAAAGTGTTTCATATCAATTAAATCTGTCCCATATTGACCCATACTAAAAATTACTAAAACCACTAGAGAAACACACCTTTGATTAGTATAACTATATTATTTCAAAAAGAATAACTGTTGGAGTTGAACCCACTCAACATGCCCCTATCATGCCATGTCCAGTGTCAGCCCTTCAAATAATCATGCTCTTAGCACATTGTAACTGACAATGGTAGTGTATTACCTGACAGTAACCAAGATCAAAGTTGTAGAATGAGTACGTTAACAATATGTCATGCATAAGGCGTACATTTGGATTGTCATCACCCTCATAGAATGATAATGATCTGTCCGTCCTTACCTTGAAAAAATAAATAAGCATTAAAAATCAATAAAATGACCCCATTGGGAATATCTTGAAGTATATCTTAATCTATCGTCCCTAGTCATACCACATCTTTCTCGATAAGACCCTTCCTTTCTCTGAACTTTGTAAATCTTTTCGCTTGTTCTGGGGAAATGCTCTGCAGGAGGTAATTAAATAAAATATTCACTTCCACCATAAAATGTAGGGTGGCGACTCCCAACACGACATGAACCCAACAAGAAAAAAACAGGTTAGGGTTGGAGCTTAATGGGTTCGGAATGTAAGTAGGCTGACATGGTTAACCCATTAATAAAGAGGTTGCCTTCAGTTTGCCCTTACGAACCCATCAAAACGTTTACAGCTACAACCAAAATTGTAAGACTGGAAGCACCACTTTAACTTATATTAGTTTTCTTTTCTCTTTTTCAATCTCGTATTACATTCCTAAGTCTTTTTATAGTTGGGTTGTGGAACTCAATAACACTAGCCATACAGACGGGTAGTTGACACGGCTAATCTGTTTATAAACATTTCTGAGCTGGAGTTCAATTTTTCTAAACAATTAATTATTAACCAATAGGGTCAGCCGGTCAGGTTTGGGATGGGTTATACCAACCCGCCAACCAGAACACGACATGACTTTCTGGACCTAATAAAACAATAATAACCTAAGAAAAAATAATAATTTCTGCAAGGCAAGGAAAGAAAACACACACCTTCCATTGGTTTTTGATTGTCTCGTACTCTGACTTCTTAACTGACACAACATACTCCCGCTCTGCGTATGTAGAATCATATGAATAGTATCCTAATAGAAATGTCCAAACCTGAAAATAATCGAAAGGTTTAGTTCCACTATGCAAGCAGAGAACGGTGTAAAAACCCAATAATGCCACAATAAAGAAACCTCTTTCCGCAAGCTATGCTCCACACCCCCATAGAATATCCTTTTTTTCAAAGCACTTGGATCTACAATACGGCCTTCAGAATCCAAAAAGGTTGTCCACTATATAAAAAAGTCTTAGCAGTCAAATACCTACTACATGTACGTCCCTTTTTGAAGGTGGTGTGCATGTGTAAGAAGAAAGGATTTGAAATCTATGTTTTAGTAAAGAACAATAGCAACAGATACAAATGCCACTCAGCAGGCGATAACGTTATATTTTATTCATTGTAAACAATAATTTGAACCACAAAATTTGTTTCTTACACGTAACCAAGAGGCAAAACAAGAAGATATTTGAAACCATTATAAGGTATTTCCAGACAAAGTCTACTAATGAAAGTGTCTTATAATCCCGTAAATTTTCAAAAAAACTTGTTGCGGCATAAAATAATTTTATAGAGAGAAGTGGTATTTTGAAAACTAATTGTGGATATTCAATTATGATTCAGTTATAGATGACTTTTTTTTTTCTTTTTTGAACAGCAGTTAATGATGATTCTCATGAGCATGTACAAAAAAGTATGCCTTACCTCTTGACGCCCTAAAGGATGTTGACGTGGTTGGCCCCATACCAGAGATAATTTATCAAACTGCCAAAAATAAAAAAGAAACAGGCTAAGAACTAAGAAATTGTATGTGAACACTCACCAAAAGAACAATGCATCTATTCCCATACAAGGTTCATAGTTAATAAATGTTGGCATACTAAATCACAACTTTGCAACAGAACAAGTAACACATTAATGTTCCTATGTTGGTTAATCATCATAAGGGGAATAATGAATTAAAAGCAGATGTCCATGTTCATGCAGCCATAATGTGCTAGACTAGCATGCATTTTCTTAGCTTAAAAAATCATCAGCTTCTAAAGTTTAAATATCTTACAAAACTATTTATCAGATTATCAAATTTTCCTTATATTTTTCTATTATTTGCAGAGAAGGAAATGATAAAATGAAGGAATAAGGAAAAACAGAAGATAGGAAACCAATTATTTGAAGTTCCATTAGTGAAGAGGAGAGTGGAATAGTACAGATCACTTGCTTAAGTTTAGGATAATTTCATAAATGTAGCAACTCAATTAGTACGATAAAAACATCTGAAATTTTTGAAGAATTAATTCTCTAGGGAAGTGAAGTAAATTAAATGAAAGCACCCACAAAAATTATAGTGGGACTCCCTCCACTCGTAGGGTCTCCTACTATAGCCAAATCCAATATCATGCAGACGTATGCCTTTAACTAATGTGCATCCTAAACCAAAATGAGTGTTAAATCTGAAGTGTTTGATACTGTTGCTTGACTAATAGTCGATCAAACTTCCGTTGTCAGCTAGTAGTTGGATTTCTTTCTTATGCTCAAATATTGCAGTCCTCATTTAACCATTTTATTGGTAAAGCTGATTTGTTACTCCTTTCAATTGATACAAAACACTGTGCTTGGATATTAAGTTGATTTTCTTCCAAACACCTAGCTTCTATAAGTAAAGACTAAACCTTTTTATTTGCTATGTAAATAAACTTAGATTTTAGAGACGATAAGTATCACCAAAACTTTTCAGCTTCTCTAGATTTGACTTCTATTATTTTCTTAGTGCATACCAACAAAATATCTATCAAGAAATGAAATATTTCTTCATTTATACCTCACTAAATGAATACTTTTTCCGGCCCCTAGGGTGCTACTTTATCGAGGTTTAACTGTGCCTTAAAACTAGGTTTTTAACATGATAGTATACACTTGAACTATGACAAACAACTAACTCCCAAATTTATCTTCTAAAAAGATTTATTACCTCTATAGGATCAGAGGGTACAGGAACTTTCTTGGGAACAACTTCCATATCATTGGAGGCCAATTCCTGCGACGGGTGATCTTTGGAAGCCCAGTTAGTCCTCCTTTTCTCATTAGGACCATGACCATCAACAAGGTTCTCACGAAAAAGCTGGGAAGTTGTCTCTCGAGCAAACCTTGTTACAAGAGAAAACTTCTCCAAAACTTGAATTGAAATATCTCGAGCAGGATCATGACCTTTCTGCCTCTGTTTGTTGTTTTGTTGCATACTTCTCAAATGACCATCTTCTGAAGTATGCTTATTCTCCAAACTGCCATCAGAGAGAGAACCTGAAGACAAAGGTGTTCTGTTTGCAAGAGATCCTGGAAGCTCCAATGAAGACAAAGTTCTCTGATAAGACATTTAAACAACAAATGTAAAAGAAACTGCAAACAAAGTTCAATAACCAATGAATGAATATGAACCCAGAAAATAACAGTTCATATGAGCTAAATCAAAGAGGCTAAGAAACTAGCTGCAATGACACTGCACCTGAAGAGGATCTTGGAAGTTGTTTACAAGAAACAGATTTGCATCTTCAGAAGACCTGCAGTAAAACAGGTCTAATCAGAAACAGTCTTATTTAGGCTTAAGATGCAGCAAGCTAGCAACAAAATTTTAGTTACATTATCATATAAACAGTAAAAATTATCTTAACTATAAGAGCAAGCAACACAGGTTAAAAACAAAAACCATGAAGAATAACAGATACCATGTAATCTTAAAAGAGAGAGTAGCTACAACCAGTCCACAATAGGAGGCTACTTCTAGTTGTTTGTTGTAGCTAAAAGGTCTTTGCTGATAGATGGTGGCTACAATATGTAGCTTGTTTTGCCATTTTTATTATTTATTTTATGACAATGTAACACCAACTCCCTTACAAATATGACATGTCAAAAAGATCAGTTTTGGAAATGAGAATAACATACCGTGAGATCTCAACTAGGATTAATATGTACTACCTTTGTGTTCCATGCATCCCTTTGCTAATATTATAATCAGATAAAAAACAGTTTCCCTCCAGAATCCCAAGGGTACATGTGATAACATTTACAAAAGTAATTTACCTACCCAGCAGAAAGACTACATTGGAATTGCAAGGAGCCTACATAAGAAAAACCACCAACCTGACAATAAGAACATGTTGCTTGATTGTAGCTAGAAACTCCCGTACTCCACCACTATAGAAGTAAAGAGGAGGGAATGCTAGACCTGCACAAAGTTTACGTCAGGCTGAAATTAAGTAAATAAAAAATGTAAAATATGTTAATATTGAACAGCATCTACCAGACCTTCCCGAACAAGTAGAAATGAAATTAGGGCAAGATAATGAAAGTTCTAAACCACTTGGAAAAATTAGCCAGTAAAACATGTTGGGAGAACAATAGCAACAATTAACAATATTGGGTGTGGGTTTTGAGAAGAGGAGAGCGCCATAGCTCTTTTATATTGCCTAAGAGGAAATGTGTCAACACCTCACCGATCAAGTTAAACCATTACAAGATAAGCTGACTGTCAAAAACAAATTACAACTCAAAAATTAATAAAGCTGTCTTCTGGAAAGGTCTAACTTCTTCATAACCTTAAAAAAATCCTACAAGCATATAAGAATTAAAATAATAGTAGTGCAAATCACTCTCTACAATGCTAGAGGTACATCTTAAGGATTTTAGGGTAATCATGCTAGTATGCTACTTGCCTAACTAACTAATACTCAGTTATAAGCATATGTTAGAACTAACATATGCATGATCTGCTAAATATAACTCTGAAAAGTACAGTTATAATACGACAGTGCAGGAGTAGGCTATAGATTTAACTGGCCATGAACTCGAATGAACAATTGATGAGAGAAATTTGTTTCGAACATGATAGAATGCACATCAGTAAACAAGAACAACATAAATATATTGAATATATTTTGCTTTATAGTAAACGTGAGAGATATTGATGGAATAATAGAACCCAACTATAGTGCAAAAGAATGTAACAACCTACCTGATGATACAACAATAACGTAATGCCACCCAATTGTTGGTGAATGCCGACGAATGGACTGAATATCTGAAAATGGTAATGCCCTTATGGTATACAAATTTTTGTCTGCATAAAGCAACACTGATAATCAGATCCGCATATACAAAACAAATTAAATGTGCATCCATATACATACAGGTGTAAGATATGTACACTGATACACACAGATACACCACAAAAGTAACAAAAGTTGAGGCTAACCTCTCGCAGACAGCCTCGCATTTGAGCTTTGGCCTTTATAAGGTATCCATGTCTGTTATGACAAAAGGATGAATACCTTATTATCATAATTAAAAGATTAACAGGCCATGTATCACAGAAAAAATAAATAATTACTTCACAACAAGTACACATTACCATTAATAGAGAAGAACCCTGCTTAATCAACTTTAACCGTCCACTGATCCTTTCTGCAGCATATTGAGTTGGATGAATCGCCACATTCTCCTTCAGGTACACTATTTCAGCATCTTCCGCATCGCTAGAAGAGCTTCGCTTGCTACTGTCACTACGATTCATACTTGAAGAGCCCTAAAATGTACATATAACAAGTAGAATTTAAGTACAGATGATGTTGGTTTTCATATAAAGCCAATTAAAGCAAAAAAATATACCAGCTACATGACAAGTAGGAATACTAATTATCATTACTTGAATTTCTGTTTTTGCATCTGAAATATTTAGTGGGTAAGAAAAAATATCATGTGAGTTGCACCAAAGTTGTCAGTTCACTTAGCACACAGTATCACTACAAGATATAGTTTCTAGCCGTATTACACAACTACTGCAGAACTTAGCTACCAAATCACACTTGCTATGTACATATGTGGCAAGGGGGCTGCAGGGAACCTAATGCAAACATCAGGAACTATGGGACTATATTGTTCCTGATCAATTTAACCATACAAATGACACGATATCTTAAGTGAGGTCATTTTTGTAATCAGCCTATAGGCTATAGCACTATCAACCAATTGAGCATTCCTTACAACACGCTCATTATAAGTTTTCAGTTTCTTCCCATTTGTAGCAGTTGTTAATCAGAAGTTTCATTGAAAACTTTCTCATACAAGGCCTAGCATGCTTAGCCAAGGTGTACCTTATCTCCTCTCAATATATGCATGTAATTATAAAATTTTCCTTAGTAGCTTCCAGTAGATTACTGGAAACATAAATGTTAATTTCAGTATAGTTACTTGAATATCCGACAAAGGGCAAGAGATGGACAACTGCATACAGCTTTCAAGGTGCTGTTTAAACACTAAATTATCTACCCAAACACAAGAAAATACCACTTAGTCACTTCTAATCATTCATTTTCAAATTCGAAACAACAGTCAATATGCAAAAATCCATTGCATCCTTCACTATAACAAACATATTTTAAAACACATAGCACAGTTCCTTACTAAACCCACTACTATTCCTCAACCAAGAAACCATCACTTTCAACCAGTATAAACCATGGACTAACTTGTTAACTACCATTATCAACAGTCCCGCTTGATCACGCCCTAAAACACACTAATTTCAACAACTTTCTAAATATAACCTACAGTCAACACCAATTACAAATTACAACCAATTACACGCAGTTCAGAATCCACCTAACGCCTCACATAAATACGGATACACATAAACACTTCCCAAATTAGATCTCCCATACACAAACAAATCATCCTACTTCCATGATCTTACAAACTCGATTCAAATCCCAAAAACCAACAAAAACCGATCAAATAGCCCTAATTTACACGGAATCAAAAACCTCACCGCCTAAACAGTCAATCAAACTTAATTCAACTGAAATCAATCACTTTCAAATTGATCTACAAATAACTTTAACTGTAACGAATCATAGAAAAGCACCGATCGAGATAATGTACATACGATGATTGTTTACTTGTGATTTCGTTTTGCATAGTTGAATCAATGTTTTTGCTTACTTGTTTAGACGCAGCGGCGTAATCGGCGTCGTCGGAGAGATCGTGAATATCAGTTTCGTGCATCGGCGCCGGCGATTAGTCGGTGATGATGAGCTGGATATTTTCCGATTGGGGAAAATTGAACAGAGTGAGGTGGAGAGGGGGGTTTAATATCAAGCTCTCGTATATGAGACAAACTTGTCGAATGCCTGAATTTATATACTTTTAGCGGGCAGTTCATTTTCTCGTTCGTCAGATCATCTTTGTTATTTGAGCGTGTGATCGGATACGACCTTCGAAAAAAACTTAAGAGAAAACTCCTTTGACCAACCAGTAATTTTTTTTTATATTACGTCAAACTTGAACTTAAGATCTATTCTTATTTTAACAAAGTTTTTAAATACTTTATTTTAATTACTTAAGTTAAGAATTATTGGTTCTATTTAATCTATTATTTCATATTTTAAGTGAGACTTAAACTTAATATATTTTGATTGAAGGGTATTCATTTTTGTTACTAGGCTATGCTAATGGTTGTATGCTTGAATTTATATATACAGAGTATTTTTGTATTGATTTGTTTGGTTTTGATTTTATACGTGTGTATAAAACTCTATATAAGAATTGTGTAGATCAGTGCGCACTCGTTTTCCGTATAAAGTATTTAATATCCACATGCTAGACCTAATTCAAATTTCTTATACGTCGGTATAAGTAGGGTAGGCTAGTTTACATTCAAATTTAATAAACTCGGTTTGATAATTTTTTTTATTATACAATCTCATGTATATTATAAATTATAATAGATTGGAATTATGTGAACTAATCAATTAAATATAAAAATATATTATGATTATGATAATAATGGAAGCAAAAATTAAAAAATCGTAACAAATTACTTGCACACTAAGAATAGCAGTTATATCTCATGCTAAGGAAATAGGCTCTTGGCGTGTTTCCGTCGGTTATGAGTTTGAGGAGTTGCTAAAAAGGTAGTCAACTATTAACGGTTTGAAAAGAATTATTATTATTATTATTTTTTATTTTTTATTTTTATTGACATTAAGACTTGGTCTAAAGATACTGGTAAAACAAACTTCAATAAAATGTCACATGATGGAAATCGGTTAAGCAATTACGAAACGAATATAAACCAAGGTCGTAAGTAAATTATTGATTTATCACAACATAAAGATGAAAACAAGAGAAAATAAAAAGAGTCAAAGATGAAAGTATGAGCATTTATTCAAAATAGACGATCCCTAGCGAGAAAAGAGGACGATTGGTCCCTAACAAATTAAATTATATAAATTAATTTTTAAACGGAAACAAAGGTTTTAACAATAAATATACAGTTTTAAAATGACATATTGTAATAGCTAACCGATAATTCATTAAACTCTCCTACCATTCTTGATAACAAATTGGTTTATCACTTTTTATTTTATTTTTGAGTAATCCTTTGTTGGCCGCCTATTTTTTGTTTTTCCAGAAACGAGCTTTTAACTAGGTTAATGAAATTGACTATGAGTAATAAATTTGTTTAATGAAAACGGGCGCAAATAATTATTTGGAATAAAAGATTATCAAGTTCAACTTTTGATTGGATTGAATTGACTATAACTACTTTTAAGTCTTTATAGTGTATGTTTATCTTCAGATGCATTTTTTTTATGAGAATTCTAATAACCAATATAAGCCACACATTTAAGTTAAATGCAAGTCACATGTCATTTTAATCTTTTTTTTAAAACGTTCATAACATTTTTTCACCACATTATTTTTTCAAAAAAAAAAATTCACCATTAATTTCAGTATTTTTTATTTTTTCAATGCGTACCATATTTATATATATTTTTTAAATAAATCAACCGCCCGTTATTTACACATGTGTAAATCTAGTTACACTCATGTGTAATACCGGATTTACACATGTGTAAAACGAATTTCATAAAAAAATGAGTTTTTTTTTTATTTTTTATAATTTTTTTTATGAAAGAGAGAAACGAAGAAAATATTTTTTTGTTTTTACTTTTTTATTTTTATGTTATTTTTCGTTTTATAATTTTTTTTATTATGTTTTTGTTAATTATCATTTTGTCATTAAAAACTAGTGGCTCATATTGGTACTAGAGTTCTCACAAAAAAGTAAGTTCTCATTTGAATCCTCCCCTATATATATATATATATATATATATATAGGGGTCGGTTACTATAGAAAGTGTAATTGTCGTGCGAAGCGTACGAAGTCACAAGGATGCGACACTTGGTTTCTGGCGGAGGGGTAGTTTCGTCCGTGTCATAATTACGCATATAATGTACATAATTACGCAAGTTATATGTATTATTACGCAAAATATATTTGATATTACGCAAAGTAAAATTACCCACGTTATAAAAAATAATTACGCAAGTTATATTTATAATTACGCAAGTTATGTTTATAATTACGCATTGAATAATCACGCAAGTTATACGCACATCAAATAAACGTTTTTTTTAAATGTTATTTTTTTAAAAAAAAAGTATAGCAATACTATACTCATATTAAAGAGGATAAAATGCTCATTTTTTTGATGCATTTTTTTTAAAATAATGTCATATGAAAAAGTTATATGTATTTAAAAAAATGAGAGGAATTTAAAAAAAGTTAACAATTGTATGCTATTTTCAATTCTCACATTCTCTTGTGTGATTATTCTATTTTAAATCTGAACCGTACATCTCTTAGATCAACGGCCCTTGTTGCTTCGTATCCTTTGCAAGAATTATAGGCTTTGTACTGTAAACTTTCCCTATATATATATATATATATATATATATATATATATATATATATATATATATATATATGTGTGTGTGTGTGTGTGTGTGTGTGTGTGTGTGTGTGTATATATATGTATATATATGTGTGTGGGTGTGTATGTATAACCACTGAATTTTTTGAGTTTCTCCCAATTTTTTTAAACGTTTATAACTTTTTCATGCTAGATAATTTTTTAAAACAAATCGCACCATAAAATCAATCATTTTTTCATCTTTAAATTGAGTATAATATTACTATATTTTTGTTACAAAAAAAACAAATTGCGAGAAATTGTGCTGTATTTTATAAAAACAATATATAATTGTTCTGTTTTGTGTCAAACAACACGATTTTGTGTTGTTTTGCGTCAAACGGCACATTTTTGTGCTGTCTTGCGTAACATGTTCTATGTTGTTTTGCGTCAAAACATCAAAATATCACGTGTTGTTTTTTGATGTATTATCTTATTTCATCAAAATAGCACAGAACTGTGTTGTTTTACGTCAAACAACATAGTTTTGTGCTATATTGCGTCTTTAGCACATCTTTTGCTTTATTTTATGAAATGCAGCACATATTTTGCGATATCTAAAGGTTGATGCGAGCGACGTGAGACCTTGAGGTGGCAACACGTCGCCATGGTTGGTGGGTTTACATTTCTATAATTACTCATATTTGGGAAAGCTATAAAAGAGTGAAAAGTTTTGTTTTAAGTTAGAGATGTAAGAATATGTGCTACATTTTGTTAAATAATGTTAGATTTTCTTTTTGACATAATTGTCCTTAAGATTTAAATTTGAATTATGCTACATGTCAAGTTAGTATTGATTTTAGATTTTTTTTAGAAAATTTATTTATTTAAACCTATACCAACTAATTAATATATGAAAAAAGTTTAGTCAAAGTATGGTCAAAACCAATTAACAAAAATTCTTGTTCAAATACAATTGATTTTTGAAGTCCTAAATACTTAAAATAAAATTAATTATTCTCTCTGTTATAATATAAAGGGTAACTAGAAAGGACATTTTGTAACATCACATTTCTTCTCACCAAATTTTTTCCGTATCCGTCTTCTATTAATCAATCACATTAATTACTAATAATAATATTTAATTCTTTTTAGATTAAAATAGTTTTATAATAAATTAAAAAAGATATCTTTTTATTAATGTTATTTCTAAAGAAATAAATTTTAATAAAATAAGAAAATTGTCAAAACTATTAAACCTTTTTAAAAATATAAAATAGTTTAAAATTAGTGTTTTAAAAGGTAAAATTTTTATAAACAAAAGTAATTAAAATTGGGATTTATAATAATTTTTTAAATGACATTTTTAAAGACGTATGTTTTGGAACAAAATTTTCATTCTATTTATAATAAGGAACATTTCAATCATATCTTATCATAAAATATTGATTTATAATTCATAAAATTTTATTTTATTAATTTTTTTTATTTAACCCGTGTAATCAAGATAGTTAATTAATATATTAATTGAACCCGATAAATTTCATTTTTATTTTGTTTTGAACTTTTAGACTTATAAAACATGATTTCATCACAAGCGTACAAATATATAGAAAATCACCCATCCAATCTATCATCATCTTCGTTTTATATTTAAACACCGCATTCGGGACTATTAGACCACACTAATACATCCTTAGCGATTTCTTTATCGATAAAATTCTTTCCTATTATTACTTCTCCATTGTGTTCTTCTTAATTACATGATGAGTTATCCTTCGAGACTTATTTCACGTTGTCTATGTTGTGTCATCTAAGTGGTTATTCAATCAAATGTACATTTCATTAATGATGGAGTGAGTCTAGTTTTTCAAATAGATAAAACCCTACCATCAAGAAGAAATAAATTTCGAAGGCTACTGTAATGACGTGATGTATCTTTTCAAAATATTTTGTAAGTTTGCTGTTGGTGGAACTATCATTTGTAGAAAATTATTGCCTTCAAGCGTTTAATTTGATACATATTAGATATAATTATTGAAATACCAAACAACTTATGAGATAATAAACTATTGATAGCAAAACTGTTATGCTTTTAGAAACTTCAAGCAACTCGGTTAACCTTTTTTTTTAAAACTTCCCAACTTGTGTTAGGAATGCTTTCACCCAACCCTAATAGGTAAGGCCATTCTAATAATAACAATTACAAGACGGATCTACAGTAAAATACAACCTTTGTTACATAACTTACAATACTTAAGGCACATAGGATTATGACCAATAGTTTCAAGGCATTCGACCCATGTACCAATCTTCTGTGGTTGCCTACTTGCCTGGTTAGTAGTAGGTACATGCACATATGCCTTCAAAAAGTTTTATTATCTTATTAGCTTTAATAAATCCGTGTATTATGCGGGTTGAATAAATAAGATATTAATTATAATAAAATTTTATTAAGTATAAAACAATAGTTTAAGATAAAATATGACTAAAATTACGTATGAGTAAAAACTTATATGTAATAAAACAACAATATCAAATTTAAACTTTTATTTTTAAACTTTTGAGTTAACTTTAATTTTGCTCCCTAAGGTTTGAAAAAAATAATAATTTTCCTCCAAAATATTAAAAACATCTACTTACCTTCAAAAGTTTCATAAGTTGTTTCAATTTCAATCTAAAAGTTTCACTATTTTTGGATCAAGTTAAAACAACTGATAAAACTTTTGAACTGAAATTAAAATAACTTAAAAATTTTTGAAGGTAAATTGATGTTTTGAATCTTTTGGAAGAAAATGGTTATTTTTATCAAACCTCAATAAGTAAAACTGAACTTAACTCTAAACTTTTTTTTTTCAAAAAAGATATTAAATATTTAGTTTGAAAGGAAAACGTATTTAAAAAAAAATCCATATTAAAAAAAATTCTTATCGTAACTCTCAATTTTAATTATTTTTGGTTTATAAAACTTTTACTTTTTAAAAATGCTAATTTTAAAATATTTCATATTTTTAAATAGGTTTGATGTTTTAGAAAAAAATCTTGTTTTATAAAAATTTGTATCTTTAGAAAATAATATTAATATTAATAAAAATATTTATTTATTAGTTTATTAAACACTATTTTTAATCTGAAAAAAGTTAAATAACATTATTAGTAATTAAAGTAATTATTTAATATGAGAGATAAACGGAAAAATTTTGGTGAGAATAAATACGTTGTTGCCACATGTCCTTTATAATTACTTTTTTATTAGGGTAGAAAGTTTTTATTTTATTTTATTTTTTAATATAGAAAATCATAAATAGCAATGGATATAGTGGAAAAACCTGGTCACGCGTGTCCCTAATATCATGTACGTTCTCTTTTGACATGTATCAAGTTTTAATCCCATAAAAGCATATGCAAATTTTAGTTATAGGTGTTTAGAATTCACATATCACCCATTAGCTTATTATAATGATAACTCATATTAAGATGTGTGAAGCATGAATAGCACCTATTTCGTTTTGATATTAATTTTAAATCCTTTTTATAAGTTTTTAACTAGATTGTGATAGTTTGTTTTTAAACTAGATTCCCTGTTTGTTAACAATTATTATGACAATCATGTGCTATATTACTATATATATTTAGGTCAGTTTCTACAGTAGAAAATTATTTTTTTTTTGCCAAAATTTCCTGATGTAAACAACTAGATTTAATTATGTATACCAGCTTGTGGGCTAGATGATTTGGTTAACTCTTTGCCGAGCGACCCAAGTCCCAACATAGCTGGGTTCTAAAACCCACTGCAACGTTAAATATTTTTTTCTCTTTATATGCTTAATTTAATACAATAATGAGACACTTAATTCCAGATAGATTTAGTTGGTCATCTTGCAAAATCAACATTGCCATTCCTACCTTTTTTACTTTCAAGGTTTCACCGAACATACTAATTATTATTATTTCCGTTCAATAAAAACTTCGTAACCAAGAAAATTCGAAAATTGTGCTGTTGAAAAATAATTTATTTAAATAATCTGTTACTTGTATTTTTTTTTTTTTATCACAGCTGCAATTCTATATTTCATAATTTTAATTTTTATGATTCATTTTACATTTATTTTGTTTCTCTTATACTCAATCTTTCCACTTTCATAAAAGAATAACTAAGGATGACACGTAAACATCACATTTCCTCTAATCAAAAGTTTTATGCTTTTCTTTCCTATTAAATAACTATATTAATTATTGTTAATATTATTTGATTTTTAGATTTAAAATATTTTTTTAAATTAAGAAATAGATCTTTTTATTAATTTTATTTCTAAAGAAAAAAATTATAAAATTGTTTTCTAAAACATCAAATTATTTTTAAAAATATAAAATATTTTAAAATTAATTTTTTGAAAAGTAAAAATTATATAAACCAAGTCATTAAAAGTGAGAGTTATAGTAAGAAAGTTTTTTAAAATGGCATTTCTTGAAAACGATTTTGTTTTGAAACAAAATGTTAATTCATTTTTTGGAAAAAAAACAAAAAAAGTTTAAAAAATTGATATTATTATTTTATTATTTATAATCCTTACTTATATTCAACTTCAATCATACCTTATCCTAAAACTCTTTAAAATTTATAATCAATAAGTTTTTATTCTATTTAATATATTATTTATTCAAACCATGTAATACACGAGTTTACCAAAACTAGTAATTAATAGGTTTGTTAACTACATTGTTTGTGTCTCTCTTTAAATTACATTTTGGTTTTCCTTAGTCTTTATTTTCACAACATAGTCTTTTCAGCTTATAGATCGTGATAATATACTTTTAAAGTAGTATTTATATTCCATAACATGAATTTCGCACAATGACATGACTTCTTAATTTTCAAGCATACCATTCAGGTGGTTTATTTTTATTCACGTTTACATATCCCGCGGCGAAGTGCGGGTGTTTAAATCTAGTTTTCTTAAGTTTTGTATACCCTTGAAATGTGGCTTTTTCTAACTAATACAGACCCGCCGCAACGCGCGGTAGTTATGTGCTAGTTATGAAACATTTCTAAAGTTCCTCTTTGATGTATCATACATGTTAAAAAGTTTTCACATCGAATTACATCTAGTAAGTACGTCACAATTTGAACATAAAAAGATGGACTCCGTATCACAACACAACTTTCTATATATTGTGTGTGTGTACACACACACACTTAACTAGTGTTAAAATGTAACATATTTTTAAAAGCTTCTTTTATTTGATTTATTTGAGGAACTGCTAGTCCATCTAGCACAACCAAGTAATGATATGCGTAGCACATCGACTACGAAAACAAACATCGTTACATATTAATTGATAATGTAAATTTAGTTTTTCAACCATGTTCGTATTATTTAAGATGTTATCAAAAGATATTAAAAAAATTCATTTTTAATTTAATGTATTACACTATCTAAAATATAAAAGAAACTTTCTCTAGTGTGAGATATCCAAAAAGCTCGCGGCTCGTAACTCGCTCGAAATTGGCTTGGTTTGTTAACGAGCCGAGCTGGCTCAAATTGATCATACACGAGCCGAGCCCGAACCAGTGTCAACTCGGCTCATGACTCACTTGTTAGCTAGCTTGTTGCCTCATTTAAGTTAAAGGCAAAATTATAATTTTTATAAATTATAAACCAAGATTTTTGAATAGATCATAATTACATTGTCAATTTGAAATTTTTTGTAATAACAGATCCTAAGTATAAAAATATAGAGGATGATTATAGTTTATAGAATATTAATTTCCTATCATTGTTTAAACTAGTTAATATAAATTAATATAAAAGTATTATAGTTCGTTTTATGTATATAAATATTTGTAAAAAATAACAATACCAATTTTTTTACATAAACAATTTAGCTAGCGAGCCGGCTTGGCTCGGCACGTGACGTGTATAAACGACCTAAGCCCGTGCTCACATTTTGGGCTCATTAAAATAAACAAGCCGGCTCGGCTCAGCTCGATTTTTAAACAAGCCAAAGCCAAGCCGAAAAGAGCCAAGCTCGAGCCCATACCGATTCCGCTCGTTTACAGCCCTAGTCTCGACATTAACTTATCGTGTATACGATTCCAGTAAACCATCTAAAGCCTGTCAAACTCACTTAATTTGAAAAATTTCAAAGCCTAAAGTTATCATTTTTTAGCATATATTTACATTTCCAAACAATCATATCTAAAAGTAGTACCACTAAAATGATAATAACGATGTTGGAGTGTTTGTTGAATCAAGCTTGTCGAGTGCAAATGATCAGAGCGATTAAATGACAACTTTCTTGAACAACAAAGTGTGCTATCCTCTCATGAAACATATCGACTTTGAAATTCCAAATGCCTAACCATGAGCCGGATTGGAATTCAACGCCTTGCATTGCTTTTCCAAGTCAAGTTAGATTCGAATTTTAGTAAAGTATTACAATTTTTATACCGAGCCATCTGCGATGCAAATTGGTGTTGACCCGTAGAGTGGGTGAGGCTCCAAGAAGGAAAGGAAAGGAAGACAAGAGACTTGGGACAATTTTCTCAATAATTCCATAATGCAAAGTACAGGGAAATAAATATGAATGGAACCACTATTCATGTTGCTTATTCTATGGGATGCATGCACCACTACTCACCCCATAATTCCTGTAATGCGGAACACCAAAACATGTGCAGAAAAAGACTAATTCAAACTACTTTAACATGCAACGTTTCATGCAGAATCTTCCGGATCAATCCACAAATCTTGTGGGCTTGTTAATGACTCTTTTGGGCCTTTGCAACTTTCTTGGCCCACTGGTTTCCTGGCCCATATCACAAACTGTTTCATTAACCAAGAAGTGAGACTTCAACTTTTGATTACTTTGATTCTTATTTTAAGCCAACATCTAACCAACAAAATGCGAAAAGTATATAATTTTGTATAGGACTGCAAACGAACCGAACGAACACGAACGATGCATTATTCGTGTTCGTTTATTAAGAAAATAACTTGTTCATGAAGTGTATACGAATGGTTACCGAACAAGTTTTTTTTTTGTCCGTGTTCGTTTATTAAGCATATTAATCTGTTCATGAACATAAATGAACGCAAACGAAGGCAAGTGAATGCACACAAATATCCATAAACATTAATAAACATAAACGAAATTTAAACCATCATATATTGATTTATAATTAAAAACCACAAACTGTATGTAATAACCACCAAAGTTAAATAAGTATTTAATATAATTAATTCAAACATAACTTTTAAATGAACGAACACAAATGAACGTTGAACATAAATGAATGAACGCAATTTCTATTCATGTTCGTTCGTTTAACTAAACAAACGGAATATTAATGTTCATGTTTGTTCGTTCCTTATTAAACGAACGAACATAAACGAACTTCCCGATTAACTTTTCACCAAACGGTTCACCAACTGTTTGCTAGATATTCAATTCGTTTACGGTAGTACTTTTGTAGTCCTAACGACCCACTAAATAGTTTTTACTTTTTAGTATTCTCATGATTCATGAACATGAAGAATAACTTTTTTTACTGTTTTTTGTACGGCCCAACTTTAGTAGTTTGACTTTGACTTGGTTTTTCAGCCCAAGATATGTTGCTACAAATTTTTTAGCCCAACTATGTTTTGTTTACTTGTAATTTGGCCCATTTTAAATTATTTAGTCGACATGAGTTTTAGAATAGTTTCCAATAAATTTGTATTTCCATGGTTTATATGCGAAGGAAAAATATAAAACACAAAGTTTTTTTTATGAAATAGGGGTGAAATTTTCACACAAGAATAATTTATACTTGCGTGATGGTTATCATGCAAGTGATGAAATTATCACGCAGGAGAAGTGAATTATCACGCAAGTATGATGGAATTGTGGGTATGGTTATCATACAAGAATAATGAATAATTAAGCAACAACTTCATATGAAAAACTCACTTTGTTCCATAACCTTTTCTATATATCAAACTTTTGAAAGAAAGCAATCAAAGTTTCATATCTTATAGAAGATACTGATCCAAATAACAGTTGTGTGAAAAGTCCAAGATAGATTGCTGTTTTATGTAACCACATCTAATAACAAAAAAATGATATCTCATTTTGATATTTTGTTTTGGTAAATTAGAGGTCTTTTGTTTGTGATTACACTTAATAGGAATCATGTAATCCAAGATACCGGTTTGCTATTTTTTTAAATATTTTTTGAACCCTTATAACGAATCATGTAATTTTAGACCTTTGGATTAGAGGTCTTTTAAGATTGGTGATTACACCTTAGCATCAACTGATTTGTTCGTGGCGCTCTTGATTAAATGTTTAGACGCGTTACTATACGTGTTTTTATTATTGAGTCGTAGAACTCCAAAATAAATTCACCTAACAATTTATCAAGTTTTATTTATTTTTTTATTATTCAAGTTTCAGTGTACTAACAATATGATGTTTTGAGGGTTAAATACAGAATTTGATATCTATAAATAATAAAGCATGCATTGTGGTGATTCTTAACCGATCAAAATTAAAATAGAGTATGTTTTTGTTGTAACTTATGTTTTAAGTCCTAATTTGATATATAATGTAGTTAGTCATGCAGGTAAATGCTATTTAATATTTCTAAGCTTCATTGTTTCATGTGATGTTTGTAATAGTTAATTTAATTTCTAGAAGCTAAATAATTCTTTTTTTATACGGTAAAGATGAACTTAAAAGATATTTTTAATCCTTTTGAACTAAATTCATAATGAAGATAATGATGTCAATATACACAAACCAATCAATGATCCTTTTACGTGTGTAATTTGTTATGATAAGGGTGATGAAATTTGTCACACTTCGAATTCAAGACACCTCGGGTGTGCGAGTTAGATCGATTGGTATCATGAAAAAGGTCCTAAATTTATTTATTGAAAATCATTCAAAGTTTCAAGTTGAGCGAAAGTGTTTATAATGCTTTTTAGATTTTCATAAACAATTATCTCAAAAAAAGAACATAAAATGTTTGGATATGTGAAATGAGAATCAACTTCTATCGGTTGATTGTCATTTCACATGTTCAAACATTTAATGTCTCTTTTGAAAGATGATAAACCTGATGATGGATCAAGCTGTCAAATTCCCACGCAGGAGGTAATTCAACACAATGAGTTGATTCAAAAGTTTGTATATTCAAAATAAGAATTTATGAAAAATCCTTAAAACCTTACATTGTTTTTAAAATGTTAGACTTTGAAAGTAATACAATATAAATTAGAGCCACAAAGTTTAAATATGAAGTCTTTACATTTTCCAACGGATGATTCCATGTTACAAGGTCCACTTAACTTAACATATAAACCTTGTTTTCAAACAGATGCAACTTATTTACATGAAAACATTTTAAAAAATTAAATGGCAGTGTAAAACTAGTGGATCATGTTATTGGACAATCTATAAAACCATGATAAGTATTAAAATTATCATCACAAGTTGTTTTATAGTTATTGGACAATCTATAAAGACATGAAGGAAAACAAAAGAGACGTCTTGAAATAGGAGTTTGAAAATTTTGGTTTCATAAGGGGAGGAACCATTAATGCTACATATATTAGATATGTTGAACTTCTAGACTTTCTAAATGAAGCTGGAGTGAAGATGAAGAATAATAATATTCTCAGAAAGTTCTTAAGATCCTTACCAAAGACATGGATAGTCTACACTGTGTCCATTAGAAGAACTGAGAATCTGAAGATAACGAGTCTTGATGAGTTATATGGCATCCTTAGTGCTTATCAAATGGAGATGGATGCAGATGAAGAATTTCTAGGCAGATCTTCAAACTCCTTAAAGTCATCAGCTCTCATGGATTCTATACATGAGCCAGGTCATTATCACTCCCACTCCTAAATCTATCAAACTCCTATGGTAAATCATCAAGCACCTATGATCACCTATCCTGACTCTCCAATTGCTGAATCTCAATCATCACCATCATTCAGCAGATGGAACTAGCCAACCTTACCATCTTTTTCACAATCATATTCCACAAACTCTGCTTTCATTAGTGACCAAGCCAACTTCTTTCAACTCTCTAAAGAAGATCTGGAGTGCATTCATCCAGATGAACTTAAAGAAATGGATATCAACTACCAGATAACAATGATATCCTTTAGGGCCAAGCAGTTTCCACAGAGAACTCGAAGAAAATTCCTAAAGTGGAGAAGATTAGGATTTGGGTTTGACAAAAGCAAGGTGAAGTGTTTCAATTAGAATCAAATAGGACACTTTTCCAAGGAATGTAAAGCACCAAAGTCTAACCCCTTTCCTCCAAGCTCATCAAACCATCAAGAACACTCAACTCATCAAGGTTCTCCCTCATCATATAGTCAAAGAAATACAACAACAGTTGCTTGAGGAGAAGAGGTGATTGACTATAGCTTTCAAATGGAAGATGTCATACCCATCAATAATGCATTGATGGCTAAAAGCTCAACCTCCTTACCTCAGGTAACATCTAAACCCTGTTGTACTATTGAATGTATAGCAAAAGTTAACTTGTGCAGAAATCTCAATTTGGATCTCATGAAGATGTAGAATCAATCAATCTTCTTAAAACAGATTTTAAGAAAACTGACCAAGCTCAAGAAGATAAAATAATAGAGCTAGAAAAGATTGTTTCACAACTAAAACATGAACAAACCAACTTAGAGACCCAAATTGATGATCTCTTGAGCAGATTAAAATCAGCACTAGGTGATTTAGCCATAGCTAAAACCTATGCTGATAAATATAATATTCAACCTAAAAAGTTTGAAAAATTACTTGCATTTACTGAAAACACCCAAAAGTTGTATCAAACCAAGACAGGTTTATGGTATCATTCTGTGGAACCTCCAACGACATACACTCCCACATATACCCCTAAGTGCAACCTTAAGGTAAAAAAGCAAGTATCTGCCAAACCCATCTGTACAAAGACATCCGCTGAAAGGATTGAGACAGTAGAGAAGGAGAAGAAAGATGGAAGAGTTGAGGATGTAGATGAAGAGGATGAGAAGAAAGAAAAAGGAGAAGGAGAAGAAAAAGGAGGGGAAGGATAGAAGTAATGAAGATCTGAAGGCAAAACCAAAGCATCATTTGATTAAGAAGATAAAATTTGTAAAAGAAAAGTCATCTTTTGAACCACATCAGCTATCTGCCAAGTCAGATTCTTCTACCAAGATAAAGCTTCATTCAAAGCATAACTGCAGCAAGAAGAACCACACCAGAAGTTGCTGTGCTGGAACCTTAGACTCTTTAGAAATGAGACCCCAACCATACATTTAAAAGTCCATTTCTGAAGCAGTTGAAATTCACAGCAAGAGGTTCCTAAAGAAAAAGATAGACTAGTCCACTCATGCTGATCAAAATAAAAACAAGAAGATGGGTGGAACCAAGAAAGGGAAGACTTAGAAGAAGAAGAAGGAGCTACAAGAGATCAGGCAGATGCTAAAGTCTGCAAATCAGTAGATAAAGACCACATGCCTGATGTGCAGGGAAGACAATCATTTTGCAAAAGACTATCAATACAATCCCCTAGCCCACTCCTTCTAACATTCCAAACCCTCAAGGAATTCTGCAACTACAAAATGACCATCAAAAGAACATATTCAGCAGACAAATCACTCAAGTGCCAAAATCAAGAAAAATTTAACACCCATGAATGATTTGCCGAATAAGTCAGCAGTTGCAGAACAAAAGAAAAGGAAGAAGTTGGAGAACCTTCACAATCTCTACAAGATTCAAACGGTCACAATAAAAAGGATGATGTCAAAGAATCAGGCAAAGTCAAACAAGAAGCTTGGAAAGCAAAGACATCTGTTGAATCCTTAGTTGACCCAAAACCAACTCCCACCCCTTTTGCAGTTACCATTGACTTAAAATTACTGAAAAATGGAAGACCTAAGACTAAACAGGCTTGGGTCCCCATTCATCACTAACCAATTTGTTTATGTGCAGGATCATCCACATGTCAAAACTAACTTATGGATTGTGGACAGTGGATGCTCCCGGCATATGACAGGTGACAGATCATGCATGCTGAATCTAGAACCATACAACGATGGATCTGTTGCCTTTGGCAGTGATACAAAAGGAGGATACATTATTGGCAGGGGGTCAGTCAGCAATGGCAAGGTAAGTTTTAATAAGGTGAACTGTATAAAAGAGTTAACTTATAATCTATTGAGCGTGTCTTAGTTGTGTGACCAAAAGCATAACACTATTTTTGTAGAGCATGAATGTATTGTCTTATCCCCTGGGTTTGAAATTCCAAATGACAAAATACTTTTAAGAGCTCCCATAAAAGAAAATATGTACATGCTCAACATGCAAAATGCATCACCTTCAGCAAATGTGTCTTTCTTCATTTCCAAAGCTTCATTGAATGAATCCTCTCTTTGGCACATGTGAATCTTGAAAAAAATGAACAAACTAGTTCGGAATGGGTTAGTCATTGGACTACCAAACAAGGAGTTTGCATGTGCTAACCATTGTGTTGCTTATCAAAAGAGAAAGCAACATAAATCTTCTCATAAGTCCAAAGAAATGAATTCAGTCACAACTCCTGTACACCTTCTTCAGATGGACTTGTTTGGACGAACATGTGTAAAGAGTTTGGGTAGAAAATCATATTGTTTGGTAATAATAGATGATTTTACAAGATTCATTTGGGTTTTCTTTTTAGAAACTAAATATAAAAGTTTTGAGATTTTAAAATTGTTTATTATAAAAGTTGAGAACCAAATTAATCAAAAACTTAATATAATTAGATGTGATTAGGAAACTAAATTAAAAAAACCACACCCTTGATTCTTTCTATGAATCCAAAGGTATTGCTAGGCAATATAGTGTTTCTAGAAATCCTTAGCAAAACAGAGTTGCTAAGAGGAGGAATAGGACATGTAAGGTTTATACTTAAAGGCTGATGCAACCAAAGCAACCAAAGAGCTCTCAACATGCATGCATGAAGTACTAAGTGAGGTTACTTCAGAAGTTTTACACAGCTCAAGGAAATAAGCTAAGTGTAAAATCTTCCAAAGCCAAATGTCCTTCCGAAGCCAAAGATGAAGTCTTCCAAAGCTTTAGAGACAAAGTCTTTTGAAGCCAAAGACTAATTTCTTCCAAAGACAGAGAAGACATGCTTTCTCTGATCACCTTTTGACAAAGCTGAATAACTTTCCGCTGCCACTCTGAAGACTCACCAACTTATATGAGTTGGTGAAAAGATCCATCCATTTGTTAACTGTAGATTATAGTCATTGGTTTGTAACTTACTACTTTTGTACCTTTTATCCTTTTTGTAATACATTAGGATGTGAGCTATGGCATGTCATAGTTACAAGTCAAAAGACAATCTGCCTTTTGACTCTACATTAATCTTGTTGTTGTCTAGATTAGTGTTTCTAGTTAGCTTTCAAAGTATAGCTGACTGTAGGATGTAGTATAAAGTATCTCAAGTACTTGTATCTTTCTTTATGCTTTATAACACTTGTAAAAGAACTTGTGGGAAGTTTATGTCTGCTCTTCCTAGACAATAGACGCCCTATTGTTTGGTCATTAAAAGGACTGAAAACCTCAAGACCCTTACTCTCACAGAGTTGTATGGTATCCTCAGTGGATACCAGATAGAGATAAACATGCAAAATCCATCTAGCAACTCCTCCAACAATCAGCAAAGTTCAACCCTTCATGTGGTTGAAAGGAACTATAGAGAACCACAACATCATCTTCTCTGCTACCCTGAAAACTCATAAAAGGGTCCTTTTATCACCTTCCTGGAGACACCAAGGGAGAGCTATATCCAAGGAAGCCCATTCCAAGAGACAAGCTCTTCATAAGCCTTTGTGTCTATTAATGAAAGCAGTGGAAACTTTCTCTTCACTCTTGAAGACTTGGACTGTATCCATTCAGATGATCCGGAGTACATAGAGATAGTCCAACAAATGGCTCTTCTCACTCATAGGGCCAAGAAGTTATACAAGAGAACTGGGAGGAAGTTTCCCAACAATGCATCCAGTGGAAAGTTTTGACTGAATATAAGCAAAGTGAAGTGTTACAACTGTAACCAAATAGGACACTTTGCTAGGGAGTGCAAGGCACCAAAAACAAATGGTGGCCAAGCACAAACCAGGCCAAACTACACTGATGGAACTCCAAAGAATGAGAAGCCCAAGCAGCAAGCTGCAGTTGCTGTTGAAGAAGGAGGCTTTGATTGGAGCTTTCAGGTTGAAGATGTATCCCCAAACCAAGCACTAATGGCTGATCATGAAGAAGCCAAGGTATTAGAACATCTTTGCACCCCTGAATGTATTACTAAATTTAATAGATACGGGTCCTATAACTTGGAAATCAGATCTAAACTTGAGTCCCTGAATATTTTAAGAGCTGATTTTAAAAGAGCTAAAAATGATTATAAACTTAAGATAGAAGATTTAGAGAAAACCATTTTAACTCTAAAGCATGAGCACACAAATTACAGGACTCAAATTAAGGATCTTATTACTAAGTTAACTGAATGCTAGGCTGAGCTTGTGATCAGCAAAGCCCATGCAGAAAAATGTGTTCTTGAAAAAGAGACATTCAAGAACATTATATCCTCATCCTTGCATGAAAATATTGTTATCAAAATAAGCAGGGACTGGGATCTACTGAGATAGCTCCTCCACACACTTTACTATCTGTAAGATCTTCAAGGTGTGGAACTGGTCAAGATGAGCTTCCCCTCATAGACCCCATTCAAGAAAAGGATGAAGATGAAGAGGAGGTAGTGAAGGATGGATCTGAGATGAATGAAGAAGATCAACCTAAGAAAGGTCACTATTCTACTAAAGAGAGGAAAGAATCAGGGTTGAGCAAGTCCAAGAGGAAGAACTTAATCAAAAATGCGAAAAGAAAGGCAAAGAAGGCTTAAGAGATCAAGGCCACCTTCAACTCCAAGCAAAAATAAGTCTTTATCTCTGCAGGATTTGAAGTGGTAAAGACTGAGGATACAACTATGAACTCTAGTACCTGAAGTTCTAGTTCATATCCATCCATCCATGTGAAGAATAGAAGGCTGATAAAATGTGCACCACTGCTGCACAGCCTAATCCATCCATTTCCAAAAGCAAGCATCACCCTGAGAAGCCTGCTGCATCATTTGTGAAGATGAAGATGGGAGTGGAAAATGATCAAGCTCAGCTTTCTACACAAAAGAAGACTCTCAAAAGGAAGCAAACTGAATGTGTCATGTGTGATAGTATTTCTTATTTTGCTAAGGATTGCATCTACAATCCTAAAAGTACTATCCACATGACTGATAAGAAGACTTCCGAGAAAAAGAAGAAGAGAACATCTTTGGAAGGAAAATCCTTTCCTTTAGGAAGCTCCAAAGTTAAGTTGAAGACAAGTGAAAACTTGCCTTCGGAAGAAAATTTGGTCTCGGAAGAAAGGAATGCTTCCAAAGTACTAAAGTATGCTGTAGTGAATGTAAGATCTTCTGAAGGCCCAATCTCTAAAACTTCCAAAGTTATCAAAACTTCTGAAGTGTTGAAGGTCAAGTCTTATCTTCCAAAGATAGTGCGAAAGATAAAGGAAGACCAAGTGACTGAAAGTTCTTCATCAACAATAGCTGATGATCCTTAAAGTCTAAATATAGGACCAATTACTGTTGATTGTCTTCATTATACTTTGCTAAGCCCAAGACCAATGAAGCTTGGGTTTCTAAATGTAACTAACCATCTTTTTTTGTGCTGGAATAGCTCAAGACCAAAGAAAATGTGTGGATCATTGATAGTGGCTGTTCCAGGCACATGACAGGCAATGGCTCTTTGCTTCAAAACTTTGAAAGAATTAATGGAGGGCTAATTGCTTTTGGAGCAGATTCTGGAGGTTATCTTACTAGAAGGGGCAGGGTCACAAATGGTAACCTTAGCATTGAAAAGGTAAACTTTGTCAAGGAGCTTGGATACAATCTTCTAAGTGTAACCTAATTTTGTGATCAGAGACACAACATGCTTTTTACTGAGCATGAGTGCATTGTTCTCAAGCTCAAGGTGGTCATTCCTCAAGAGCATATCCTGCTCAGAGCCCCCAGGAGAGGGAACATGTACAAGATGGACTTGCAGAAAACATCTCCTTCAGGAGAAGTTTCTTGTTCTGTCTAAGGACAATAGTGACGAGTCTTTCCTTTGGGATAAAAAGATGTGTCATGTAAACTTTAAAAACATGAATAAACTAATTAAGAATGATTTGGTAACTGGAATGCCAAAGAAAGAGTTTACAAGTGATGATCATTGTGTTGCATGCCTGAAAGGGAAGCAACACAAGGTATCTCACAAGCCAAAGGAAATGAACTCCATTACTACACCCTACACTTGTTGCATATGGATCTCTTTGGCCCCACCAGTGTAATGAGTTTAGGAAGGACCTCTTATTGCTTGGGCATCACAGATGACTTCATAAGATTCACTTGGGTCTTCTTTCTCAAAACTAAGGATGTGACCCCTAAGATCTTAAAAAGCTTCATTCTGAAAATTGAGAATCAATATGATCATAGGGTCAAGATCATAAGATGTGATCAAGGAACCGAATTCAAAAATCAAATCCCTAACACATTCTGTGATGAAAAGGGTATTACAAGACAATATAATGCTCCCAGGACTCTTTAGCAAAATGGTGTTGCTGAGAGGAGAAACAAGACACTTATTGAAGTTGTAAGAACCATGTTATCTGACTCTAAACTGCCCATCACCTTCTGGGCAGAGACAATCAACACTGCCTGCTATGTGCAAAATAGAGTTTTAGTAGTTAAGATTTATGGTAAGGCTCCTTATGAACTGTGGCACAAAAGGAGACCTTGTATTAGTTTTCTCAAATCATTTGGATGTCCTTGCATTATCTTGAATACCAAAGGTCAAGTAGCCAAGTTTGCTGAGAAATCAGATGATGGACTCTTCATTGGATACTCTTCTCAAGCTAAGGTTTATAGAGTTTACAATCTTACAACCAGAGTAGTTGAGGAAGCAGCCAATGTGACCTTCAATGAACACACACCTTGTGTGAAAGGTTCTGGTTCTGATTGGCTGTTTGATCTTGACTTAGTTATCAATTGTTTTAATAAATCTTGTGAGAATGTTTTAGGATCTATAGGTATCTTATCAAAAGAAGATTCTGATTCAAGATTTGAGCTGAGAAGACCAACTGATCAAACTACTTTAGCACCAGTGGTAACTAACCCTGCAGTTAGAAATCCTGTCAGCACAACCATGACACACTCTTCAGCTGATACATCTGAGGTGCCTACAAATTCCAGCAAAGAGGCATAAAACTCAAATGAGGGAATTTCCAATATAGGAGGAGATAGAGGTGGTGAGAGTGATCAAGAATTCCTTGATGCTGATAAACACTCCATTAAAGACAACATCAATGATGTAACACACTTATTGGCTCAAGTCTCACTTGATAAGTGTGTTGATGTGGTGGATGATTCTAAAGCACCAGACCTGAATTTCACCAAATTAGATCTGTCTAAACAACTTGCTGTGATTCCTCAACTAAGAATCCACAAGTCTCATCCTACCATAAACATCATTGGAGATGTTGAGACTAGGGTGAGAACAAAAGGACAAACCCATGACAAAAATGTTTATCTTCACTCTTGTTTCTTGTCCTAAATAGAGCTAAGAAGATTGAAGAGGCTTTGAAAGATGGAAGTTGGGTTGAACCAATACTGGAGGAACTGCTTTAATTCAAAAGACTAAAGGTTTGGAATCTATGTCCTCTTCCTCAAGGGAAGACTACCATAGGTACCAAGTGGGTATTTAGGGACAAGAAGGATAATAGAGGACTTGTAAATAAGAATAAGGTAAGACTAGTTATTCAAGGATACACATAAGAAGAAGGAATTGACTACACTGATGTTTTTGCTCCTGTAGCAAGACTTGAAGCTGTTAGGATATTCCTGGCTTTTGCTGCATCCAAGGAATTCAAGGTCTACCAACTTGATGTCAAGTGTGCCTTCTTATATGGGGTTATTGATAAGGAGGTGTATGTCAAACAACCACCTGGCTTTGCAGACCCAGATCATCTTGATTATGTCTGCAAGCTTGACAAAGCTCTCTATGGGCTGTATTAGGCTCCAAGGAAGTGGTATGAGATACTATCACAGTATCTCTATAAGCACGAATACAAGAGAGGTACTATTGATGGAACACTCTTCATCAAAGGAACAGGAAATGACTTGATGCTGGTTCAAGTTTATGTAGATGATATTATCTTTGGGTCAACTAATCTAACACTTTGCAAAGACTTTGAGAAGTTAATGAAGAATAGATTTGAAATTAGTTCCATGGGGGAACTCAATTTCATTCTAGGAATTCAAGTGAAGCAAGTTGACAATGGCATCTTCATAAACCAGTCAAAGTATGTACAAGACATACTTATCAGATTTCATATGACTGAATGCAAGGTTACTAAGACACCCATAGCCAGAAACCACTCCCTTGGACCAGAATTTGAGGGGGAGTGTGTTGATGAACATCTTTACAAGGTTATGATTGGGTCTCTTATGTACCTCACAGCCAGCAGGCCTGATATCATGTTGGCTACATGTATTTATGGAAGATATCAAGCCAACCCCAGAATGTTACACCTGGTTTCTGTCAAGAGAATTCTCATTTATCTCAAGGGTGCTCCCAAATTGGGCCTTTGGTATCCAAAGAATTCTCACTTAATCTGTATGCTTATATAGATAGTGAATATGGTGGCTGCAACATGACTGCAAAGTCCACATACGGGAGATGTCAATTTTTTGGTGGAAGGATAGTATTCTGGCAATGTAAGAAACAATCCTATGTATCTGCATCAACAGCTGAAGCTGAATACATTACTGCTGCAAGCTGCTGTGCTCAAGTGCTTTGGATTCAGAATTAGATACTAGACTATGGGTTCAACTTCAAGGAGACTCCTATCCATATTGACAACAACAGTGCTATTTCTATCATAGAAAATCCAGTTCAACACTCAAAGACAAAACACATTAATATCAGGTATCATTTAATTAGTGATAATTTTAAAAAGGGACTGATAAAACTAGTCAAAGTTAACACAAATGAACAATATGCTGATTTGCTCACAAAAGCTTTTGATGAGCAGAGATTTAAGTATCTTGTATCAGCTATTGGGATGATTAACTTTCAGTAGATTTTCACTAAACTTAACTCAAGATTATTTTTAATATGTGTGTGTCTATTTCATCACCATATAAGCCCAATTTACTTTGGAAGAAATATTTTCAAAATGATTTTACTTAGGATCTTTAAGAATTTTGGATGTAATTTTCCTTGGATGGCATCAAGTTGTCTTCAGAAGAAAATTATGTATTCAAAACAAATAACTACTTCTGAAAAATTAACATTCGGAAGAAATTATGATATATCTTCCGAAGCTTACTTTTGTCACTAAGTACTTATATGTATTGAAGGACTCTTTTCTTTCGAAAGCAATTAAGTCTCGGAAGACTTATTCTCTTACTGAATAAGATTTCTAACATTTGATATCTTTCGAAGCAAAACCTATCTATGAAGTAAAAATACTCTAAGTATTTTTCTTCCAAAGCAAAATTCTTAGAAACACTAAGGAATATCTTCTGAAGCCAAATTGGCTTCGAAAGTTTTTCTAAAAATTTTCCGAAGACAAATTACCTTCAGAAGATTTAGACTTTCAAGAAAACTAACTTTTTGGGCACCTTTTCTGAGGTGGGACCGACATTCGGATTTCAAAGTTTATCCAATTGCATTAACTTTATCTCATATCCAAACCGTATATATGTTCTACAATGGTTTCGCCTCTTTCACTATTGACCTTCATCTACTTGATTCAAACCCTAAATTCACCCATAAACCAACCTTGTTCTTACCTTCCTTCATCCTAAAGCTATTCTAAATGGCCAACCCAGATCCACGAAACTAGCCCGATTTCTCCATGCAACTACATAGGCAACATAATCAGGTTGCTCTGTTAGTATCCGAGAAGGATCCTAGCTTCTCAGATGTTTGTTGTTTCTTGGCTCTAACAAACTACTTCACCTCCCTCACCATAAACCCTCCACTATATGAAGATCAACTTTTGGAGTTGTGGAGGACCTACCAAGAGGTCATTATGGATGAGGAGAAGGCAATGTCTGCCACAGTGCAGGGCAGGACAATTTTCATCACTCCAGCCACCATCCGTACTCATCTAAGGCTGGATGATGAAGAATGCGAATTGTCCTTCCTAAAATCTATTGTGAACCAGTCCTTCAGGTAGATGGCTATAAGGGTGATTATTCTGTAAGAACCTTCAAGAAGGGGAAGGTCTCCTCTCAATGGAAGTACGTCCTCCATGTGGTCATCTACTATTTATCAAACAAATATGGAGGTTGGGATCAAATTCCAGAAGACCTTTCCTATATAGTCCATGGATTGGTACAAGGGTCAAGTTCAGGTACTCATAATTTGTTTATACTAATTTACTTGCTAACATGGACTACTTAGAATATTATATGTTCCCTGGATATGTCCAGTACATTTTTAACTGTTAACTGGGCTCATAGTTGAGGGGAACAAGTGATATTCTTAAATTGGAACATATAAAGCCCGACATCTTTAAAAAAATAAGAAAGCCAACTGTTGGCTTCTCAGGGGTAGAAACAGCCCTAGTCCCAAAAATATTAGAGCTCATTGCTCAAGATGACAACTTAGCAACACAAGCTAATGTTGAACCCACACCTTCCACTTTTGCACCACCCACACAACCATAAATCACCATCACCCACCAAAGAAAATCCAAACGAACCCCTGCACAAACTACTCAGGTTGTGCAGGCCCCCATATTCTCACCCATACAGGAGGAAGTAGACACTAGAGCTCCCACTTCTCCTGAGGAGCAAACCACTCCTATCACTTCAAGGATCAGTGCTGAGGTTCCTCATGCTCAGCCTGATGAGCTCACTACACCAACACCAGCCTTAAGCCTTCACTCAAAGTTTCAAAACTCTAGTGAACAACCTTCAGAGGAAAGCTACCATCCTCAGCCTCTATACCTCAATCAACCCATACCCAACCTTGATATCTATGATGATGAGGACGTGGGATTTAATAAGTACCATGAATCTCTCTTCTCCACCCTTGCTTAAAGAGAGAAGAGTACTTCTGACTCACCCATGTCTAGCCCACATCATCCACCCATAACTAAGGTGGATCTCCCTGAACCAGTTCAGGAGGTCCATATGGAAGAGGCTCTCACTTTTGCAAGTGATTACATCTTTAAGACCTCAACCATGGCAACCCAGCCCATTGACACTTTAACTGAAGCTGTCATGGTGCAGGGGAAATCCAGCAGCCAATAACTTAGTGCTGGTGATGAGGAAGAAGACTTAGGTTCTATTCTCTCTTCCCCCAGTGATTCTTCAACTGAGGATGAGGGAGTCTAAAACTAAAGGTGCAACAACTGACTAAAACCTACACCTATTTAGTCTTAAAGGTTAGTCACCTGGAATCTCATGTGACTACCTTACAAAAGTGGGTCCATGACCAGCAACTTGAGATCACCGATCTTAAGGGCAAGTTAGCTGAGAGACCACTAAGGAGGACTTAACCAGGACCACAAGAACCTATGGATGTGGTGGACTTAACCTCCAGTTCACCTATGTAAGAAGGTGATGCTACCAAAAAGGGGGAGAAAGTGCTACCTGCAATCACAGAACCTAGGAGTTCTTCTCAGAGCATGGACATAGAGGATTCACCTCCCTCTCTTGCTCTTGTCCATACTTAGCAACCTCCTTAAGTTCACATTGATATGGACTCACTCATACAAAGTATGATTGAGAAGGGTATACCAAGGGCAATGCTAACTCCATCTCACCTAACTGATAATCCAATTATGGGATGGAGGATGATCAGAGGAGAGCCCTGGTAATCTCTAGATCTCAGGGGCAACAAGAGATCTTTAACTTCTATACCCTGAGATTCTATGAGAGCACTTATCTAGTTGACCTCCCAGTTGCCAACCCAAGTCAAAACAGGCAAGCTGTAAGGTTGGCTGATAAGATTCAACAAAGGGTGATTGATGAGTTCAAGTTTAGAAGAAGTCTATATAGACAAAGGCTAGCAGGCAAGACTGTTGGTCAACTGGATGCTAAGGTAGACCCTAAGATTAGCTTCTAAGGGGAAGCCTTGGCTGAAGGCCTAGTAGTTAAGCCTGTGAACCTTGAGATAACAGGAACTACTTCAGCACCTATTACCCTTAGTAAGGCACCAACCGATGAAGGTGTCTCATAACCTCTCTCTAGCCGGAGCTCAAGTGAAGAACCAAGCAATGAAGGCCTAAGCTCTCTTCAACCTGAGTCACAAATGTCTGTGAGTGACAAAGGTAAATGGAAGATGACTCCTGAGGAGATTGAGAAGGAGAAAAGAGAGAGGAAGAGGAAGCTAAGCGTAAAGAGTTCAAGTGGGTCCCCAGGCTTCATGGAAGCTGCAATCAGGGCTACTCTTAGGCCAAACACTCAAGATGATAAGTTAAGGGTAACCGGATTGAATTACTTGGGGACCAGAAACTATAATATTGATGAACTTGTCTCTCTTCTCTTAGAAGAGTTAAATAAACTGGCTGACATTAAGATGTAAAAGGAGAGGAAGGAGGTAGAGGATGCCGAACTACTCTTCAAGATCAAGGAAGAAAAGAGGATAAAAAGACTCTACAAGCATGCTCCTACTCTCTCCCCAGTTCAAGAAAGCCCTGAGACAGAGACTGTGGCAACTGAGCAACAACCTCAGGTAGACAAAGAAGCAGGCAGACAAAATATGATTAACTACCTGAGTGCCACATGACTCTATCAGGCATCTGCACTTCTTCCCTTGTCATATGAATACATAGAGTTTGAGTACCTCAGGCAGCTCAGGCAATAAGTATTGAAAGAACAAAAGGCTGCTAAGAGGAAGATAAGGGAAGAAGCTGCAAAGTCAAGAGCCATCATCCAAAAGAGTCTAAAGAAGTCTGTTGATAGGAAAAGGATGATGAGCTTCTTGAAGCTGTATGGATTCTCCAGAAGGAGGCTTGGCCCAATGTCTCTATCCACCATGGATGAGCATATTAGGGTGATCAAGTAGAAGATTAAAGAGGGTGAGCTCATTGACTTGCATTCTCCACCAAGTCAGACTGCACCTGAAGTTAAGGTCAAGGTTGAACCACAAGAGACAACACCACCTGGACCTAGTACTAGACCATTATCAACTTCATCTTCTAATCCATAGCAGGGTCCTGATCCCTCTCCTTTTGAACTTATGAGGGAAGAGGACCCAACTGAGAAAGACACACAAGAACAACCTGATGTTGAAGGCTAGTCTTCTCAATTGAAATCTAGAAAGAGGAAGAAAAGGATGGCCACTAGAAAGGACAAGGAAAAGAAGAAGAAGCAAAAGGCATCCACCTCTACACCTTAAGATGGGTCAGAACATCCTGAGGGTGATCAAAAAGAGGCTGCTCATCCAACTCCTATTTAAGAAGAGCCTCTTGCTGCTGAGAGACCCATCTTGTCCTGGACCTTTACTGCTAATCCGAACAGATGGTACATCATTAGAGATCAAGGAGTTCAAGATGTCTACTTCTAGCAAGACATACTTGATCTTCCTCCGCATGATCTTTATGACATGAGGAGATACTATGAAAGTCTGAGGGATCCTGACCAAATGATGAATAAAGGAATGGTCTTGATCCTGATAAGGACTGTCAATAGATAAAGTTATCTCTTCTGTTTTGGTAGTATCGACCTAGGGGGAGTTTGTAAGGTTTATACTTAAAAGCTGATGCAACCAAAGCAACCAAAGAGCTCTCAGCATGCATGCATGAAGTACTATGTGAAGTTACTTTGGAAGTTTTACACAGCTCAAGAAAATAAGCTAAGTGTAAAATCTTCCGAAGCCAAATGACCAATATCTTCCAAAGCCAAAGATGAAGTCTTTCGAAGCTTCAGAGACAAACTCTTCCGAAGCCAAAGACTGATTTCTTCCAAAGACAGAGAAGACATGCTTTCTCTAACCACCTTTCGATAAAGCTGAACAACTTTTCACTGCTACTCTGAAGACACACCAACTTATATGAGTTGGTGAAAAGGTCCATGTGTTTGTCAATTGTAGATTATGGTCATTGTTCTATAACTTACTACTTTTGTACCTTTTATCCTTTTTGTAATACATTAGGATGTGAGCAATGGCATGTCATAGTCACAAGTCAAAAGGCAATCTACCTTTTGACTCTACATTGATCTTGTTGTTGTCTAGATTAGTGTTTCCAGGTGGCTTTCAAAGTATAGTCAGCTGTAGGATGTAGTATAAAGTGTCTCAAGTACTTGTATCTTTCTCTATGCTTTGTAACACTTGTAAAAAAACTTGAGAGCAATATACATCATTCTTGAAAACCAACA
This sequence comes from Flaveria sonorensis, assembly GCA_025506505.1. Taxonomy (NCBI): domain Eukaryota; kingdom Viridiplantae; phylum Streptophyta; class Magnoliopsida; order Asterales; family Asteraceae; genus Flaveria; species Flaveria sonorensis. Next base: position 45,063,874 of record CM046426.1, on the reverse strand, counting down.
TCATCTTGTTATTGTTCTTGTTTGGTCTCATACTTGCTCGTGTTCTTAGCATCATCCATACAAACCTGGTTCCCTATTTGATCTGTTAAGTGTCTAATACTCTCCTTATTGTGAAACTATTGTATTGACAATCTTCAATGGTCCTTCAGGACACTTATTAAAGCTACAAGGACCATGTTGTCTGACTCTAAACTTCCTATAACATTCTAGGCTGAAGCAGTCAGCACTGCATGTTATGTTCAGGACAGAGTGTTAATAGTAATGACACATGGAAAAGCGTCTTATGAATTATGGCATAAGAGAAGATCATTCATAGGGTTTCTTAGACCTTTTGGATATCCATGCATCCTAGTTAATACCAAAGATCATCTATCCAAATTTGCTGAGAAATCAGTAGATGGATTCTTTGTTGGACACTCATCACAAGCTAAGGCTTACAGAGTATAACAAAGTTGGACCATACTATTGAGGAATCTGAAAATGTCATATTTAATGAATGTTAGAAACACTCCAAGCTAGATGTTTGATCTAAATGGATTCAAAAATGCATTTGATTATTTGATTAAGAATGTTTCAAAAGACTCTTTAAATAGATCAACAGATATACAAGCCCCAAGTACCAATGATCATAGGGTACATCTACCACAAATACCAAGTCACATCAGGTAATCTGCTGACACAGTCCAACCACATTCAGCAGAGGTAAATGCTAGTACCATAACAATATGGGTCATCCATCACATGCTCATTATGACTCCTCAGATAAAGAATCTTGTGATCATTATTGTACTAGACAATCTATCAAAATGATCCAAGTATGATAATTACTAAAGGTAGTGTCAATCTGACAGATGAACAAGTAAACCCATCTATCGAACTTCCTGAAACAAACTTCTCAAAGTTAGATCTTTCACAACAACTCCATGTAATCTTAAGACTAAGAATTCATAAAGAGAACCTAGTTGAGAATGTCATTGGCAATGTAGAAGTGGGTGTTAAGACAAGAAGCAGGGTGAATGAAACAAACAACTATTTGTTTTTATGCTTCCTTTCTCAACTAGAGCCAAAGAATGTTGATGAGGCTTTAAGAGATAATAGCTGGTAGAAACAATGCAAGAAGAGCTTCTCTAATTTTCCTAGCAAAAGGTTTGGAAACTATTTGCACTTCCAAAAGGGAAGACTGTAATAGGTACCAAATACGTCTTCAGGAAGAAGAAAGATGATAGAGGAATGGTTATCAAGAACAAAGCCAGACTTGTGGTTCAGGGGTACACACAAGAAGAGAATGATTATGATGATGTCTTTGCTCCTGTGGCTAGGCTTGAAGCAATTAGAATTTATCTAGCATTTGCTACCTCCAGAGACTTGAAAGTGTTTCAGATGGATGTCAAGAGTGCATTTCTCTATGGTGAGATTGATGAAGAAGTCTATGTCTGCCAACCTCTAGGCTTTGAAGATCCTAAATATCCAGATCATATATGCTAATTTGATAAAGCCCTTTATGGTCTTCATCAAGCACCAAGGAAATGGTATGAGATAGTCTCTACCTTTCTCCTAAAATATGGATACATCAGGGGATCCATAGACAAAACTCTCTTCATCAAGAAGGTTGATTTGGATATATCTTGGTACAAGTGTATGTTGATGATATCATCTTTGGGTCTACAAATGAGAGCTTGTGCAAAGCCTTTGAAAGTCTCATGAAGTCAAAATTTTAGATGAGTTGAATGGGAGAACTCACTTTCTTTCTAGGGTTACAGGTGAAATGAACCTCTAATGGCATCTTTATAAATCAATCTAAGTATGTTCAGGATATCTTAGTAAGATTTCAAGCCACTGATGCTAAGGCTGCTAAAAGTCCAATGTCAAAGACCTGTTCATTAGCTCCTGATTTTGAAGGGGAAGCGGTTGATCAGTAGCAGTACAGCGCTATCATTGGATCTCTCATGTATCTCACAGCTAGCAGACCAGATATCATGTTTGCCATATGCTATGTTCAAGATTCCAAGCTAAAGGTGTTACATCTAATGGCTGCCAAGAGAATTTTGAAGTATCTCAAAGGGGAACCTAAGTTGGGATTATGGTATCCTAAGAGTGCTGACTTCAATCTCTATGGATATACAAATAGTGACTATGGAGGATGCAACATCAATAAAGAGTTTACCTTAGCAGGATGTGAAATTCTAGGGCGAAGACTGGTTTTATGGCAATGCAAGAAGCCAACTTATGCCTCTACATTAACTGCTGAAGTAGAATACATTAATGCATCAAGTTGCTGTGCGCATGTGCTGTGGATCCAAACTCAACTTAGAGATTATGGAGTAACTTTCATGAACACTCCAATTCACATTAACAACAACAATGCAATCTCAATCACCAACAATCCTATTCAACATTCAAAGACAAAGCATATTAACATTAGGTATCATTTAATCAGAGATTATGCAGAAAAGAAAATCATTAAATTAATCAAAGTCCATACAAATGAACAATATGTAGACTTACAAAACCTTTTGATGAATCTAGATTTAAATATCTCGTGTCTGCCATTGGGATGATGAACTTTGTATAATTCAATAATTTAAATAAATGTTTGAAAAATTTGTAAAGAAATTCTTTTCTTGATAAAATGGGAAAAAACACCAACTTGTATAAGTTTGTGAGTCTTCAGCACTGACAGTGAAAATGTTTCCTGCTTTTGTTAAAAGTACAAGTTTTCTCTGTATTGGAAGAGTTCAGTATTCAAGCTTCAGAATATTTTGTTTTGGAAGACTTCACTTTTGGCTTTGGAATAATTAAATGATTTAAATAAATGATGTTTGAGAAATTTGTAAAGAAATGCTTTTCTTGATAAAATGGAAAAAAAATACCCCGGTTGCAAAGAGCGGTTGCTATTTAGTGCTGCTCTGGGAACAGGATTGGGAAAGGTTTTTCAACCTGACTAAAAGCCTTTGATTTTCCAATCCCAAGAGGAGTGAAAATTTCATAATCATAACGAGCGTGTGGCATTTTTGGAAACTGTTCTTCGATTGCTCAGTCAAATTCATTAGAGCTAGTATGGAAAAACCTTCTGTATAAGGTTTGAAATGGTGAATTGAGGTAGCTCGTCCTCTTAGGCTTAACAAGATGGGGTTTGGATGAAAATGGATCTCGCTAATCCAGTCTATTCGATTTTGAATAGTCCAGGTAGTTGACTACAGGATCAGATCCTCTGTCTTTGCCTGAAACTTTCACTGTCTGTCAAATGAATAGTTGAGCTCTTGGAGTCAAGGCATTCCTTAAGGTAGCGACTAACTTTCAAGTGAGATGGTTCAATAGTAGATTAGATAAAGGCTCTTTCTACTTCCCACGAGGAATGTAGCAACCATTGGCTTGTAGGACTATGCTACTTGACTGGGTTGGCCTCTATGATCCCAGCTGCTATTATCAGATAGCTAGGACTGATTCTACAGCTCCTTCACATAGGGTACGGAGGGGGGATACCTAACTGCACATCTGCTAAAAATTGAAAATAAGCAAATAAATAGGTATCTGTCAAATTTCAGCTGCAAGACCGGTTGTGGTTCAAACAATAGTTTCGCAGTTGGAGATTATCAACTAAACATACTTACTAGATCAAATAGGGAACCAGGCAGTGAAAAAATGAATAACAAGTAAGAACACTCAAGAATAGAAAAATGGGTTTTCAAGGATTATGTATATTGCTCTCAAGTGTTTACAATTATTACAAAGCTTCTTCTAAGTCCTTATACTAATACATGAGATACTTTATACTACAACCTACAGCTGGCCACACTTTGAAGGCTAGCTGGACACTAATTTAGACAACAAGATCAATGTAGAGTCAAAAGGCATATTGTCTTTTTACTTGTGACTATGACATGACATAGCTCACATCCTATTGTAATAAAATAAGGATAAAAGTACTAAAGTAGGAAATTATAGAAAAGAGACAATATTGTATAGTTGACAAAAGTAAAAAGGTAATCGGAAACTTGTATAAATTGGTGAGTCTTCAGCGCTGATAGTGGAAATGTTTTTTTCTTTTGTAAAGGTACAAGTCTTCTCTGTATTCGGAAGAGTTCAGTATTCAAGCTTTAGAATACTTTGTCTTTAAGTTTTGGAAGACTTCACTTTTGGCTTCGAAGTTATTAAATGATTTAAATAAATGATGTTTGAGAAATTTGTAAAGAAATGCTTTTCTTGATAAAATGGGAAAAACAATACCCCGGTTGCAAAGAGCAGTTGCTACTGAGCGCTGCTCTGGGAACAGGATTGGGAAAGGTTTTTCAACCTGACTAAAAGCCTTTGATTTTTCAATCCCAAGAGGAGCACAAATTTCATAATCATAACAAACGTTTGGCATTTTTGGGAACTGTTCTTCAAAATCTCGGTCAAATTCATCAGAGCTGGTATGGAAAAACCTTCTGTATATGGTTTGAAATAGTGAATTGAGGTAGCTCGTGCCTCATAGGCTTAACAAGATGGGGTTTGGATGAAAATGGATCTCGCTAATCCAGTCTATTCTATTTTGAATAGTCCAGGTAGTTGACTACAGGATTGGATCCTCTGTCTTTGCTTGAAACTTTCACTGTCTGTCAAAGGAATAGCTGAGCTCTTGGAGTCAAGGCATTCCTTAAGGTAGTGACTGACTTTCAGGTGGGATGGTTTAATAGTAGATTAGATAAAGGCTCTTGCTATTTCCTACAAGGAATGTTAGCAACCATTGGCTAGTAGGATTGTGCTACTGGATTGGGTTGGCTACTCCCTGGGATCCCAACTGCTATTATCAGATAGCTAGGACTGATTCTACAGCTCCTTCACACAGGGTATGGAGGGGGGATACCTAACTGCACATCTACTGAAAATTGCAAATCAACAAATAATAAGGTATCTGTGGAATTTCATTTGCAGGACCGGTTGTTGTTCAAACAATAGTTTCACAGTTGGAGATTATCAACTAGACACACTTACTAGGTCAAATAGTGAACCGGACAGTGAAATAATGAATAACAAGTAAGAACACTCAAGAACAGAAAGATAGGTTTTCAAGAATGATGTATATTGCTCTCAAGTGTTTACAAGTATTGCAAAGTTACTTCTAAGTCCTCAGACTGATACATGAGATACTTTATACTACAACCTACAGCTAGCCATACTTTGAAGGCTAGCTGGACACTAATCTTGACAACAAGATCAATGTAGAGTCAAAAGGCATATTGCCTTTTTACTTGTGACTATGACATGCCATAGCTCACATCCTGTTGTAATACAATAAGGATACACGTATTAAAGTAGGAAATTATAGAAAAAAGAGACAATATTGTACAGTTGACAAAAGTAAAAAGGTAATCACCAACTTGTATAGTTGGTGAGTCTTTAGAGCTGACAGTGTAAGGGTCTTCTGCTTTTGTTAAAAGTACAAGTATTCTCAGTGTTCGGAAGAGTTCAGTCTTCAAGCTTCAGAATACTTTGCTTTTTTCAACATTTGAAATTGAACGACGCGGATGGTGCATCTTTTTTCTCCAAAGAAGTGGTCAGTGCCACCTTCAAGGAGATGGGATATGAAGGGCCCCTTTTGACATCCACCTTCTCAAAATCTCTATTATATCATAACTGGAAAATTATCTTTCATATCTTCCTGCGCTGTTTATCTAATAAGTTGGGAGGATGGGACTAGGTACCATTGGATCTAGCAGGGGCTATCCATAGTCTGGTAAAACAATAGAGTTACGATTTCTCAAACTTCATTTCAACATATGTGCAAAAACGTAACTGCTGCAAAATTTAAGTTTTTAATGTACCTTAGATTCTTACAAGTAATACTACAAGAAGAATTAGGGGATAAACTAAAACTTAGTGGATTTGTTCATGCTCTATGGACTTTAAACATATAAATATTTTCAAATTTCAGAGCAACTCCAAGATCTTTTTTAGGGAAGATGACTCCCTTATTTTGGCACATGCTTAAGGTCACTGAACCTCAAGGTGACAGCATGGTTACACCCATCATTGTTGATCCCGCACCTTCCACTTCAAAGCCAAAATCACTCAAACACAAGCAAACCCCTGCACTTTCTACTTAGAAAATATAGACCCCCAAATCATCCTCTCTCAAAAAGGCAAGACTGGAACCCAGGGCCCCAGTCAAGTCAAAGGTGTCAGCCACACCTAAGTAAAGCTCAAAGAAGAAGGTTTCTCTTCCTCCTTCTAAGTAGGCCCATACTCAACCTACAAGCCCTCAATTGGAGTCTCAACACTCCATTGGAAAAACCAAAAGGGATACCCACACAACTAAGACAGCTTATGAGGAAGCATTCTTATTAGGATCTGGTTCACATCCTGGGCTAATAGACACAGCTCCATTTTCTCCATTACACATGTCTACCACCTAGGATAATGATGTTCTTGTGTCATATCAGCATGAACCACTGTCTCTCCCTTCCCATATAACATAGATAGTAGAGACTGATATGTTTACAGCAACATATGACCCATATCCTCTATCCCAAGAGATTGATTCTAAGGAGGAAATGATCAATGTGGACGAGGCTATCTCTACTGCTAATCTATCATTTGATCAGCAGGATAGGGATAACATATTTAAGACCTCAACCATGACAACTCACCTTGGGATGTCTCCCTGTAGTCATTCCTTTAGGAGAGGAATCCAGGGCGCCAAGAAACCATATCTGGTGGAGAGGGTATAGAGGCTAGGTTTAGTACCTCATCTCCCAAGGATTCCACACCTATGGATGAGGGATGAATGAAACATATAAATGAATTGATGGCCTAAAATCTTGATCTTGCATAGAGAGTAGCATTCTTACAAGAAGAAAATGCAAGACTTCAAGGTTATGTTGAAGAAGCAAAAGTTCTTGAATTTGAGAACTGTTTACAAAAGGTTTGGTAGATAGAGTATTTGAGTTGGAAACTCAACTCAGAACTCTATAGCAACAAGCTACAAGAGTTGTCTCCCTTGAAGAAGTACTTACAGCTCTTTAGCAAGCTGCTGTAATGGCAATGGATCTTGAGAACAAAGTCAAACACCTATAAGAGACCATTGACCTTCAAAAATCCAACATCCTAAGCCTTCAACCTTTAGCACCACAAAAACCTTTGGATGTGACATCCTCCATCACACTGGTGTCATCTGGAATCTTAGATGATGCTTCCAAAAAAGGGGAAGATTAGCCTAAAAAGGCTGAAGACATTCTTCAGAGATTGGCTACTCAAGTCATTCAAGCAACTCAACAAATCTCCTTCTCTTTATAATGGGCTGACTAGTATGAGCCTTTATCAAAAGCTGAAGTCAACTTGAATAAGCTTCTTGATAAATATGGCTATGATAGTGAAGAGGAGATAGAAATTAAAGCAAGAAGGGTAATAAGGAGGATAAACCAAAAGGTTCTATTTGGGAGAGAAACATGGTAATTATAAAGAATTCTAGCACCTTTTCTTCACTCTCTTTAAAAAGAAAATGAACTAATGAGGAATCATCAAAGAGAGAGACTGTTGGTCCACTTGATCGATATAATAGTGCAATTAATTAATAAACACAAACAAATCCCACTGTAAAACACAAATATCAATGATATTTGTGTACAAAATAGATCAAACACTATAAAATAAGGATGATCTATATTGATTTGCATAAGATATTGTTTACATGAAAACCCTCAAATCTAGCTCATTTAAGCTTACTAAACACACTAATGACTCTAGCTATATATAGTCTAATGACAATTAGCCCCCTAGACTGTCATAAAAACATAAAAATGACTTAAACATAAATAAATATATTTTGTTGACACAAAATATATTTATTAACAATAAACTCCTAGTCATTTATATCTTCAACTTCTCATCTCAGTTCTTCATCTCGAACCCGTCTGTTTGAATTTTCCGATGACTTTGACAGTGACGTTGACATTTGTTGACTTTGACTGTGTTGATAATATAGACTATCCTTTTCAGACCAAACAATACTCCCCCTTAGTCTATTATTATCAACGTCTTTCATCGTGATCAGCACCGATAAGTCAACTATATATTGATCTTCAATCTCCCCCTAGATTGATGATCTGGCGTCGACAATCTTTCATCTTATAGGTTCCCCCTTTTTGAATGCTCCCTCCTTTTGTGTGCATCATGAGAATGATCAGGAACAACATCTCCAACTCTTTATTCTTGAGTGCTTCAGAAGATGTAGGAGAAGGAATCCTAGCTCAGTATCCTCTGCAAACTTGAGAAACAGGTTCTCTGGTATGGTACTTTGCTCAATTGATGATCGGCCATCAATTGCAGCAAGAATCTGTAACACAATTACAACCACAATCTTGCAATTTCTTGTCAGATCATTTCAGTTAACAAATAAACCCGTGTTTATCTGTGTGTGCAATTTACGGTGAAATGCATGTGAAAATAATAATATTTTAATAGCATAATGTGGAAGACTTGAAATAACTTGAAATGAAAAACCCTATTTTTTATATATATTTTTTAATCACCTTACACCAAGAACTAATTTGATCATGAGATCACATCCTCAAGATATACTTAAGCACAAGGATGTATTTAAACATCGACATGTTAGTGAGATCACACTGATACAGAGTCTGGTCACAATTTTAAGTTTTTGAAAGCCAAAAACAGTTCAAAAATGATTGTTGGTATATTTGTCCAATTTAAACCCATGCCTTATCCTTTTTGGCAAGTGACCTGCAACTGATTTTATCACGTTTTAGATTTAATTAGAGAAGCTCAAGTGATTTGGTTCCCATAGACATCCGGCAAAGAACTTATCCCATCATCAGGGCTTATTGAGTAATATGATTAACTCTGCTTGATTTTCTTTTAAGCTTTCAACAATGATCTTAATTTAAGAATCATTGTGCCTTTTTTTGGGGAACAGATGATGAGAGCTCCAGGTCTATACTTACGTATAACAGAGGAGATGATCATCTGAGTGTGCTGATGAGAGCTTCAGGTCTATACTCACATATAATAGAGAAGATCATCACTCCAGGTCAATGCTTCCGCATAGCAGAGGAGATAAGCACGAAAAGGATTCTGAAGAGCTTACAAGAAGCATCATTTCAGAAGCAAGGATGAGGGAATTTGAGAATAGAAGTAATCAAGGCAGAAGTCAGATACTCTCAACCCATTTTGACTAGACTTAGAACTTTGTGCAAGCCGAAATGTCAGGAGAATAATCCTTATCACCGAGTTCTAAAGCTTTAGTTAGGCTACAGAATCACTGTTTATTTCATTTTCAAGCTGAGCCTACCAAGCATATCATATAATGAAACTGTCTTTTTCAGATTTTAGAATATTAAGTGATACAGACATCTACATCAGTTACTATCATTTCTCATAAAGTACAATTCATGCAAATAAGCATACCAAGAAGACATGCTATCATTTCATAGTCATCCCAAATCAAGTTCTTAGTTCCCGTGAAATTTTTTATTCTCCCCCGAAATTTCTTTTTAACTGCCATGAAACAAAAAAAAAAAGAAATTTCCTCCTTTTTTAAGTATATAATAAATGGAATTGAAAAAAGAATTTTACTAAAGAAAGTCTTTCAAATTATACTAGAAAAAAACATAAGAAATGAAGTAACAAGAAAAATGCAGTGATTGTGAATAGTAGATAAGAATCCAAAATATGGATGAGATACCATAAGCTGTTTGTTCCGCCTCAAATTTGAATTAGGAACAATCCCAGTCAGTAAACCGGATTACTGATAGGCCTCCTGAATTATTCCTGCACTTATAAACTGATTAGTTAGAGAGGAGGACCCAGGCCATCATGGTCCTGGGAGTTCCTTTTTCATAAGTGTATGTAACCTGTTTAAGCACACACTCTTTTGAAAAATCATTTATTTCTTTATCCTTTTCATTTTGTTTAACTTTCCAAATTTGTTTCTGTTTAATTACTTTTGATTTGAAAGAATTAAATTTGGAAATCATTTTCTGTTTAAGACCCGAAGAAAGAGATTTTAATTTTGAAACATTGGTCTTTTTTCATCTTTGAATCATGTGAAACCGGCTTCACATGAGAAGGTTTGGATAGATTGTTCTTTATCCAACCATTCAAAGATATGTGCTTTTTACCATTTGAACCTGAGAAGCAACCTGTGTTATCTTTACCTCCTGAAGCTTGCCTTTGAACCTGAGGGCACTTCTTTAGCACATGACCTTCTTTTCCACATCTAAAGCAAGCCTTGAAAGGTTTTGGTTCTTTGTAGTCCCGTGGAAAGTAGGAGAGGGTGGAGCCTGCTTTGTGGTTGTTACAGCTTGTTGACAACCTTGAAGCTTTTTCTTTTGGATATCTTGAAATTGAACCTTTTGAGGCTTTGTCAATGTGGATTTCGAACTGGGCTGTGATTTGATGTGTGATGTTCCAGGAGATGAGATCTGAACATTCGTTTGAGAACCCTTTTGAATGACTGGTGACTTGGCAGACTTGGAGGTAGATTTGTAACAAGCTTGATGGATGGTAGATGATGATGGTGAGTGCTTCTACTGAGTTTTAGAGGAACTGCTGATTTGTTTAGCAGTTGAAGATGAGATCCGTATAGGTCTTGATTCAACTGTTGGAAGCTTTTGACACTTGATAACTTCAGGTGACTTGGTGATCTCTGGTTCATCATCAGAACTTATCTAGTCCTGTATACACAAGTCAGCTTCCATTGGATCTTGATTGATGACTCTTGTTGTGTCGGTTTGTGTTGTTGAGTTCTGATTGCTTGATGATTCCACAGCTGTTCCTTTTTTGACAAACTTGACAGGAACAAAAGAAGGGATGTTACCTGTCTTGAATTTGTTAAAGAAGTTACTGGTAACAACTGATACTGGTTTTGAAGCATCAGAGGTGGAATTATCATTTTGCAGATCAGTTCCTTGCTTGATGAGCCCCAAACCTGCAGGAAAATCATATTCATCTCGAACCTCTTTGTGATTAACGCTGCTAAAACCTGCATGTAAACTGTTAGTATTTGCAGCTTCAATTAAATCATTAGATGGATGAGGTTGAGGCATAGGAGAGTAACAATGAGTGCTAGGAGGAGGATAAACATATGAAGTTTCACCACATCCCACACCCGTTTTAATTCTAGCTCTCCTTTGCTTAGAAAATAGTTCTTCCTATTTCATCCCTGATATCATCCATTTATCAAGTTTAGTTTTAAGCTTGCTAGTCTCATATTCTGCTAATGTGACTCGTTCGCTAAAAACATTAATCTCGACATTCTTTTCTAAAAGATTTCTTTTTAAAAGATCATTTTCTTTTAAAGCTTCTGTTAGTTTAATAAAATATTTGGACTTATTGATTTTTAGTTCTTTGTTTATTCGTTTTAATTCTTTTTCGTTTTCTAACAATAATCTGTTAGCTTTATAAACCACGAATAAACGAATTTTGCAGGGAGGAGAACACATGTCTTGAACAACCTCATAAGGAAGCCCCATAATTATCTTTTCAGCAGCTAGGGCTTTTTCACATTGACAGACATGAGTGTTCTTTTTGTATTCTTCCTCCTCAGTAGCCCTCTTCTTAGCTTCTACAGCTTCAACTTCCTCTTGATTTCCTTCATCCTGAACCTCCTGCTTCAGTTCATCTGTTTCACTATCCTGTAGGTTCTGAATTTTACACCAGCTTGCACAGGCATCAACATCACCAACACTCTCACCTTGAGTATCACAACTGAATTCTTTGGAAGGATCAAAATCCTTAATTGATCCTCATCACTGTTTACCACCTCAACCATCAATACATGGTTGACTTTTCTTTAGTTTCTTTGATCTCACACTTGAAGATACACCATGTAACCTTTCGTGTTTTCGTTAATTGATAGTTAACCTTGTTATGTTCTTGTAAGGACCATTTATGTCATTTAAGAAACTATATGGGTTGTTTATGAATGTTTCTTTTATGGTGCATTAATTCATTAATTTAAGAGTTAATAATTTGTTTTTAATATAATAAAACATAATAATAATAGTTAAAATAAGATAAAAATAATAATAATAATAGAAATAATAATTTATAAGAGTTAAATAATTAACAAGTTTAAAAATGTTTAAAACTTAAAGTTTAGTTAAGTTAGGGGGTCTTTAAGACAATTTACAAACTTAAAATAGAAGTTTTGTACCTAAAATAATAATATGTAAACTACAGGGACTAAAACTGTAATTTAGTTTAAACTAGAAATAAAACTTTGGATTAAAAGGTGTAATATTAAAACCTCAGGGACCAAAGGTGTAAATTGTAAAACCCAACCCCCAAACACCCGATTTTCCGGTGGGAGCTCCGGCCGAGCTCCGGCCACCCCCAATCGGTCGATAAACCCGAATTTAACTCAATTAAACCACACCATTACAGTCGCGGAACCGTTTCGAACTTGAACACGCACCTTAATTGCGTTTAGACGTCGGTTATGAACCCAATCGGTTTGAATAACCGAAGCTTTTAATCATAGAGCCGTTCGAACATTAAAACTCAATAATAATCAAATTAAATGTGTCATAATCGAACGTTTAACTAATCCTAAGCTGCCATCAATCTCAATTTCACCTGGAACTCACACGAACATCACATTCGATCATCCCCTTCATCGCGACCTGCAACATTAGTGTTCTTCAACCTACAGTCATTCTTAATTAAAATTGATAAAGGGCTTTCAATCACCGAGACCAGTAGAAGCTATCTGTGCAACTAATTTGATTATTAACATCATTTGCAACCCGAACCAATCTCGACATAGCCGCGACTTGTTCTTCGTCTTGCTCACCATCGATTCGACTTTGATTCGGGTAATTAAACACAGTTATCTACTCGTTTTTACATGGGGAACAAAAGCCCCATGATTATCATCGTTATCAATATCGATTTATGCATCAATTTGGTCCTAAATCATTCTAGGGTTTATGCGATTTGGGTTTTTTTCAGAGATTGTATTTATAAAGTAGGGAAGCCGGCTTTTAGCAGGCATAGGCTACCCAGCCTAACGGTAAACATCACTTCCCACAATTGTGAGGTCCCGGGTTCGAACCCGGGCACCCACATTATTTTTTTTAAAGCCTTTTCTTAACAAATTTAAATACAGAAATATTTTAATAATTATAAAAATCATTTTTGTAAACTTTAATTATTTTTAAAGTCGCATAATTAATTTCTGTAAATTTCTTCGTTTAAATATTTTAATATTTTATATAAAACGTTTTTTTACAAATGTCATACTTAGATTATTTTTATAAAATAGACTTTAAATAATAGTTTAAATTAATAAATTATTATTGGCCAATACGTTAATCATGTTTATTTCAAATAATTATAAAAATTTATTTGCATCTTATATTTGAACTTTACAAGTTATTATAAAGAATTTAATTTCTTTTCTCCATATTCCATTACCTAAATGGTATATTTCTTTCATTGGATTAAAATATATATATGATTTCAATAGATAACCTTACTTATTTATAAAAACCCCAAATTCCTATTGAAACCCTAGTTCACGTTTAATCGTTAATATTACCTCTAATCTTAACCTTGAAATATATACGTTAGGTAACTTGAAAAAGAATCGTTGGAGCACCGTTTATTTCTTGTTATCATCCTATATATATATATATCATGTGAGTTTTTCCATGCCCCTTTTTACTTTATTTCACACTTTTTGGGGTGAAACATGTTAACTTTATGAACTTGCACTTGTAAACATCTTGATACTTGTAAATGCACGAGCAATTCATTTATGAACTTTGTCATGGTTATTTGTAATATTGTGAGCTTTATATGATGAATATTATATGTTGACAATCATTAACTATTGCTAGCCTGGCGACGTCATAGATCTATGGGCCTGACAAGCCTATTTGGTGCTAAAGCCGAGGTTATTGCCGGCTCCTAGTGTCGTATTCTTGAGCACTATGGGAACCAAGTACACTTAGCTAATCGTTAAACTTGTAAATGATATTCTTGGTCAAGGTTTGATTGTAGCTATATGTTATCTATAAACTTGCTTTATTCGTAATCATTGACATGAATTGCTACTTGTAAACTTTATATATATATATATATATATATATATGTATGCTTAACCCATGGAAACTCACCAACTTTTAAAGTTGACTCCTTTATTTTTAACATGTTTCAGGAAATACACAAGGTTGATGATTATCCTTTGAAGCATGCTTACACCTAGGATTTGGACCTAGGAAAAAAATAAATAAAATAACTTGAGACTTGGAAGTTGAACTTTGTTCATTTTTGTTTGTTGAGACATTTGGTTGTAATGTTTATTTCAACTTATGAATTTCTATATTTACAATTTATGGTAGTGTTATGTGGCTGTGAACAATCTTAACCCTCACATCTCGACGTTTCCGCCGTTAAGGTTGGGGTGTGACAGATTGGTATCAGAGCCCATAACTATAGGGATTTAGGTTATTAGAAATGGTGACCTAGACTATAGTTGATGCATGAACCTCATAAGAAAAATCTTTATGATCTTGTAATATATCTTGTTGCATGCTACATAATGCTACTTGTTAAGGAGGGGCTCTTGATGTGCAACTTGATGCCTTTAGTTAGGATTGCCTTATAATTGAGAAACTTGGTTGCCTTGTCCTCTCTAAAACTTATTCTTAATCCTTTATTCTCTCGACGATGAAATATCTTAAACTTATTCTCGACGACACGGGGGAACGTAAGCTTTATATCAAAAGGTTCAAATCTTTAGACTTTATGACTAATCTATGAAAATCTCATCAAGGTTTTAATTCCATGAATCTAAAGAAATATTGTGTGACACATAGACACCTGTATTCTGGATTTCCTGGCAAAAAGCCTTCGGGCTAAGGTAAGCATTTCGCATAAATCCCGTGGGACTAGTTATGCTTACCTGGGGATTTCTGGGATGAGTGATAAACTATGGTCAATATACACAAGTTTCTAAGGCAATTGGAGTTAACTCACCTTGACGTGTCAACGTTTCCAAATGGTAATGCGTACCAAATGGAATCATTCCATATGTGTTTTACAAGTCTTGAAAAATCTTTGTTGATTTACTATCTTATACCTCCAAATTTCTATGACTAACTTATTTTGTATCCAGCATGTCTCGTCATCATGGAAAGCGTGGTAGCTCTGACCGCAAATTAGCCGCTATGATTGCCCGTCAAATGGCTGCAGTCATTCCGACCATGGTTGCCGAACTGAGTAGCACCTTGATGACCAACGCTAGTAACAACACTAATGGCAATGGGCAAGGAGAGAATAGTGCAAATCAAGGAAGAAACAACCAACCCTGCACGTTTAAGCACTTCAACTCATGCAAACCCACTAGCTTTAGTGGGAAGGAAGGAGCCACTGGACTTCTCGAGTGGTTTGAAAGCATGGAGAACACCTTCATCAACTGTGAGTGTCCCGAGGCACTCAAAGTCCGTTATGCCACAAGTGTTCTTCAACAAAGAGCACTTACGTGGTGGAATAGTGAGAAGAGGAATCGTGGTGCTGATGCTGTGTTGGCACTCACTTGGGAAGAATTCAAGAACATTGCCATCCAAAAGTTCTGCCCGAGAAGTGAGCTGCAAAAGCTGGAGGAGGAGTTTTGGAATCTCAAGCAAGATGGTGGAGATCATTTGGCCTATTCAACTAGGCATCACGAGTTGAGCATCCTGTTGCCTCACATGGTTGACACTGTTCCTAGGAACATTGAGAAGTTCATCAAGGGGGTGCCACCTCAAATCCAAGATGCCGTGGTGGGAAGTAGACCCACAACTTTGGAAGATGCCATTACCATCACCGCACAACTTACTGAAAACCATATTCGAGCGGGCACCTTGTCTGTCAAAGGGGCTAAAAAGACTGAAAAGGCGGTCCCTGAAGCAGCTAAGGAGAATAAGAATGAACCGTCTTACAACAACAAGAAACGCAAGTTCACACCGGCGCGTAATTTCGCTGTGGCTACACCCAAAGTACCTCAAAGACAACCCGCTCCTGGTACACAAGCACCTGCTGCTAGAACCTATGCTGGTCCTCTACCATTGTGCAATGTCTGTAAGTATCATCATGCGGGTAATACCCCGTGCCGTATCTGTACACTGTGTGGTAAGTATGGACATTTGGTGGCTACTTGTCACCGTGCACCAAACAATGCCGCGTTAGTTGCTAATCGTGCTTGCTACAACTGTGGGGAACCTGGTCATTTTCGCCCACAATGCCCTCGTCTTGCGGGTAACGTACCACAAGCTCGAGGACGTGCCTTCAACATCAATGCAAACCAAGCACAAGCAAACAACGATGTGGTGAACGGTATGTCAAAACCAACCCCAACTTTATGATCCAAGTTCTTTTGTTGCTTTACCTGTATCGTAAACGTCTTTAAAACTGAACAGGTATGTTTCTTATTAATAATTCTTATGCCTACGTTCTATTTGACTCTGGAGCCGATAAGAGTTTTGTCTCAATAGAATTTGAGCCTATACTTGCTAAGCCAAATACGAAACTAGAAAGACCTCTTACTGTCGAAGTCGCCGATGGAGAACCCATCACCGTTGATGTCGTTATTCGTGATTGCATTTTGAGCCTAAACGAGCATGATTTCTTTATCGACCTTATTCCTATGAAACTTGGAAGCTTTGACGTTATCATTGGCATGGATTGGTTAGCCAAACATCATGCGGAAATTATTTGTTTCGAGAAGTGCATTCGAATTCCTTTGCCTTCGGGGGATACATTGAAAGTATACGGCGAAAAATCATCCAAAGGACTCAAACTCATGTCGTGTACTCAAGCCCGAAAATGTCTAAGCAAGAATTACATGGCTTTCTTGGCTTACGTGGTCAACACGAAAGTCAAAGGGAATGATCTTAAGAAGGTCCCGATTGTACGAGACTTTCCTGAAGTGTTTCCCGATGACCTTAGCGGTTTACCTCCCGTGCGTGAAGTCGAGTTTAAGATCGATTTAATTCCGGGAGCGAACCCTGTGGCTAAATCACCATATCGACTTGCACCGTCAGAAATGCAAGAGCTGGCCAGTCAACTTCAAGAACTGTCCGACAAAGGCTTTATCCGACCTAGCTCATCGCCTTGGGGTGCACCTATTTTGTTCGTGAAGAAGAAAGATGGATCATTTCGTATGTGCATCGATTATCGTGAGCTTAACAAACTTACCATCAAGAACCGCTACCCTCTTCCTCGCATCGATGATCTTTTTGACCAACTTCAAGGAGCTGCTATTTTCTCAAAGATTGACTTACGTTCTGGCTATCATCAATTACGAGTTCATGATGATGATATCCCAAAAACTGCGTTCCGTACCCGATATGGACACTATGAGTTCATGGTGATGCCCTTTGGTTTAACGAATGCTCCTGCTGTCTTTATGGATCTCATGAATCGAGTATGCAAGCCGTATCTAGACAAGTTCGTGATTGTCTTTATTGACGACATACTTATCTACTCCAAGTCCAAAACCGATCACGAACACCACCTGCGACAAGTTCTTGAGCTATTGAAGAAAGAACAACTATACGCAAAGTTCTCAAAGTGCGAATTTTGGCTTGAGGAGGTCCAATTTCTAGGACACGTGGTGAATAGTCAAGGAATTCACGTTGACCCTGCAAAGGTGGAAGCTGTGAAAAATTGGTGTGTTCCCACAACTCCAACCGAAGTTCGTTCTTTCCTTGGTCTTGCTGGGTATTATCGACGTTTCATTGCCAACTTCTCTCGAATCGCGAAACCGCTTACTTCCTTGACCCAAAAGAATAAACCATTCGAATGGGGGTCTGAACAAGAGGGAGCCTTTGAATCCTTAAAGCACAAGTTGTGTAATGCTCCTATATTGACCCTTCCCGATGGGAACGATGATTTCACCGTATATTGTGATGCATCTAAACTAGGCCTTGGTTGTGTTCTCATGCAACGAGGAAAGGTCATAGCATATGCATCGAGACAATTGAAGGTCCATGAGGTGAATTATACGACACATGATCTTGAACTTGGTGCTGTGGTTTTTGCCTTAAAGATTTGGAGGCATTACCTTTATGGGACGCAATGTATAGTCTACACCGATCACAAAAGCCTACAACACGTCTTCAATCAAAAGGATCTCAACATGAGACAACGACGTTGGGTTGAGTTGATTAGTGATTATGATTGTGACATTCGTTACCATCCTGGAAAGGCAAATGTCGTAGCCGATGCACTAAGTCGTAAGATTCATAATAAGATGATCTCGTTTCAAGAAATTCGCGATCGACGACAATGGTTTGATATCTTGGGAGAATTTGATACTGAGATTCGTCTGGATGTTAATGAGACTACGGTGCTGCTACAAAACTTGAGGATTGAGAATGACATCGAGACTTGTATCATGGAGGCTCAACAAGCGGTTCAAGAAGGAGGAAAAATGGGAGAGGAATTGGAGTACAATCTTCGAGCTCAACTAGAAACGAAACCCAATGGGTTGATGTATTTCTTGAATCGAATTTGGGTTCCAAACCGTGATAATCTTCGTACCTTTATCATGAATGAAGCTCATCAAACTCGTTACTCAATTCATCCTGGTTCCGATAAGATGTATATGGATCTGCGCGGTCAATACTGGTGGCCTGGAATGAAGAAAGACATAGCAACTTACGTAGCTAAGTGTCTTACGTGTACAAAGGTTAAAGCTGAACATCAACGTCCTAGTGGATTGCTTGAACAACCCGAGATTCCCATGTGGAAATGGGAACACATATCCATGGACTTCATAACCAAACTACCTCGTACCTCTCGTGGTCATGATAGCATATGGGTGATTGTTGACCGATTGACCAAGTCGGCACATTTCATACCCATACGGGACACCTACAAAACGTCAAGGTTAGCTCGTATATACATTGATGAGATTGTGAGTCGTCATGGCGTACCTTTGCATATCATATCCGACCGCGACGCTCGTTTCACTTCGCACTTTTGGTCGTCTATGCAAGAACTTTTGGGTACACAACTGGATTTAAGCACGGCTTACCATCCTCAAACGGACGGTCAAACCGAGCGAACTATTCAAACCCTAGAGGATTTGCTACGTCTTTGTGTCCTTGACTTTGGTGGTGACTGGGATACGCATTTACCTCTCGCGGAATTTTCATATAATAATAGTTACCACTCGAGTATCAAAATGGCACCTTTTGAAGCACTCTATGGTCGTAAATGTCGTTCCCCGATCTGCTGGACTGACATTGGTGAAAATTTCATCACTGGTCCTGAGCTCATACAAGAAACAACCGATAAAGTTTCCATGATTCGTAAGAACCTTGAAGTGGCTAGAAGTCGACAAAAAAGTTATGCTGATAAACGACGCAAGCCGTTGGAATTTCAAGTTGGGGACATGGTTCTTCTTAAAGTCTCACCATGGAAGGGAGTCGTTCGCTTTGGGAAAAAGGGTAAATTAGCTCCACGATTTGTAGGACCTTTCAAGATCCTGAAAAGGATTGGGAAAGTGGCTTATAAACTGGAACTACCTTCCGATCTTAGCGGGGTACATCCTGTTTTTCATGTCTCAAATTTGAGAAAATGTTTGGCTGATGAAAGTCTGCATGTCCCATTAGATGACGTCCAGATCGACGAGTCATTACATTTTGTTGAGAAACCCGTTGAAGTCATGGACCGTATTATGAAGAAGACTAGGACCACTACTACCCCAATCGTCAAGGTTCGTTGGGAAAATAAGCGTGGACCTGAGTTTACTTGGGAGCGTGAGGAGCATATGAAGATGAAATACCCGTATTTGTTCGTCTAGTTCATTCTTAATTTCGGGACGAAATTCTTAAAAGTTGGGGAGACTGTAACCTTTCGTGTTTTCGTTAATTGATAGTTAACCTTGTTATGTTCTTGTAAGGACCATTTATGTCATTTAAGAAACTATATGGGTTGTTTATGAATGTTTCTTTTATGGTGCATTAATTCATTAATTTAAGAGTTAATAATTTGTTTTTAATATAATAAAACATAATAATAATAGTTAAAATAAGATAAAAAAATAATAATAATAGAAATAATAATTTATAAGAGTTAAATAATTAACAAGTTTAAAAATGTTTAAAACTTAAAGTTTAGTTAAGTTAGGGGTCTTTAAGACAATTTACAAACTTAAAATAGAAGTTTTGTACCTAAAATAATAATATGTAAACTACAGGGACTAAAACTGTAATTTAGTTTAAACTAGAAATAAAACTTTGGATTAAAAGGTGTAATATTAAAACCTCAGGGACCAAAGGTGTAAATTGTAAAACCCAACCCCCAAACACCCGATTTTCCGGTGGGAGCTCCGGCCGAGCTCCGGCCACCCCCAATCGGTCGATAAACCCGAATTTAACTCAATTAAACCACACCATTACAGTCGCGGAACCGTTTCGAACTTGAACACGCACCTTAATTGCGTTTAGACGTCGGTTATGAACCCAATCGGTTTGAATAACCGAAGCTTTTAATCATAGAGCCGTTCGAACATTAAAACTCAATAATAATCAAATTAAATGTGTCATAATCGAACGTTTAACTAATCCTAAGCTGCCATCAATCTCAATTTCACCTGGAACTCACACGAACATCACATTCGATCATCCCCTTCATCGCGACCTGCAACATTAGTGTTCTTCAACCTACAGTCATTCTTAATTAAAATTGATAAAGGGCTTTCAATCACCGAGACCAGTAGAAGCTATCTGTGCAACTAATTTGATTATTAACATCATTTGCAACCCGAACCAATCTCGACATAGCCGCGACTTGTTCTTCGTCTTGCTCACCATCGATTCGACTTTGATTCGGGTAATTAAACACAGTTATCTACTCGTTTTTACATGGGGAACAAAAGCCCCATGATTATCATCGTTATCAATATCGATTTATGCATCAATTTGGTCCTAAATCATTCTAGGGTTTATGCGATTTGGGTTTTTTTCGAGAGATTGTATTTATAAAGTAGGGAAGCCGGCTTCTAGCAGGCATAGGCTACCCAGCCTAACGGTAAACATCACTTCCCACAATTGTGAGGTCCCGGGTTCGAACCCGGGCACCCACATTATTTTTTTTAAAGCCTTTTCTTAACAAATTTAAATACAGAAATATTTTAATAATTATAAAAATCATTTTTGTAAACTTTAATTATTTTTAAAGTCGCATAATTAATTTCTGTAAATTTCTTCGTTTAAATATTTTAATATTTTATATAAAACGTTTTTTTACAAATGTCATACTTAGATTATTTTTATAAAATAGACTTTAAATAATAGTTTAAATTAATAAATTATTATTGGCCAATACGTTAATCATGTTTATTTCAAATAATTATAAAAATTTATTTGCATCTTATATTTGAACTTTACAAGTTATTATAAAGAATTTAATTTCTTTTCTCCATATTCCATTACCTAAATGGTATATTTCTTTCATTGGATTAAAATATATATATGATTTCAATAGATAACCTTACTTATTTATAAAAACCCCAAATTCCTATTGAAACCCTAGTTCACGTTTAATCGTTAATATTACCTCTAATCTTAACCTTGAAATATATACGTTAGGTAACTTGAAAAAGAATCGTTGGAGCACCGTTTATTTCTTGTTATCATCCTATATATATATATATCATGTGAGTTTTTCCATGCCCCTTTTTACTTTATTTCACACTTTTTGGGGTGAAACATGTTAACTTTATGAACTTGCACTTGTAAACATCTTGATACTTGTAAATGCACGAGCAATTCATTTATGAACTTTGTCATGGTTATTTGTAATATTGTGAGCTTTATATGATGAATATTATATGTTGACAATCATTAACTATTGCTAGCCTGGCGACGTCATAGATCTATGGGCCTGACAAGCCTATTTGGTGCTAAAGCCGAGGTTATTGCCGGCTCCTAGTGTCGTATTCTTGAGCACTATGGGAACCAAGTACACTTAGCTAATCGTTAAACTTGTAAATGATATTCTTGGTCAAGGTTTGATTGTAGCTATATGTTATCTATAAACTTGCTTTATTCGTAATCATTGACATGAATTGCTACTTGTAAACTTTTATATATATATATATATGTATGCTTAACCCATGGAAACTCACCAACTTTTAAAGTTGACTCCTTTATTTTTAACATGTTTCAGGAAATACACAAGGTTGATGATTATCCTTTGAAGCATGCTTACACCTAGGATTTGGACCTAGGAAAAAAATAAATAAAATAACTTGAGACTTGGAAGTTGAACTTTGTTCATTTTTGTTTGTTGAGACATTTGGTTGTAATGTTTATTTCAACTTATGAATTTCTATATTTACAATTTATGGTAGTGTTATGTGGCTGTGAACAATCTTAACCCTCACATCTCGACGTTTCCGCTGTTAAGGTTGGGGTGTGACACACCACCATACATGAATTGACTGTACTCTTTTCTTTTCATATCCAAATCAAATGACTTCAACTTGTTGATAACTTCCATGAGTTTGTAGTCAACAAAATTTATTTCCTGCTTTAACAATCTAACTTGTGGACTCCGCTGTGAGGGAAGAGAGTCCAGAAGTTTTGTGACTTGCTCATGGTTCCCCAACTGATCATCATACTTCTTAAGGCTGTTTGCCACCATCAGAAATCGATCAACAACATCAGATATCTTTTCATCTTTCATGGCTGCAAAAGAATCAAACCGACTTTGTGCCATTTTGGCGTTGTCTGATTCGAAATCGGCAGAAAATGACATTTTCTTTTAAAATATTAAAATTCACTTTAACACCCAAAACTAAAATTATTTTTCCAAAAATTGTCGAATGATATTTTCCCCCCGAAAAAATACTTTTAATATCAACTAAATGGTTTCTAAGCAACTGGGGTCAAGCTGGATAGTTCCCTGGTAATTTCTCTCCTAATTTCGCTGGTAATTTCAACAGCAGTTTTGCCCAGCAATGGCACACAGATGCTAGTTTCGTTGGATAGTTTCGCCCGAAACTAGTTGAACTTTCGTTCAGAGAACAATTTGGCAGCAATTTCGCTGGGTTTGGCACACAAACACAATGAAATTTCGTTCAACACATGTACCTTCTCTAGGACAAAGAAATCAGATCCAGAACCAAGAACTGTGTAATTCGCTGAATGATCCCTAGTTTCGCCCGGCGAAACTATGTAGTTTCACTGAATGATGCTGTAATTTCGCTGGACAATCTGTAAATTCGCCCGACGTATCTGGACATCCTTTTTTAGCACGAAATCAGCTCTAACTCATCCAAATCTCAATGGATTTGAGATCTGATGATTCCTATAGCTTCCTACACCAAAATCAAGCAATCCTCAATCAATTTCCATATCCAAAACACTCAAATCAGATCGAAAATGAATGGAACAGTGACTTAGAACTTGAAAACCAAACAAAACTCAAATAATCAAGAGCACAATGGCTCTGATACCATATTGTTGGTCCACTTGATCGATATAATAGTGCAATTGATTAATAAACACAAACAAATACCACTGAAAAACACAAATATCAATGATATTTGTGTACAAAATAGATCAAACACTATAAAATAAGGATGAACAAGATGAACACCTCAAGAACATTCAATAAAACCCTTGTTTGATCTATATTGATTTGCATAAGATATTGTTTACATGAAAACCCTCAAATCTAGCTCATTTAAGCTTACTAAACACACTAATGACTCTAGCTATATATAGTCTAATGACAATTAGACTTAATGACAATTAGCCCCCTAGACTATCATTAAAACATAAAAATGACTTAAACATAAATAAATATATTTTGTTGACACAAAATTTATTTATTAACAATAAACGCCTAGTCATTTATATCTTCAACGTCTCGTCTCGGTTCTTCATCTCGAACGCGTCTGTTTGACTTTTCCGATGACTTTGACAGTGACGTTGACATTTGTTAACTTTGACTGTGTTGATAATATAAACCATCCTTTTCAGACCCAACATAAACAATGCTTGGACTTGAAGCCCTTCCAAAGTCGTCTACTGAAGAAGAAACATCACTTCTGAAAGTACTATTTGAAGCTGCTGAAACACTGAACAAATAAGGTGCTGATAGAACTACTAAAAGCACTATACAAGAGACTCCTTCAGCGGATGAATCATCAAAAAAGATGGTGGTTTACAAAAGAGGCACCTAGACAATGGAGGATGACATGGAAAGGCATGGGGTGATCTTTGAGGATTTGCCTACCGAACTTCATAAGGATGCACCTGATTCAGAACTCAAAGAATTAGCTGAGGTGATATTTGGTCAAGCAGAAGTTCAAACAAAAGCCCTAGTTAACTCTGAGGTGACTGTGGATACTAATGGCCCAAAAGTCACTCATGATGCTAAGAGAGCTCATACCATTGCCGATGATCCCAAGTCAGCTGGTGAGGTATTAGGTCTAACTTCAAAAAATTTGGCAGTCAGACTTACTAAAAGTCTATACCTCTGATAAAGGTAAGAGACCTATGACTGTTAAAGAGAAATAGAGATAGAGTCATAGAAATCAAAGGCCGAATTTTTGATGACCAAAAAGATGGTGCTGTCGCACTAAAGGCTGAAGAAGATGTTATAGTTTTGAAGGCACGCAAATCTCAAGAATCCTCGATGAAAAAGAATTTCATTGCACTAATTAAGAGTGTAATAGATTCAAGATCTGCAAGAACTTCATCTAGAGAATTCAACCGTGGTGGTGAACCCAACATACCAATCTCAAAAGCTCCACCTAAACCAATTACCAAAGTTGTCAAGAAAGTGCTATTTAAGTCATCCATGCTGTTAGGATCAGTGATCTAAGTTTGATCAATTAGAGTTGAATCACAGCGGAATTAGAGCAAGAATTAAGCAAATATAGCAAGAACACAATAAATATTCAATGGAACAGTACACGGTTATATAGAAATAGGGTTTTCTGCAAAGGGATAATAACATTCATGCACACATGCTTCGGTATGGCGGCTGCTAGGTTTTTCTAAGCTGCACCGATTACAATTAGGTCAGCATTCCTTATATAAAGGAATGTGACGTCTGCTGATGTCACTTGATAGTGACGTCTAACAGAATTATTACAAACTACTGAAAGTAAGCAAACTACTGAGAATGTTCACAACAACTGAGAACATCTCAGAGTATTCTAAGTACACGAAGAAACATAAAACTACTAAAACTACAAGTACAGAAAAGAAAATACAACTACTGAAAGGAAACCATCACAACTACTGAAGAGGTCTTCTTCAGCTGTTGTGACAATCATCTGAAACTTGGTCTTCAGTCTTTATCTTCAGCTTTTGTCTTCAGACTTTGTCTTCAGACTTTGTCTTCAGCTCTTTCACTTCAGACTTTGTCTTCAGCTCTTTAGCTTTAGACTTTGTCTTCAGACCTTGTTATCAGCTGATGTCTTCAGCTGTTGCAGACTACTTCAGTTGTTGTAATGTCCGTGGGACTTAAAGGTTTTTCTGATCAGGCTCATTGGTTCTTTTGGTCCAACAAACTCCCCCTGAACCAATGCAGCCAAAACCTTTAAGCTTATTGAGGTCCCACTTATTCTTGGCAGAAACTCTCTTGATCAGCTTTAGAGATATCAGATAAGCACAGGCCAGGGAACAGGTTTCAGTAGATGTGAATGTCAAAGGATGGAAGGGAACTCTGTCTTGGGGAACTGGACACAGAGCCGTTATCCCAACCATGAAACCTACTTCCCATTGATGAGTCTATAAGACTCTCTGACGTAGGCCTCAAGGAGAACAACTTGTTCCTCCTTAGTGAGTTCTTCTGCTTCTCCTTCGAAGAAGAACTCTGGGCCATAGTACTCTGATAAGTACTTTATCGTCTTTCCATTTTTCAACTCAACAGTTGTTATCTCTCTGTAAGCAAATTCATCTGGGTGAGTCCCTTCTAATAACAACTGGAGTTCATTTTTCTTGATCTCTTCAAGCCTCTTGTATAACAACCCCTTCTTGACCATTTTGTTCTCCATTAGAGTTTGAGGGGTCATCTTTGACTTGTAGGCTCTCTTGAAGTCTTCAAGTATTTCCCAGGGTGAGACTACAATGGCCAACATAATAGCAGCATCTATGGTCTTTCTCACTTGGCCATTGTATCTACTTGGTATGGATTTCTTATGAATTCTAGAACTAACCCTGGGGTCTGGCCAAATCCTTACTCTCTCCTTTTGATATTGAAAGGTATACCTGAGAGCATACAGCCTTTGAGCGTGTTTCTTCATGGCTTGTATAGATGATGACTGAGGAAACTCTTTGTCAATCATCTTCAAAAGTTGCTCATCGTGCTGTTTCTGCTGTTCTTCTTCTTCAATCTTAACTTTCACCATTTGCCTCTGAAAGTCTGGTGTGATCATTTGTTGACTTCTGGGCTCAGGTAATTTTAGAACAGCAGAGATTGGCAGACTATCTTCTTCATCATCTTCTTCTTCTTCTTCTACCATCCTCAACACCCTTCTCCTCCTTCTGGGTGCATCACTGGATGTGGTTTGAGGTGGTTTTTGGGGTAAGGGAGTTGGTTTTGAGGGTTGAGTTGATTTGGAGAGTTGTGGGGTTGGTTGTTTTTGAGAGGGAGTTTGGGAAGGCTGATCTAGCATTTTTA
This sequence comes from Flaveria sonorensis, assembly GCA_025506505.1. Classification (NCBI taxonomy): domain Eukaryota; kingdom Viridiplantae; phylum Streptophyta; class Magnoliopsida; order Asterales; family Asteraceae; genus Flaveria; species Flaveria sonorensis. The sequence continues at coordinate 45,037,237 of CM046426.1, read as the reverse complement.
TGGTGAGTTTGGCTTTGGAAAGCTTGGCCATATCAGTTCTCTTCCCAGCACCTGCTTCGTCTAAGGCTTCTATAATCAACCCCTTATTGAATTCTTCAGAAGCACAGATTCTGGTGGTTATTGCCAGAATACTGTCTCTGGTCCATGATTTAATCTCAATTAATGATCTTCCCAAGTATTTTGCAATAAACCTGATCATTATCTCCAACCTCTCCCTTTCCATCACACTATAACTGGCCCATCTTTCTTGTATCTCATTAATCTCCAGCCTTCTGATCTCAGTGTCTAATGTGGCTGTATCAAAGCCCTGTCTGAAGAGTTGATCTATTATTCTGTCCATTGATCTGCTGTGAGCTTCATCAGCTTCTTTAATCAGATCTTCCAATGATTTCTCTTCATCAGGCTTTTGAGTTTCAGCACTTTTCTTTCTCTTGTATGTGATCAGCTGTTTTTCCTGTTCTTTTTCTTGTTGTTTCTCCTCTTCCACTCTCTTTCTCTTTCTTTCTTTCACTGCCTTAGACTCCCCCTTTTTGGGTGCATTGGGTTCAGGGGTTTGAATGGCAGAAAGCTTCTTTTGCACAGCATCATCAACAAGTGTTTTAGATTCGAGGAGATCCTCTCATCAATGGCTTTATGCACAATCTCATTGATGATGGGAGTGATGAGAGGTAAGGAATTTTGAAATGTAGCAACCATCTGCTCAGAGGGGTTCTGTCCCTGAGAGGTGGTGCCAACAACAGTGGCTGGTGGCTCAGTTGAGTGAAGTGGCGGAGTGTTTGGGGAACCTTCAGATGAAGGTGCCATCTGTGGGTTTATTGGGGCAGATGGACTTTGATCCTGAGACATTTTGGCAAGCAGTTCTTTGAGTCTGCTCACCTCAGCCTCAAGGATTGTGTTATGGGCTAAGACATCGTAGAAAAAGCCCAGGTCATCATCAGTCTTTGCTGAATCACCTGACCTCCTGATTGAATCAGGATGTACATGCCCTGAGTGTAGATCAGTTGTAGCATGTGCCCCTTGTTCTTGGTTCTGGGGACTTCCTGCCTCAGGACTGAGTCCTTCATCGGCAGTTGCCTCTGGTGAGGTCTTAGAGATGTTACCAACTTCATCCTGTTCATTTGCTGAATCAGTAGAAGTGGCAGCCTCACCAGATGTTCTAACCTCCTCCTCTACACGGGGAGATTGAACATTATAACCCCTGTGCTGTGGGTTATCAGCAGCATTTTGGTCCTCTTCCTCAGCTGTTGAGGTTCTCCCCATTGTAATTGGTGTCTGGGGAGGAGGAGAGGAATGCAGCTGACTCAACACTTGTGCAACAATAAATGTTGGGCTTTGAGGGGCGGTTGCATTTGGAGATAGGTTTGAAGCAGATTGCACCCGGGGTGACTGGTGCTCTTCAATGGTAACCTTCTCAATTGAGATAGGTTCCAGCATTGTGGTATCCCCAATTTGGTTGCATCAGGATCCTGTTGAGAGGATGCCTGAGCGGCTAGGGTTGGTGGAGTCTTGGACACTACTGGGGGGTTAGAACCAGTAAGTGTTTCCTGTATTGGTGTTACAGGGGCATCCTCAGGGGACTCATCTCCCTGAGTAGCCTTTTTGGGCTTTTTGGTTTTGGGTTTGGTGGGGACTTTGGATCTGGAAGTGGAGGCTGTGGGTTCCCGCTGCTTGGGTTTGAGCAGCCGGGCAGCCCCTTTCATTGTAGGGTCAGAGTTGTGCCTGGAGTATACTTCAGGCAATACAGCCGGAGCAGGGACTCCAAGGCCAACAAGGCCGTCTGATTTTAGCTGTGTTAAAATTATGGCCATGAGAAACCTGGGATATAATATCCATCTGTTTGCCACAGGTTTCAAGGCCAGATCCTTTAGTTCCATAAACACTATCTCAGAAAAATTTAAAGTTTGTCGTTCAAAGATAGAGTATAATACCTGTTGCCATCGGGAAGACATTTGATCCCATGAGGAGGTTTTTGGTGCAAGGCAGACATTCACCATGTGGAATATAAGACGTTCAGCATCATGGAAGTGCTTCTTCAGAATGGTGGTAGCACTTAAGTCTCCTTCATACCCGTTGTTGATGAAAGACATATCGGTTGTGCCTTTCGGGTATTCTGTGACACAGGTGGCATCATGTAGATCTAGGGTTTGTCGAATGATGTCCGGAGTGATGACCACCTGTTTCTGGTTGACCAACGACTGGAGAGTGATTTGGCTATCATTCTCACTAGTTTGCACAGAGACGTTGGTCCAGAACTGGCTTAGGGAATCGGGGTATATGGTAGGATTCAGAAGAAACGCGGTTCGGTACTGGGAATCTACCATAAGATCGATGGCGTTATCAAATTTGTTCCAGAAGGCCGATTTCGAGAGGTAGGCAACACAGTTGTGTCTGGGTTTGAGTTTCATGGTCGCCATTGTTGAGAGAGTGAAGGACGGAAAACGGCTAATGAAACGTTTGAAAGTAGGTTTAGGTATTTATAGGGTAAGAAAAGGCTGATATAAAACGACTGAAAGTGTTGGTGCTGTCATCAGTTGTTTGAAAACAACTGAAGACCTGGTTTTAACTTTCAGAAGTTGTAACAACTGAAGACTTGGTATTAGTCATCAGTAGTTGTGAAACTACTGAAGACATGGTTTTGGCTTCAGGTGTTGTAACAACTGAAGACTTGGTGTTAGTCATCAGTAGTTGTGAAACTACTGAAGACATGGTTTTGGCTTCAGTTGTTTGAAGTGAAGCAGCAGTTGTAGAAACAACTGAAGAGAAAAATTTCTCATCAGCTGTTGTCGTCAATTCTTAGCTCATCAGCTGTTTCATTCTGACCTCAACACTTCATCAGACTTTGTCTGAGTTTCAGATGTTTCATAGGTCATCAGTACTTATCTGTTATTCTGACATCAGCAGTTGTAACTACAGCAGTAGTTGTAACCACATCAGTTCTTTTCAACAGATGAGTACTTCAGTACTTTTAAGTAATTTAGTCTTCAGTAGTTATGAAAACTACTGAGGATAAAAGAACTTCAGTACTTATTTGTGACAGTAGTATACGAATGCTCATCAGTACTTGTTGACTGAGATCATCAGTAGTTGTCACTTATTCTAGCTGCAGCATACCAAGCCTTAACACTAGGTTTTGGAAAGTTGAACTGTCCAAAGGCTTAGTAAATATGTCTGCAAGCTCATCAGCACTAGGAACAAACTTTGGATCAATCAGACCTTTTTCAAAACAATCCCTAATAAAATGGTGTCTGATCTCAATATGTTTGGTCCTAGAGTGCTGGACTGGATTCTTGACAATACAAAGAGCTGAAGCACTATCCATTAGTAATGGAGTCTTAGTCTCTGTAATGCCATAATCCAGTAATTGATTCTGAAGCCAGAGTACCTGAGATGTACAACTTGCAGCAGCAATGTACTCGGCTTCAGCAGTGGATGTAGCAACAGATGTTTGTTTCTTACTCTGCCAAGAAACCAAACAGTTGCCTAGGAATTGACATCCACCAGAAGTTGATTTTCTAGTTAATTTACACCCTGCATAGTCACTATCAGAAAAAGCAACTAATTTGCAAGAGTGCCCAGTGGAATACCAAAGACCTAGAGATTGAGTACCTTGCAGATATCTAAAGATCCTCTTGACTGCAATCAAATGAGACTCTTTAGGAGCAGCCTGAAATCTAGCACAAACACAAGTTGCAAACATAATATCTGGTCTAGAAGCTGTTAAGTACATCAAGGACCCAATCATACATCTGTAAAGTGTTTCATCAACAGCTTTACCTTTCTGATCTGCATCCAGTTGTGTGGTGCTGCACATGGGAGTAGAACAGGGCTTACAGTGTTGTAAATCAAACTTTTCCAAAAGACTTTTTGTGTATTTTGACTGATGAATGAAAGTTCCATCAGCCTTTTGTTTGATTTGCAAACCTAGAAAGAACTGTAATTCTCCCATGGCACTCATTTCGAATTTTTGTTGCATCAACTTTGTAAATGCATCACACAACTGTGGATCAGAGGAAGCAAAAATAATATCATCAACATAAATTTGAACAAGGAGCTTATGCTGACCCACTTTCTTAATGAACAAAGTTTTATCTATGGAGCCTCTAGTGAAATTATTCTGAAGAAGAAATTTGACAGTGTTTCATACCAGGCTCTAGGAGCTTGTTTCAACCCATAAAGAGCCTTATCAAGTTTATACACCCAATCAGGATGTTTATTATCCTCAAAACCTGGTGGTTGACACACATAAACCTCTTCTTTTATTTTACCATATAAAAATGCACTTTTGACATCCATTTGAAAAACTTTAAGATTGTGGAATGCAGCATAGGCTAAGAACAATCTAATTGCCTCCAGTCTGGCTACAGGGGCAAAGGTTTCATCATAATCAATACCTTCTTCTTGTGAAAACCCCTGGACAACCAGTCTGGCCTTGTTCTTGACAATTTGCCCATTTTCATCTGTTTTATTCCTAAACACCCATTTAGTGCCTATTGCACACTTACCTGGGGGTAGAGGAACCAGTTCCCACACTTGCTGCTTTTTGAACTGAAGAAGCTCAAGCTGCATGGCATCAACCCATCCATTGTCTCTTAATGCAATATGATAGTTCTTTGGCTCTTGCTGACTGATGAAAAGAGCATAGAAGCAGAAGTTGGACAATTGACTTCTAGTTGAGACACCAGCATTGATATCACCAATGATTTGAGACGTTGGGTGATTCTTCAGCTCTTGATACACTATGAGATCTGTGCAAGTGTTTGTAGCACGCTCAGCAGCAACAGATGTTGATCCAGATTCTTGAAACCAAGTGTTAGATGGCAGGTCAAATGAAGTAGAGGATTCAGAAATCTCATCAGCATTTGTTGTGGATGGTGCTACTGAAGCTACAGGAACATCAAGTTGAGTAGACTCAGGCAGTTGATCACTAAACTTGAATAGGTGAGTACTGGGATCATCATGAACATCAGTACCACCAGATGGATGACTAGCTGCAGAAGGTGATGAATTCACATGATCTGCAACAGCTGGAGGCTGATAAGGAACATATTGCAGTATGTCCAGATCAAACAACTCCACAGGGTTTTGTGGGATTTTGTCCTTAGGAGATTCATTGAACTTCACATGCAAGGTTTCTTCAACCATCTTTGTTCTACAGTTGAACACTCTGTAAGCCTTGCAAGTGGATGAGTACCCAACAAAATACCCTGCATCCACCTTAGAATCAAACTTTTGGAGTTGATCCTTTGTGTTGAGAATGTAACAAGGACACCCAAATGCTCTGAAGAATGAAATTAGAGGAGCCAAATGATGTAGAACTTCATAAGGAGTCTTCATCAACCTCTGATTCACTAAAGCTCTATTTTGCACATAGCATGCTGTGTTGACAGCTTCAGCCCAAAAGGTCAGTGGCAAACCAGAGTCAGCCAACATGGACCTTGCAGCTTCAATTAGGGTCCTGTTCTTTCTCTCCACTACTCCATTTTGTTCTGGAGTCCTTGGATGCTATACTGCCTCTTGATTCCTTTTGAAAGGTAGAAATCATCAAGTGTATGGTTTCTAAATTCAGTTCCATTATCACTTCTTATACACTTGACTGATAGGGAATACTGCTTCTCAACATACAACACAAAGTTAATAATTGTCTGAGCAGCCTCATCCTTTGAATGCAAGAAGAAGGTCCATACAAATCTGGAGTAATCATCCACAATTACCAGACAGTATTTCTTCTTTGCCATGCTCATTACTCTCACAGGACCAAAGAGATCCATGTGCAGTAATTGCAAGCAGGCAGTGGACTTTGGTTCTTCTATAGGAGGGAATGAGACTTTGTGTTGTTTTCCTTTTAAACAAGCAGTGCAGGTTTCATCACAGAGGAACTCCTTTATTGGTAGACCTCTTACTAAACTATTGTGGATCAGCTGATTCATGTTTTTGAGATTAACATGACCCAGCCTTCTATGCCACAGTTTAGATTCCTGAGGAGAGGCCTTGGAGAACAGGCAAGGATGACCTTTTAACGCAATCTTCTTTGACAAATCCAAGGCATATACTCTTCCTATCCTGTTGGCCTTCAGGAGAGTATGTTCATCCAATACCTTGTCAATCAGCCTCAGAACTTTGGAAGACAGAATCCGGCAGTTCTGGCTTGTGAAAAGTGCAACATGCCCTTTATCACACATCTGACTGACACTCAGTAGATTATACTTGAGATTCTCCACATGGTTAACATCATCAAATCTGATTTCTCCATTTGACACAAATCCTTTCCCGATGATGTAACCCTTAGCATCATTTCCAAATGAGACAAATCCCTTCTTTCCTTGAGAGTAGTCATTAAGAAGAGAACTGCTCCCAGTCATATGCATAGATCCTCCACTGTCTACATACCAGATGCTTCTTTGGCATGCTGAAGAACCCTGCATTTATCATAAGAAACTAGTTAGCTTTAGAGACCCAAACCTTTTTGGTTTTGGGTCTGTTTTCATCAACAGATTTAACCATAACTTGTTTCTCATGATTAACAGCTGATGAAGGTGGAGATGGTGCTGAAATGGAATTCTTAGATTTGGGCTTGGATTTCCTTTTCAGTGGTTTGATCACAGGTGCATCTAGTTGGTTAACTCTCCCCAACAAATGCTGAACCATCATAACAAGTTGTGTCTGATTTGTTGCTAAAGCCTTCAGCTCATTTGACACATCAGTACTTGTTTTTGATGAGTTCCTGTGACCCACCATTTCCTCCTTGAAATTCACAGACTTCGTCTGATGTTTATCATGAGGAACACTATCAGCTGTTTTCTGATAAACCCCATCCTTCTTTTTGGATTTTGGTGAGGCCTTGGGTTTATCAGTTTGAGATGACTGTGGTACAAACTTGGTTTCAAACTCATTTTTCATTTTATTTATCTCTTCTTTAATGAGCTTATCTCTGTTGAGTTTGGAACCCTTTTTGTACCAGCATTCATCAGATAGATGATTGAATTTACCACATATTTCACATGGCTTATTCTTCATCTTGGATTGATCAACTGCTGAAGTGGAAACTACTGAAGGTGTGATCTTCAGTACTTTCCTCCTTTCAGTACTTGTGTTAAGTACTGAAGGATCGGTAACAACTGAAGACTTGTTCTTCAGCTGTTCTCTATCCGTCCTGAAAGACCGTATGATAGATTCCTCAGCAGTTGTTAATCCTTTTATTTCATCAGATTTGAAATGCTTTTCAGATGTTGTGACTTGCCCTTCAGTACTTGGAGTACTTTGAGGAACAACATCTGAATTTCTCAGCTTCATGTGTTTATCAGCATTTAAACCATCAGGCAATTGATTTGCTGAGATCTTAACACTGACTTCATCCTCTAATTTTGTATTATCATTTGAGGATGAATCACATGATGATGTGGTTTGGAAATTACTTTCACCTTCAGATTTTACTATTGATTTTGAAGTAAAATCAGTAGGTGGTGCAGTATGATTGTAACCTATTCCAAACTTCACATTTGAAGCTGTTTGCTTGCTGAGAAGCATTTCAAATCCCTTGCAGGATGTTACCCATCGGTCACACTCAACTTGGGTAGCTGCAAGTGTCTCTTTGAGACTTCTGTGGTTCTCGAGTATGACCTCTACCTTAGCCTTTTCATCATTAAGTTGGCATTTAAGCTTGTAAATCTCATCATCTTTGTCATTAAGTGCAGACACATACTCATCTTTTCTTTTGGAAATAGTTTTCTCAAGCTCAAGATTTTGATTGATTAAAGCTACATTTGCCTCTCTAATAGAGACAAAGGCAGCTATGCATGATTCAGAACATAACTTGGCTTTAGCCTCAGAAGATATCTGGGTTACCTGTGAAGATGAAGCATCTGAGCAGGAACCCTCAGTAGACTCCAGGGCCATGAGAGCAAGATTCCCAAAAGGATGTTCACCACCATGTTGACCAGCACCAGCAGATAATTGCTCATTGAAACCAGAAAGATCATCTGGTAAGCTGCTCCAGTCAACAACTCCTGGTGTGAAGCTGTGATGAGGTTGAGATTGTGATGGAGATGGTTGAGGCTCAGGTAGGGCTTGAGGTTGTTGTGCTATAGGGACATGAACTGGATTTGGCTGTGGCATGTAATAGCAGGGATAAGGATATGGCATTGGACCCTGAGGGACAAAGTATGCAGGAGATTGAGGTTGTGAGTGATGACCAGAACTAGCAGGATGTTGCCCTTTGTTTTGTGAACTATTGCTTGGAAAGGTCACAAAGGGTGCAGAGGAGTTAGATCCAGTTGATCTACACTCTCTTGCAAAGTGCCCAAGCCTGTGGCATTTGTGACACCTCAACTTACTCTTGTCAAAACCAACTTTGGTTTTGCCAGAGAGTCCTGGAAATTTCCTACCAGTTCTCTTGTAGAACTTTTGAGATCTGATATTGATCAGGGCCATTTGGCTCAAAATATCCATCTCTTCTAAATCATCATCAGCAATACCCTGCAAATCATCCATGATAAAGCATAAATTATCACTATTACACCCAGAATGACTGTCAACACCAACAAATGCATGATCAGAACTGTTTGAAGAGAAATCTATATGCTCATCATAATGACTTTCTGATCCAGCATATTCTGACTCATGACCGACCAAGGCAGTGTTACCTGGTACAAAGTCATCAGAGAGCTTTCCTGATGATGCCAGTTTCCTTTTCTGCTCTATCTCTCTTTCAAATGTAAGCAGTTTCCCATGGAGTTGGGTGAGAGATAGGCTATCCAGATTTGCACTGGAGCGTAGGACAATGGTGTATGTGTCCCATCTCTCAGGCAGTGATCTGAGGAATCTGTTGTTCATCTGGCTGTTAGTATACTCATGCTTGACCATTTTCAGCTCAGAGATCAAGCAGGAGAAACGCTCAAACTGTTGAGTCAGTGTCTCACCCTTCCTATGAGAGAATGTCTCATATTGTTGGGCGAGGATTTCTCTGTTGTTTGCTAAGACCTCATCAGTTCCTCCGAATTGTTCCTTCAAAGCATTCCAGAGGTCATGAGCAGTTTCATGATGCATAAGCCCAGAATAGATTTCATTCGGCAGTGCCATGGCCAGAATTCCATGGGCTTTAGCATCAATCTCAAACAGTTTACGATCTTCATCTGAGTATTGCTCCTTCTTCTTCGGAACCATTTGATTGGTCTCCGGATTGTTCACCATAGGCTTGTGTGGACCGTGAACCACAGATGTCCAACAACCTGAACTGTTAACAGACAGGTGATGGAGCATTCTTCGTTGCCATATGTTATACTCACTCCTAACCAGCATCGGAGGCTTGGTTGAGGAGCCAGTATTGTGAGGATCATTAGATGGAGTAGTCATTCTCAGATTCAAACCAAATCAATCAAGTTTCAAAAGATTTAGCACAAAAACACAACAAACTCAATAAGAACCAAGAAGAAACTCAAATTAAATAACCAGAAGCAGCAGAAAATCAATCTTTATAACCAATTCTTGCACATATGCTAATTCGATCAAACTATAGATATCAAAATAGCAGTTTCAATGATCAATTGTTAAACCGATCAATGATTAACCAGCTCTGATACCATTTGTTAGGATCAGTGATCTAAGTTTGATCAATTAGAGTTGAATCACAGCGGAATTAGAGCAAGAATTAAGCAAATATAGCAAGAACACAATAAATATTCAATGGAACAGTACACGGTTATATAGAAATAGGGTTTTCTGCAAAGGGATAATAACATTCATGCACACATGCTTCGGTATGGCGGCTGCTAGGTTTTTCTAAGCTGCACCGATTACAATTAGGTCAGCATTCCTTATATAAAGGAATGTGACGTCTGCTGATGTCACTTGATAGTGACGTCTAACAGAATTATTACAAACTACTGAAAGTAAGCAAACTACTGAGAATGTTCACAACAACTGAGAACATCTCAGAGTATTCTAAGTACACGAAGAAACATAAAACTACTGAAACTAGAAGTACAGAAAAGCAAATACAACTACTGAAAGGAAACCATCACAACTACTGAAGAGGTCTTCTTCAGCTGTTGTGACAATCATCTGAAACTTGGTCTTCAGTCTTTATCTTCAGCTTTTGTCTTCAGACTTTGTCTTCAGCTCTTTCACTTCAGACTTTGTCTTCAGCTCTTTAGCTTCAGACTTTGTCTTCAGACCTTGTTATCAGCTGATGTCTTCAGCTGTTGCAGACTACTTCAGTTGTTGTAATGTCCGTGGGACTTAAAGGTTTTTCTGATCAGGCTCATTGGTTCTTTTGGTCCAACACATGCCATATGCTGAAAGCACTCAGAGAATAGCACCTCAGCAGGCTCCAACAGCTACAACAGTCGAACCAAATCCTGTGATCTTATTTGTGAAGAAAGAGAAGAAAGATGAAGAGAAATGTCTCCTAGCAGCTCAACTTGAAAGGATACAATTTTGATAAGATCATGGAGTGGAGTAGTACTGAGATCAACTCTAAGCTAATAACTACAACTCATGCTGAAATGAGGAAAACAGCTGAGTTAGCTAGAAGAAAACGGGCTGAATCAAAGAAAAAGATTGGAGAAAAGGTTCAAAAAGATTTCAGGGATAAGCAGCAAATGAAGCAATTCCTCAAATACTACGGTTTCTCTGGTAGTCAAGTAGGACCAGTAAGTATGTCAACTCTTGATTTGAATATCAGGGGAATCAAGAAGAAAATTACTACTGGAGAGCTTCTAAATCTTGAACAAGCCAAGGAGCAATGGGAGAGAAAACAGGCCAAGTCAAAGAAAGTTACTCAGAAGTACGCCCATCTTCCGACTAGGCCTCCAACATCCCCTGACTCTTGATCAAGTATCTTTAATAATAAGAAGACCATCTCTTTAGTCTTTGTAAAGAAGGCGAAAGCTCAAAAGAAAGTAATAAATGCATGGATTGTTGATCCAGAACTAGATGAAAAGATACACCAAGGAACCAAAGTATTGGCAGCTGGGTATCTTGCTCAGATGAAGAAATTTGCTGTCAAGAGGGCAAATAAAGAGATCATTTACTATGACCATGAAAATGAGGTACTTGATTTGCCTGTAAGGAATACACATAAAGGCTGACGCAACCAAAGTGCAACCAAAGAGCTCTCAGCATGCACATGTGAAGTACTAGGAAAGTACTTCGAAAGATTTGATATAACTTAGTTAATTATGCTAAGTATCAAATCTGCCGAAGCGAAAAGACCAATTCTTCTGAAGCCAAAGATGAAGTCTTTTGAAGCTTCAAAGATAAAGTCTTCAAAAGCCAAAGACTGATTTTTTCTGAAGACAGAGAACGCATGTTTTCTCTAACATAATTTTGAAAAAAGCTGAAACACCTTTCCGCTGCCATCTCAAAAGACTCACCAACTAGCATGAGTTGGTGAAAAGTCCATGCTTTTATCAACTATAGATTAAGGTGTTGAGTCTGTAACTTTCCAACTATATACTTTTATCCTTTTTGTAATAGAAAAGGATGTGAGCTATGGCATGTCATAGTTTTTATGGGTGAAAATCTTATGCAGTATTCTGCTCAGTATTCTGGTACTCAGGATATACAGACATGTTTGGTATCTTGAACCTTACTCCTAGCAAACATCCCTGACATATTTCTGGCAGATATTGTCATTTTTAATGGAGGACATAATTGCATGACTTGGTCCAAGCTAGAAGATCAGGATGTGGTTAAATACATGAACTTTGAACATGTATGAGAGACTTCCAATGGTCATTTAATGAGTTATAATGAATAAATGGTTGTTGTAACAGCTAAAGACTTGGTCTATGCTGAAGACTTAGACTTATGGTTGTTAGAAATGTGTAGCAAAGACTTGTAACGGTTAAGAGGTGAAGAAAACGTTTTTAATTAGTGGGATAACGGCTAACTGGTCAAAGTAACTACTGAGGATCCCAGAAATCTCGCTGAATATCCAAAAAATATCTCACATTTTGTTTATTTCATGTACTATATACAATGAGGCTTGGCTGATCATTTTAGGTCACTTATTCACGTTCACACACTTGATCTCTGCTCACAAACACTCAAATAATCATTGTAACACTTAGATATGATCATTCAAGTTCTCAAGTTGTACTTGTTTTTTGTTATTAATCAAAGAAACGGCCGTCGACGTTTTGTCAGGCGCCAAGGGGTTTTTTGTGCTGGAGATCACTTTGATCAAGGGCTTTTTCCCCTTCACAAATTCATTGTCTTTGTTCTTACTTAATTTGATTGTTCATTTCTATAATATCCTGATAGATATTCCTGTGTTGGTCAGATATTTCAGTTAGTATTCGGATATAGCACACTACTTCACTTGACTAATTTGTTCATTAATTACCTTGTTAACTTTTTACCAAAACAATAATCACTAGTCAAAAGGCAATCTACCTTTTGATTCTACATTGATCTTGTTATCTAGATTAGTATTTCCAGCTGGCCTTCAAAGTATCCCCGACTGTAGGATATAGTATAAAGTATCTTAAGTACTTTTATTTAGTGAGAAGCTTTGTAACACTTGTAAGAACTTGAGAGCAATATACAGCATTCTTGAAAACCATATTATCTTGTTCTTGTTATTGTTCTTGTTCTTTTACTTGTGTTCATTGTTTCATCACCTAAGCCAGTTCCCTATTTGATCTGCTAAGTGTTCTAACTCTCTCCACCTTGTGAAACTGTTGCATTGACCACCCTTTAACGGTCCTGCAATTGGTATCAAAGCGTTTTAGGCTCTTGATTGTAAGATCTCACCATCTTAGATCTCTTCAGTTTCACAAAACACTTGTCAACTCAAATGGCAGCTATCTCTAAGGCTGATATGGAAGCCGGTACTATGACAAAGTCTCCACTGATCACTCCTGATGACTTTGATACTTGGTGTCAATGTATGGAAGGGTTCATCAAGTCTCAAGACAGCAGGATGTGGAGATCTGTTATTGAAGGACCTCACATCCCAAGCACCTCTTCAGCAACTGCTGGAGGTGGGATGATTCCATAGGAAATGGCTGACTACTCTGAAGAAGACTGGAAGAAAATAGATGTAGATAAAAAATCCATGATCGCTCTTCAAACTGCTTTTCCAAACTCCATATACAGAGGCTTCAAGAAGTGTAAAACTGCTAAGCAGCTCTGGGATGCACTAAAGCTCATTTATGGGGGGTCTGAGGAAGCCAAAGAGAACTAGAAAGACATTATGAAGCAGCAGTTTGAGAACTTCATCTATAAGACAGGTGAAACCATGACTCAACAATACTTTAGGTATGTTGAGATTATAGATACTCTAATAGATATTGGAGTCAAGCTTGAGAATAGGGATATAGTGAGGAAGTTCATGTTTTCTCTCCCCAGACAATAGACTCACTACTATGTGGCCATCAAGAGAACTAAGAAACTTTGTACTCTTACTCTCACAGAGCTGTATGGTATCCTTAGTGGTTACCAGATGGAGATGAACTTGCAAAATCCATCAAACAGCTCTTCCAATAATTAGCAGAGTTCAGCCCTTCATGTGGTGAAAAGGGATAACAGAGAACCATAACATCATCTCATCTGCTTCCCTGATAACTCAAAAAAGGGTCCTTTTAGCCCTGGTGGAAAGAGACACCAAGGGAGAGCTACATCCAAGGAAGCCAATTCCAAGAGACAAGCTCTACTCAAGCCTTTATGTCTGCTAATAAAAGCAGTGGAAATTTTCTCCCCAGCCTTGAAGACTTGGATTGCATCCATCTAGATGATCTAGAGTACATGGAGATAGTCTAGTAGATGGCTCTTCTCACTCATAGAGCTAAGAAGTTCTATAAGAGAACAGGAAGGAAGTTCCCAAGCAATATGGCTAGTGGAAAGTTTGGCCTGGACAAAAGCAAGGTGTAGTGTTATAACTGTAACCAAATAGGACACTTTACTAGAGAGTGCAAGGCACCAAGGACAAATGGTGGCCAGGCACAATCCAGACCAACCTATACTAATGCAGCTCCCAGAACTGAGAAGCCAAGCCAACCAAAACAACATGCTGCTGTTGCTGTTGAAAAAGGAGGCTTTGACTGGAACTTTCAGGTAGAAGATGCTTCTCCAAACCAAACATTGATGGCAGATCATGAAGAAGGCAATGTATTAGAACATCTTTGTACTCTTGAATGCATTGCTTAAGTTAATATGTACAGGTCCTACAACTTGGAAGTGAGATCTGATCTTGAGTCCTTAAACATTTTAAAAGCTGATTTTAAAAGAGCAAAAAATGATTATAAACTTAAAATTGAAGATTTAGAGAAATCCATTTCTACTCTTAAGCATGAGCATACAAACTCTAGGAATCAAATCAAAGATCTCATAATCAAGTTAACTGAATGCTAGGCTGAGCTTGTGATCAGCAAAGCCAAGGCATAAAAATGTGTTCTTGAAGAGGAAACCTTCAAGAACAAAATATACTTATCCTTACATGCAAAAGTTTGTTACCAAAGCAGGAAGGGACTAGGGTCAAGTGAGATAGCTCCTCCACACACACTCCTATCTATTAGATCTCCAAGGTGTAGAACTTGTCAAGATGAGCTGCCTCCTATTGATCCTATTCAAGAGAAGGATGAAGATTTAGAGGAGATAGTGAAGGATGAACCTAAGGTGAGTGACAAGGGTTATCCTAAGAAGGGACACTATTCTCCTGGAGAGAAGAAAGAACCAGGTATGTCCAAGTTTGCATGAAAGAACTTGATAAGGGTAGTCAAAAGAAAGTCAAAGAAAGCCCAAGAGATCAAGGCCACCTTCAACTCTAAGAAAAAGCAAGTTTTTATTTCTGCTGGATTTGAAGTGGTAAAGACTGAAGAATTAACAATGGACTCTAGTACTAGGAGTCCTAGTTCATGTCCAAGTCATCCTGGTCAGGAGAAGAAGGCTGATCAAATATGCACCACTGCTGCATAGCTTGAACCATCTAGTTCCAAAAGCAAGCCTCACCCTAAGAAGCCTGTTGTATCATCTAAGAAGAAAAAGAAGGAAGTGAAAAGTGATCAAGCTTAGCTTCCTACTCAAAAGAATACTGTCAGAAGCATGCCAACTGAATGCATCATGTGTGGTAGTACTTCTTACTTTGCCAAGGATTGCATCTACAATCCCAAAAGTATTATCCATATGACCAAGAAGAAAACTTCTGAGAAGAAGAAGAAGAAGATAGCTTAAAAAGGAAAATCTCTTCCTTTCGGAAGCTCTAAAGTGAAGAAGAAGATAAGTGAAAACTTATCTTCGGAAGAAAATTTGGTCTCGAAAGAAAGGAATGCTTCCGAAGTACTGAAGTCTGCTGCAGTGGATGCAAAAACTTTTGAAGGTCCAGTCTCCAAAACTTCCGAAGTTTCCAAAACTTCCAAAGTATTGAAAACCAAGTCTAGTATTCCAAAGATGGTGTGGAAGATGAAGGAAGG
Organism: Flaveria sonorensis; assembly: GCA_025506505.1. NCBI lineage: Eukaryota > Viridiplantae > Streptophyta > Magnoliopsida > Asterales > Asteraceae > Flaveria > Flaveria sonorensis. The sequence goes on along the minus strand of CM046426.1, from coordinate 45,021,827 downwards.
GCGTGTGACTGAAAGTTCTTCATCAACAACAACAGACGATCCTCAGAACTTGCATATAGGATCAATTACTTTTGCATTATCTTTAGTTCACTTTGACAAGCCCAAGACCAATAAGGGTTGGGTTTACAAATGTAACTAACTATCTCTTTATGTGCAGGAACAACTAAAGAACAAAGGAAATGTATAGATCATTGATAGTGGCTGTTCTAGGCAAATGACAGGCAATGGCTCCTTGCTTCAGAACTAAGAGAAAATTAATGGGGGCCTAGTTGCTTTAGGAGGAGAATCAGGTGGTTAAATTACTAGAAGGGGCTGGGTCACAAATGGTAAGTTTAACATTAAAAAGGTAAATTATGTAAAGGAGCTTAGGTACAATCTTTTGAGTGTATCCCAGTTTATGATCAGAGACATAACATGCACTTTATTGAGCATGAGTGCATTGTTCTCAAGCCCGGGGTGGTTATTCCTCAAGAGCATATCCTGCTAAGAGCCCCCAGGAAAGGGGACATATACAAGATTGATTCACAGGAAGCATCCACTTCAGGAGAAGTTTCTTGCTTTCTATCTAAAGCAAATAGTGATGAGTCTTGCCTCTAGCATAAAAGAATGTGCCATGTAAACTTTAAGAAAATGTTAAATAAATTAAGAATCATTTGGTAACTAGAATGCCAAAGAAAGATTTTACAAGTGATGATCTTTGGGTTGCACGCCTGAAAGAGAAGCAACACAAAGTGTCTCACAAGCCAAAGGAAACAAACTACATCACTACTCCCCTACACTTATTACATATGGATCTCTTTGGCCCCACTAGTGTAATGAGTCTAGGAATGACCTCATATTGTTTGATGATCATAGATGACTTCACAAGATACACTTGGGTCTTTTTCCTTATAACTAAGGATGAGAACCCTGAGATCTTGAAGATTTTCATTCTGAAAATCGAGAATCAATATGATCACAAGGTCAAAATAAAAAGATGTGATCAAGGAACCAAATTCAAGAACCAAATCCTTGATGAATTTTGTGATGAGAAGGGTATTACAAGACAATATAGTGCTCCCAGGACTCCTCAGCAAAACGGTGTTGCTGAGAGGAGAAACATGACACTTATTGAAGCTACAAGAACCATGTTATCTGACTCTAAACTGCCTATCATCTTCTGGGCAGAGGCAATCAACACTACCTACTATGTACAAAATAGAGTTTTAGTAGTCAAAACTCATGGTAAGACTCCTTATGAACTATGGCATAAAAGGAGACCTTTCATTGGTTTCCTCAGATCATTTGGATGTCCTTGCACCATCTTGAATACTAAAGATCAAATAGCCAAATTTTCTAAGAAATCAGATGATGGGCATTTTATTGGATACTCTTCCCAAGCTAAGGCTTATAGAGTATGCAATCTCATAACTAGAGTAGTTGAGGTGTCAGCCAATATGACCTTCAATGTGCACACACCTAGTGTGAAAGGTTCTGGTCCTGATCGGTTGTTTGATCTTGATTTAGTTACCAACTGTTTTAACAAATCTTTAAAGATATTTCAGGATCTACTAACCTATAAATAGGAGATTTTGATCCAAGATTTGAGCTGAGAAGACCAAGGTTCAAACTACTTCAGCTCTAGTGATAACTAGCCCTCAAGTTGGAAATCTGTCTGCACAACCATGACAAATTATTTAGCTGATATATCTGAGGTGCCTGTAACTTCCAGCATAGAGGCACAGGACTCAAATGAAGGAAATTCTATTGTAGGAGATGATGGAGGTGATGATAGTGATTAAGAATTTCTTGATGCTGATAACCACTCCATAGAAGATAACATTAACGATATGAAACACTCATTAGATCAAGTTTCTATCGATAAGTGTGTTGATGTGGTGGATGACTCTCAAGCACCAGATCTAAATTTCACCAATTTAAATCTGTCCAACCAATTTGTTATGATTCCTCAGCTGAGAATCCACAAGTCACATCCCACCACAAACATCATTGGAAATGTTGGTACATGGTTGAGAACAAGAGGACAAACCCATGACAAAAATGTTTGTCTTAACACTTGTTTACTGTCCCAAATTGAGCCTAAGAAGATTGATGAGGCTCTAAAGATAGAAGTTGGGTTGAAGCAATACAGGAGGAGCTACTTCAATTCAAGAGACAAAAGGTTTGGAATCTATGTCCTCTTCCTCAAGGAAAGACTACTATAGGTACCAAGTGGGTTTTTAGAAACAAAAAAGATGATAGAAGACTTGTCATAAAGAACAAGGCAAGACTAGTTATTCAAGGGTACACATAAGAAGAAGGGATTGACTACACAGATGTTTTTGCTCTTGTAGCAAGACTTGAAGCTGCTAGGATATTCCTAGATTTTGTTGCATCCAAGAATTTCAAGGTCTACCAACTTGATGTCAAGTGTACTTTCTTATATGGGGGTGATTGATGAGAAGGTGTATGTCAAACAACCACCTGGGTTTGCAGACCTAGATCATCCTTATTATGTCTTCAAGCTTGACAAAGCTCTTTATGGGTTGCATTAGGCTGCAAGGAAGTGGTATGAGACACTATCATAGTATCTCTATCAACATGGATACAAGAGGGGTACTATTGATGGAACACTCTTTATCAAAGGAACAAGAAATGACTTGATGCTAGTTAAAGTTTATGTAGATGACATTATTTTTTGGTCAACTAATCTGAAGCTCTACAAAGACTTTGAGAAGCTAATGAAGAACAGATTTAAAATGAGTGCCATGGGGGAACTCAATTTCTTTCTAGGAATTCAAGTGAAGCTAGATGACAATGGCATCTTTATAAACCAGTCAAAGTATATGCAAGACATACTTACCAGATTTCATCTAACGGAGTGTAAGGTTGCTAAGACATCCATAGACAGAAACCACTCTTTTGGACCTGATCTTGAGGGGGAGTGTTTTGATGAACATCTATACATGGCTATGATTGGGTCTCTTATATACCTCACAACCATTAGGCCTGATATCATGTTTGCTACATGTATTTGTGCAAGATATCAAGCCAACACCAAGATGTCACACCTGGTTGCTGTCAAGAGAATTCTTAGATATCTTAAAGGTGCTCCCAAACTGGGTCTTTGGTATCCAAAGAATTCTAACTTCAATCTGTATGCCTAAACAGACAGTGACTTTGGTGGCCGCAATATGACTGCAAAGTCTACATCTTGGGGATGTCAATTTTTTGGTGGAAGGATAGTCTCATGGCGATGCAAGAAACAATCCTATATGTCTGCATCAATTGCTGAAGCTGAATACATTGCTGCTGCAAGCTGCTATGCTCAAGTACTTTGGATTCAGAATCAGATGCTGGACTATGGATTCAACTTCAAAGAGACTCCCATCCATATAAACAACAACACTATCTCTATCACAGAGAATCCTGTGAAGCACTTAAAGACAAAGCACATCAACATCAGGTATCATTTGATTAGATATAATATTAAAAAAAGATTGATAAAACTAGTCAAAGTTAACACAAATGAACAATATGCTGATCTATTCACAAAAGCTTTTGATGAGTAGAGATTTAAATATCTTGTATCAGCCATTAGGATGATTAACTTTGAGTAGATTTTTCTTAAACTAAACTCAAGATTATTCTTAATATGTCTGTCTTAAGTTGTCTATATCATCATCACATAAGCCCAGTTTATTTTGGAAGGAACTTTTCAAAATGATATTTCTTAAAATTTTGAAAATTTTAGATATGTTTTCTTTCGGAAGACATCAAATTGTCTTTGGAAGAAAATTATGTCTTCAAAACAAATAACTACTTCTGAGAAATTAACCTTCGGAAAAAATTCTGATATATCTTCTGAAGCTTATATTTGTCACCAAGTACTTATATGTCTTGAAGGACTATTTTCATTCAAAAGCAATTAAGTCTCGGAAGCTTTATTCCCTTTTTGAATAAAATTTCTGATATTTGATATCTTCCGAAACAAAATTTTTCTAAGAAGTAAAAATAGTCTAAGTATTTTTCTTCCGAAGCAAATTCTTGAAACACTAAGGAATATCTTTCGAGGCCAAATTGGCTTCGGAAGTTTTCTCAAACCTTTCGAAGACAAATTACCTTCGGAAAATTTTAGACTTCCAAGAAAACTACATTTTTGGGCAGTATCTAGATTTCAAAGTTCATCCTTTTGCATTAACTTTATCTCAAATCCAATTCATATAAATATACCATTAACGGTTCTCCCTCTTTCACTTTCTTCTTCATCTGCAAAAGTTTATAACCTAAGTTCACCCACAAACCACCTTTGTTCTTATCTTCCTTCACTTCTAAGCTACTCAAGAATGGCTAACCCTGATCCCTGAAACCAACCCGATTTTCCATGCAATTACACAAGCAGCACAACCAAGTTGCTCTGTTAACATCTGATAAAGATCCAGGTTTCTCAGATGTCTGTCGCTTCTTGTCTCTTTCCAATTACCTCACCGCACTTATCATTGACACTCCCTTGTATGAAGATCAACTTCTAGTGTTTTGGAGGACCTACAAAGAGGTCATTATAGATGGTGAGAAGGCACTGTCTGCCACAGTGCAGGGGAAGATAATTTTTGTCACTCCAGTCGTCGTCAACTCTCATCTGAGGCTGGATGACAAAGAAGGTGAATTGTCCTTTCCCAAATCTGCTATGAACCATTCTGGAAGATGGGCTATAAAGGGGACTACTCTGTAAGAGCCTTCAAAAAGGGTAAAGTTTCCTCCCAATAGAAGTACCTCCTCCATGTGATCATCCATTCTTTGTCCAACAAACATGGAGATTAGGACCAAATTCCTGAGGACTTATCCTACATAGTCTATGGAATGGTTCAAGGAGTCAAGTTTAGGTATGCTCAATTTGTTTATACAAACATGCTTGCTAACTTGAACTCCTTAGAGTATTACATGTTTTCTAGATATGTTCAACATATTCTCAACTGTGAACTGGGATCACAGTTGAGGGGAATAGGTAACACTCTTAAACTAGGATAGATGAAGCCAGACATCTTTAAGACAATGAGAAAGTCCATTGTTGGCTTCTCAGGGGTAGAAAAAGCCCTGGTCCTAAAAATGTTAGAGTTCATTGCTCAAGGTGACAACTTGGTAGCACCAGCCAATGTTGAACCCACACCTTCTATCTCTACACCGCCCACATAACCACAAATCACTATCACCAACCAAAGAAAATCCTAATGAACCCCTGCTTAGTCTACTCAGGTTGATTAGGCCCCTAAATCACCAACCATGTAGGAAGAAGTAGACACTAGAGCTCCCACTTCTCCTGAGTAGCAGACCACTCCCATTACTTCTATGACAGTGCCGAGGTTTCTCATGCTCAGCCTGATGAGCTCATTACCCTGACCTTAAGCCTTCACTCAGAGTCTCTAAACTATAGTGATCAACCTTTAGGGGAAAGCTACCATCCTAACCGCTAGACTTCAACCAACCTATCCCAAATCTTGAATTCAATGATGATGAAGATATGGGGTTCAGTGAGTACCATGAGTCTCTCTTCTCCACCCCTGCTCAAGGAGAGATGAGTGCTCCTGAATCACCCATATCTAGCCCACATCATCCACCCACAACTAAGGTGGACCTTCCTGAACATGTTCTGGAGGCCCATATGGAAAAGACTCTCACTTTTGCAAGTGATGACATTTTTAAGACCTCAACCATGGCAACCTAGCTCATTGACACTTCCTTTGAAGCTGTTAGTGCGCAGGGGAAATCCAGCAGCCAAGAAACTCTAGCTAGTTGTGAGGAAGAAGACTTTGGTCTTATTCTCTCATCCCCCCATGATTCTTCTAATAAAGATGAGGTGAGTATGCAACTAAAGGTGCACAAACTGTCCCAACTTTTAGTCACCTAGAATTTCAGGTGACTACCTTGCAAAGAAGGGTTAATAGCCAGCAACTTGAGATCACCGATCTCAAGGGCAAGTTAGCTGAGAGACCCATTAGGAGAACCCAACCAGGCCCACGAGAACCTGTGGATATGGTGGACCTAACCCTTAGCTCCCCTATGCAAGAGGGTGATTCTACCAAAAAGGGGGAGAAATCCTACCTGCAATCACAAAACCTGGGAGTTCTTCCTAGAGTATGGACATGGAGGACTCACCACCCTCACTTGTAGTTGTCCATACTTAAAAACCTCCTCAGGTCCATATTGATATGGACTCACTCATTCAAATCTTGTTTGAGGAGGGTATACCAAGGGCTATGCCTACTCTATCTCACCCTGCTGAAAATCCAATAGTGGGATGGAGGTATGATATTGAAAAGAGAGCCCTGGTATTCTTTAGGTCTCAGGGACAACAGGAAATCTTCCAACTTCTACAACCTGAGATACTATGAGAGTTTCTTTATAGTTGACTTGCTATTTGCCAACCCAAGTCAATCTAGAAAAGCTGCAAGGTTAGCTGAGAGAATACAAGAAAAGGTGATTGAAGAGTTCAAGCTGAGATCCAAATTATATAGACAGAGGCTAGGAGGCAAGACTGTTGGTCAACTGGATGCTGAGGTGGACCCTAAGATTAGATTCAAAGGGGAAATCTTGGCTGAAGGCCCAGTAGTAAACCTATAAACCTTGAGACGGAAACTGCTTCAACACTCATTACCCTTAGTGAGGCACCAGCTGGTGAAGGTGACTCACGACCTCTCTCTTGCTAGAGCTCAAGTGCAGCACCAAGCAATAAATGCAAAAGCTCTCTCCCACCATCAGTCACACAGGCCTGTAAGTGATAAAGGAAACAGGAAGATGACCTTTGAGGAGATTGAGGAGGAGAAAAGAGAGAGGAAGAGGAAGGCAAGGGAATAGAGTTTAAGTAAGACCCCTGCCTTCATGGAAGCTGCAATCAGGGCTGCTCCCAGGCCAAGCACTCAAGATGATAAGTAACAGGCAGCCAGATTGAACTATTTGGGGTCCAAGAGCAATAATATTGATGAACTCATCTCTCTCCCCGTGGATGATTTAAATAAACTGGCTGACATGGAAGTGTCAAAGGAGATGAGGGAAGCTAAGGATGCAGAATTGCTCCTCAAGATCAAGGAAGAAAGGAGGAGAAAAGACTCTACAAAGCTCCTACCCTCTCCCCAGTTCAGGAAAGTTCTGAGGCAGAGGCTGTGGCTACCGAACAAAAAACTCAGGTAGGTAGGGAACAAGACAGGCAAAACATGATAACCTACTTGAGTGCCACAGGTCTTTATCAGGAAGCAAACCTTCTTCCTTTATCATATGAATACATTAAGTTTGAATACCTCAAGCAGCTTAAGCAACAAGTGCAAAAAGAGCAAAAGCTGCTAAGAGAAAGATGAGGAAAGAGGGTGCAAGGTCAAGAGCCACTATCAGAGCAAATCTGAAGAAGTCGGTTGATAGACATAAGATGGTGAGCTTCTTGAAGCTGTATGGATTCTTTGGAAGGAGACTTGGTCCAACTTTTCTATCCACTATGGATGAGCATATTAGAGTGATCAAGTAGAAGATCAAAAAGGGTGCACTGGTTGATTTGCATTCTCCATCAAGTTAGGCTGCACTTGAAGCTGAGGTCAAGGTTGAACCCCAAGAAATAACACAACCTGGACCTAGTGTTGCATCACAGCTAGCTTCATCTTTTGACCACAACAGGGTCCTGACCCTTCTCCTTGTGAACCTATAAAGGATAAGGACCCAACTGAGGGAGACTAACAAGAACAATCTGGTACTACAGGCCAGTCTTCTCAGTTAAAATATAGAAAGAGGAAAAGGATGGCCATTAAAAGGGACAAGAAGAAGAAGAAGTCCAAGACATTCACCTCTACACCTCAGGATGGGTCAGAACATCCTGAGGGTGCTCAAGAAGAGGTTGCTCAACAAAGTGCACTCATAGTAGAGTCTTTTGCTGCTGAGAGACCCATCTTGTCCTGGGTGTTTGCTGTTAACCTAGACAGATGGTATGTCATTAGATATCAAGGAGGTCAAGACATGTACTTCTGGCAAAACATTTTTGATCTCCCTCTGCATGATCTCTATGACATGAGGAGATACTTTAAGAGTCTGAGGAATCCTCACCAACTGATGATGAAGGGAATTGTCTTGATTCTGATGAGTACTGTAAACAGATGAAGATCAAGACTCAAAGGTCTATTCAGTTTTGGTAGCATTAGCCTAAGGGGAGTTTTTAAGGAATACACTTAAAGGCTGATGCAACTAAAGTGCAATCAAATAGCTCTCAGCATGCACATGTGAAATACTAGGAAAGTACTTCGAAAGATTTGATATAACTCAGTAAATTATGCTAATTACAAATCTTCCGAAAGCCAAAAGACCAATTCTTCCAAAGCCAAAGATGAAGTCTTCTGAAGCTTCAAAGAAAAAGTCTTCCGAAACCAAAGACTGATTTCTTCTGAAGACAGGGCATGTCTTCTCTGACATACTTTTGAAAAAAGCTGAAACAACTTTCTGTTGTCATCTCTAAAAACTCACCAACTAGCATGAGTTGGTGAAACGCTCATGCTTTTGTCAACTGTAGATTAAGGTGTTGAGTCTGTAACTTTCCAACTATGTACTTTTATCCTTTTTGTAATAGATAAGGATGTGAGATATGGCATGTCATAGTCACTAGTCAAAAGTCAATTTGCCTTTTGACTATACATTGATCTTATTGTCTAGATTAGTGTTTCTAGCTGGCCTTTAAAGTATGGTCGGTTGTAGGATGTAGTATAAAGTATTTCAAGTACTTGTATTTAGAGAGAAACTTTGTAAAACTTGTAAGAACTTAAGAGCAATATACAATATTCTTGAAAACCATATTATCTTGTTCTTGTTATTGTTTTTGTTCTTTTATTTGTGTTCATTGTTTCATCACCTAAGCCGGTTCCCTATTTGATCTGCTAAGTGTTCTAACTCTCTTCATCTTGTGAAACTATTGCATTGACCACCCTTTAACGGTCCTGCAATGCCCCTTGACATTTTAGAGCAAATTACGGAGTAATTTAGCATTTTTAGATATAAGAATGACAAGTCCAAGATGCTGATGCATAAAGTACTCACCTTAGTCAAGTTTGATGCTTGTAAAGAAGTCCCTAAAACTCCACTATCATCACATGATCCCATAATAGAGTGGGAATATGATTTGAAGAAAAGCACCTACTTTATAATCAGAGCAGCAGCTGGAAGAGTAGCTTACTCAAGGAACCAGCTAGTTTGCTTCAACCGGTTCGAGATAGCTGACTTAAAGGGAGGTGGAAAAGGTTTTAATGAGGATATATAATTTTCATTTAGAAATATCAAGGCAAGCTTCAGAACAAAGAAAGAAGAAATTAGAGTATGAACCTATCGAATCCATTCCATCTGCCAAACCCAGGAGCCAACAAATCTCATCTCCTCATACTTCACCACCTGTTCAAACCACTGAGCAAGGTTCTTCACAAGTCCAACAAGTGCCTAAATAAGCTAAATCTTATACCTAGAGCAAATCTAAAGAGTGAGCAGATAAAGTGATCATCACTGATGTTGCTGATAGAATTAAAGATAGGTTGGACCATCCAAAAGAAGAAGAAGAACTCTCAGAATCTGAGGAAGGAGAAGACTCAAAGAACAGTGATAAAATCATCAAGTGGGACTATGATTTTAAAACTGAGAGGTTCTCCATTAAGAGGAAGAATAAAGAAAAATCTTTCTTCCTAACTGAATTGGATGTTCTGAAGCTCAACCCAGAAGATTTGAAGTCAATGCATAAGCTGATATCTGAAAATGAAGACATGCCAGACAAGTAGAAGTCCATGGCTGCTATCTTAAAGATCAAGTTTGACAACAAGGTTAAACAAAGGGAAGAAGAAAAAGCTCTACATGTAACTTCACTTAGCATTCATGATCCTATCACTCATTGGAGTTATAATTTCTCAACCAACACCTTCAGCCTAACATATGCTGGTGCCGATAAAGTTGAAGTCAAAGAGTATGACTTGTTCAGACTCTCTTGGCACAACATAAAAGATCTCTGAATCTACCTCTAGACAACCCCTTAAGAGATAGAAGAGGATATTTGTACGAGCTTCTACTAATTAGGATGCTTGAAGGATAAAGTCAAAGTTTTGGTAGCATAATCCTAGGGGTTTTTTTTTTGAATCATGAAGGATGAAACTACCGAAAACTTTGGATTTTAGCAATGGCCTTCAACTACCGAATCAGGCCAAGTGCTGGATCAACTGCCGAAGTGCACGTGCCGAATGACTGCCGATTAGCACACGCCAAGCAACTGTTGAACTACATGTGCTGAAAGACTACTTATCAGCATATGCAGATCAACTGCCAATCAGCAGCTAACTACATGATCTGCTGATCGACCACTACTTAGAACAAGTATGTATGTGATGACAGCTGTTTTGTCTCACCTTTTGCTGAACAGCAGCTGCCAACTCCGATACACAGATTACCTGTTCTACTATAGCTTTTGAACATAGAATAGTTATTCTTATTTTTTTTAATATAAAAATCCTCGTACTTGTATAGAAGATGAAAGCTTTCTAAGCTATTTGATTGTATCTGCCAAATTGTAATCTTTGTACAAATTCTGATTGAACAAGTGAATAATTTAAAAGAACTTATTGTGAATTTATCTTTACTCAAATTATTTGTGTTGTGGTAGTAAGTATCTAATAATAATGAAAGTTGAGATTATTACCAGTTAAATTAATAGTATGGATTATTATTGGTCAATTAGTAATAATTTGGATTATTAAAATCCAATTTACCCATAAAAGCCTATAGCCTTTTTGGATAATTAAATCTATTTATTAAAATTTAAAATATTTTTAAGTTAAAATAATATATTAAAATCCACATCAACATTTAAGAAAAGGAAAATAAAAGTCACATCGTCATGTTAACTTATAAACTGTATGAAAGATCAAGTATTAGAACATCTTTTAGTAATTTATGACAAAATGATCTGCAAGTTTAAAAGACTTAATAATAATTAGGAAATAGTTTAAATAAAAATAGTTTTAATTTTAAAAAGTATAATAAGTAATTTCAACCATCAAACACCTTAATTAATAATTGAGATCAAATTATAGGATAAAAAGTTTGTTAGAAGCGGTATGTTAGGCATGACTATTTTTGTTAGTTTTTTTCAAATTTCTTCATTCTTTTAATGTTGATAACTTTTAAAACAAATACAATATAATTATATAAAAAGATAAAATTTCTTTTATATTTTTAAGATCTTATGATTTCTGCTTGTTACTATTTTTTTAGTAGAGTTTATTATGCTTTTTTGTTAGTTATTATGTTTTTCGTGATACTATTACGTTATTTAAAATAATGAATTTTAAAAAGATATAATGGTGAAATTATACTCTTTTGTATTTCTAGTATGTGAAACACAATAATAAAATATCTTGTTGTGTTTTTTTCTCGTTATTGTGTTGTCCAGGATACTATGAGTTTTAAAAAACACATTGGTAAAATAATATTATTGTGTACTTGTAATTGTAAAACATGACGATAAAATAACAAGAAGTTTATATAACATATAAAAATAACACGGAATTAAACATAAAATACAATAATAAATACATATAACAAATAATGAAAAACATTCGACACAATAAGCTGACATATTAGACATAACGACTTCACTTATTAGACATAACGATATGGTGTATTAGACACAACAACATGACGTTTTTAACACAATTACCAAAATATTATCACCTTTAAAATAATAGAAGTCAAGGGCGAAGTTTTTAAGGGGCGCCGACGCCCCCATTTTTCCACTCAGAAATGGAAATCATACATATTATGTTCAAAAATTTAATACGTATTGAGTCTGGCCAGTCCCATTAACTTTTTGTCTTTTCTCTATCTATCTCTTTTTCTTTTTTATTTGAATTTTCAATCGAATTTTTTTTTTAAAATAGATTTTTTCAATAAATTAAAAACCAAATTTTCTTAGAAACCCCACATTTTGAAAAATAAAATTTCTATAGAATACTAAGTTTTATGAAAAACACAATTTTTTTAACAGTACGAAGTATTTGATAGAAAAAAGTTTACAAATTTTTTTTCTAAAAAGTGAACTTTTTTAAAAAGCGCAAATAATTATAAACTGGAATTTTTAAGCAATGAGATTTCTATAATTGTTTTTAAAGTGGTGTTGTTAGAAATGAAATGTTAAAAAAAAGAGTTGTCTTTAGAACAAAAATTTTAAAATGCTATAATTCTTTTATTACTTATAAGTAATTGCAATCATATGTTATATCAAAATATCAGTTTATAATCTTTAAATCTTTAATACTAATTATTTAATATTTTATTTATTTAATTAAAAGGGGCTCTAGCATAGTAGAGTGGAAATATAAAGACTACTTTAATGTTCTAAACGAATTTAGCAATTATTTCATATGCACATTATACTATATCACAATTATAAAGTTCAGTGTATTATATAATTCTATGCAATTAGAATGCATAGCAAGCTTTTTTGGGTTTGATTCCATGTAGCGACAATCTTTGATTTTTTGCTTTCTTTACTATTTTTTTCCCGTTTTTGTCAAGTACATTTCTTTGTGAATTTTAAACATAACTTGGCTATTAATTCATTAACAAGCCTATGCTTCTGTTGAACCTAGTAACATGACTTTGACTTTAGGGGTGATAAACCGTATTTTCTTCTTTCCTTTTATATGTATTTATTTTTTATATTCATTTATTAAATTACTTATCGATAGTTGTTTATTATTTTTTTTTGCTTTGCAACTAACTTATTTAATAAGTTGGCCGTTTCAATGTTAACTCCTATTTGCTCATAACATGCGAGATATGATTTTTTTTTTCATTTATTTATTGATCTTCAAAATTAAGCAACAACAACTTCATATATTTATTTTATGTATTTTACTACGTTAATGTTATCGTCGCAACACGCATAACATAATTTACACACGCGCTGCATCACGTGGGTTTAATTTCTAGTATATATACACACACAGCTGATAACAAATAAAAACTTATTGATCTATAAAATATTTCATTATAAACAACAATTTATTAGTACTCATGCAAAATCATGTAAAATCACAACTTCGTAACCGGGATTACCAAGTTTTAGAATTATAACCTTTTTTTTAACGGCACTTGTAACTACTAATATGTTAATTGTTGCAAATGTGACTTTGAGACTTTTATATATAATTCACAACCACTGCTAATATTGGCCTACTGATAAAAGTTATACGCTTTTTTACCGGAGGTGCTGGATTCAAGGCGTCATGTTGAGTAAAATTAGATTATTAGCCTTAACAAAAAATTAAACTTCTTTTAAAATACTTGCGTCCTAATCCCGACGTATACCGTTCCCAACATCACAAAGCAATAACATCAACTTTTCATCAACTTGTTCCTAATTTCATGCCAACATCTGACCAACAAAATATGAAAATTCATCGAAAACAAATACAAAATATGAAAAATATTAATTTGTATTCTCGATGACCCACTAAATAATTTTAGGTGCAGTTTGTTTTTTCAGAGGTAAAATGTGTACAGTCTGCGGACCACATCTGCAGACATCTGTAGAAGAAGAGATGGATCAAAACTCTGCAGTCTGCAACAAAAATAGTGTTTGTTTTTTTAACGTCTGCAGACTGCTAAAATAAACTGGTGGTGGTATACGGCGGTGCTGGACGGTAGTGGAGATGGTAGACGGTGGGTGGTGGTGGACGGTGGGTGGTGGTGATGGCGGTGGGTGGTGGTGATGGCGGAAGGTGGGTGGTGGGGGACGGTGGTGGAGGCGGACGGTGGTGGTGGTGGTGGCGGACGGTGGTGGTGGTGGCGGACATGGTGGTGGTGGTGGACATGGGTGGGGTGGTGGTGGGTGATGGTGTTTAATACTCTGCAGACTTTAGAATACTTTAGAAGTGGCTGCGCTAGATCTGCACCAACAAAAGCTCGCACAGACGTTTTTTAATTAAATGTATTCGAAAAAACAAACAATTTGCAGATAGTAATATCTGCGCGGCGCAGACAGAATAGACTTCGCAGTCATTTTTTAGAAAAACAAACACCACCTTAGTCTTCATTAATCATAATTAAACAAGAAAGAAAAACTAGTGGGTGAAATCCGCACGTTGTGATAGAATGTTAAAATCTTTAGGGCTCGGTTTCAATGACTTATACATTAGCATTTACCTTGTAGAAAATACTTATTTTGAAACGATGATATAAAGAAGCAAGGCTAAGCGGTAAGTCCAGTATTTACAAAGAGAAACTCTTTCTTCACCTATAAATAAGTTGTTTCCCGCCTTTTTTTTCTTGATTTCCGAATCTTTATTACTAAAATCGATATTTTCATTCATTGTTAACATTAAACAAAATCCACCCAAAATAAATACAAAGTAAGTGAACATAAACGAAAATATTACCGACGTGCATAAACGAATGGACATGACCTCTACTTATGTTTGTTCAATATTTATTCAAATGGCCGAAATTTCTTGTTTATGTTTGTTTCTTTATTAAATGAACAAACATAAACTAGCTTATCGTAGAATGGTTGATAGATTATTTGTTAAATGTTCGTTTGATGGCCGCAGATTATTTGTTAAATGTTCGTTTGATGGCCGCCCTAGTAAAGAAGTTATTACCTACACCAAAAAATATTATTCATGAGGCTTTGTAATTCCTATATAGCTAATATAATTGTAAAAAATATATAAAATACAAAATAATGGAAATAGAGATTAACAATCACTAGTATGATATTTTATTTTCTCCGTTTATATTATCCTTAATGATGGTGCATGAAATTCGAAGGAACGTATGTCGGGTTTGGTTGTAAAAGAAAGCCAACATCTCTATGGAAAGGCTAAACATATGACCCAATTAGCTCTTTAAATAATAATCATGGGTGTCTCTTTGCCTCGTGCCTTCTAAAATTTGAGGGCGGGAATTGCTGAAAAGTAAAACAAGAGGGACCGGATATTGCCCCTATGCACGATATTTATTCACTTGGAAAGTTAAAGATTTTTATATGTATTATGAGCACAATTCGAGAAACTCGCTTGGCTCCCTCGTGGCGGCGAAAGCTCGCAAACGACCCTAAATACGATAGTGTATGTCCGTTTACACTGCGAGCCGGAGATGCTCGTGAAGAAATTGTGAGAGAGAGAAGAGAAATGGCTAGAGTTCGTAGAGTGGTTAACAAGACTACGTCGGTCAACTCATTCGATTGCAGATGAACTTAAGAGTATTATTACATCTGCTATATATTTTCACGATAAAATAGTTATATTGATAATTTCCATACTAAAGTAAAAAACCGAAAAGAATAATTTTTCATTCAATATAAACATGTGTGGTTTTTTTCACACATAAATATAAATAAGAATGTCAGAATTGCATATAGAAATTTATAAAACATTATGTTGTTATATGTTGTTATGCAAATCCAGGTAGTTTTAAATAAATTTATACATTAAAAACGTACAACAAAATAGAACGTAAATTTTTGAGATGTAACATAGATAGAACTAAGCACGTACGATGAAATAATATATTGATAATTTTAAAAAAACCTTGGAAAAGGTTAGGAGTATATTATATTTGAACCAAGTCTATTTAGGTAACCTTGGAAAAGGTTAGGAGTATATTATATTTGAACCAAGTCTATTTAGGTAGAGTATATATCAAAACATTGATAAAAATAAGCACTTCACAATGATTTATTTAGAATTTGTTAAACATTAAATTTTAAAATTTATAAGAGAAAATAAAATAAATTCAAAGTTATTTATAATCCTGAAAATGGTCGCTAGGGGATGGTGATGATGGTGTTTGTTAGTCGTTGGTGATAATGGTGGTAGTGGTGGTTGTTAGGTTTGGGGATGATGGAGGTATGGTGGCGGTTAGACGACGGTGATGGTGGTGGTTGTTAGGCGTTAGTCATGATGGAGGTTAGACAACGGTGAAGGTGGTGGTTGATATGCGTTAGTGATGAAGGTGGTATGGTGGTGGTCAGATGACGTTGATAGTGGTGGTTGTTAGGCGTTGGCCATGATGGTGGTATAGTGCTGGTTAAACGCGGTGATGGTGGTGGGATTGGGTTGGTGGTGGTGTGCCAACAATTGAGAAATATGACTCGGAAGGGGAGGGGGTTGGCTGGGTTTATAATGTAATAAGTAATTCAATCAATTAACTTATATTATTAATGTTAATATTATTATTTATTAAGAGTATATTTGTTTCACAATCATTTAATAGAAAAACTTAACAGAATTTAGTGTTAGGAACCAATAGTGTGACGGTTTGGCAAACAGTTGAGAATAAAGAATGTAATTTTTTAAAGGCTGGAACCAATACTACAACATAAACATACCACAGAGATTAATTATGTAATTAACTAGATAAACAAAAAAATAAAAAATACTTAATATATTAATTCAAAAAAAAATTAAAAGATTATTGTTGAAGCATAAATATTTAGTCATTTTCAAGTAGCATAAGTAAACTAAGTAATTAATAGTTTAATCATGTTTATAAGTGTATGAATGCATTCAAAATTACAAGTTTGAATGTATGGTTTCGGTTCAGTTTTTGCTACATGCAAAAGCAAAACTGAACCGAAAAATTGGTTTTATAAAAATACATCAAGCAAAAACCATCGGTATTTTATTTGGGTCTGGTGTTTTGAAATGTTTTCTTTGATCATTTCAATTATAGTTTAGTTATTTCATTTCTTGTACGCCCATAGATTGATGTGATAAGTCAATTATATTTTCTAACTCTTGGGATTAGAGGAGGCCTATACCGAAAGAGGTTTCCATGTGTGCATTGTTTGCCATGCGTACTCATATATATGTATCTCGTACCTATTGCCCCTGCGAAGTCTTAGGACTTGTGAGAGGACATGTATAGTTAGATTTTTTTATGTGCGCTGCCTAACATGCTTTTTATGACCTATTATTTGTATAGTCTAAACAACCCACTAACACATGGCAAGGCCTATGAAGGCTACAAGTCATCATACACGTGGATCAAGAGACCTAAAATGACTTCTTACGACCTAATGTGCTTTGATGTACCTATACTACCCATTAACACATCAAGGCTTAATATTATAGAATAATAACACAGATGGATCATGAGGCCCAAAAATGCGGTTCTGATTTATTAATCGATTGTGTAATTTAAACGACCTACTAACAAATGACAAGATCCAATAGTGTAAGGTTATCAAATACATGGATTACTAGGTTCAAAATGAATTTTTATGACCCATGTGCCATGACATAACCTAAACTAACTCACAAAAAGCCACATCAAGGCGTCAAAGTGTAAATTAGTCATACACATGTACAATGGATGCAAGTAACTTGTTATAACTTAACGTGTCTTGATGTAAAGATATGAAAACCCATTAAGGTCGAAAAGTGTATAGAAGTAATACATATGCATTAGTAAGCACAAAATGATTTATTATGATATAATGTCCCTAGGTGTATGCTAAACAGATCCACTAACATATGTCAAGACCCACTTATACGTATGAGTAATAGGGTGCCTAAATTGACTTTTTATACCAACTACTTTACACTTTGGGCTAAATGTCTTTTGACATGTCTTATTGGGGTAGTTTAGGTTAAACACAAACAAAATAAGTATATAAATGTATCACTAGCCTTTAAATGACTTTTTTAATATATGCAGGCTTAAGAGGTTACAAATCTATACTTATTAATAAAATAATAACTTTAGTGCCACGTGACATTCTTTTAAAGCTTTATTTTTTTTTTTCAATTCCTGCCTAAATATGTATCTGTTTTCAATGTTAGTCTAGATTCTTTTAAAACTTTATTTTTTGTTTTGTTTTTATCATTTTACTGTACTATAAACATCAATGAATCACCTTCTTTGACTGTCCACTTAGTCATATACAATAGGGTGTTTTAGATGCTTACTTTATCTGAGTTATATTGTAATTGTTTAGTTATGTGTAAGTGTCAAGTTATCATTCCTTTAGCTATATATTACTTAAGATGGTTCAATCGTATGAGTAAATTATTGTTTTAGATGCTTACTTTATCTGAGTTGTATTGTAATTATTTAATGATATACAACTCATTGCTACTTTGTCTTTTGTTTGATATTCTACTAGCAAGTTAAAAAAATCATAACATATATACCTGCAAGTTTAAACTTATTATGTACCTGCAAAGATTCATACTACAACCTGCAATCTGTTTATGTACCAGCAAGCATTGCATATCAATTTAGATCTTTAGTTACTTTATTGTTTAATTGAATCAATACATTATTATTTATAATAATTTTATATCTAAATCCACATGCTAATAATATTTTATTATTTTAATTAACCCATCTGTTGACCATATACCTACAGGTTGACTATATGCTGATCAATTTTAATTATGTTTGAAATTAGTTCATATATACAGTTCACATAACCTTTTAATCAGCTATGTATGAAATGTTATACAGATTAACTAGAGAGTCAAATATATATATATATATATATATATATATATATATATATATATATATATATATATATATATATATATATATATATATATATATAACATTAAGTACAACTATCTATACAGTTCACATAACCTTTTAATCAGCTACGTATGAAATGTTATGCAGATTAACTAAAGAGTCAAATTTTATACTCTTCTTAACTTATTGTTTGTATCTGTATACTATGATGTAACATTTAGTTTAAATTATTGTAGTTTTTTATTGTGTTTGTATCATTTTACCTTACTATGAACATTAATGAAGCACCTTCTTTGACTTTTCACTTACTCATATATAACAGATTGTTTTAGATGTTTATTTTATCTGATTAGTATTGTAATTGTTTAGTTATGTGCAAGTGTCAAGTTATCGTTCTTTTAGCTATATATTACTTTAGATGGTTTAACTATATAAGCAAACTGTTGTTTTAGATGCTTACTTTATTTGAGTTGTATTGTAATTATTTAATGATACATAACTTTCATTGTTATTTTATCTATTGTTTGATATTCTACCTGCAAATTGAAAAAATCATATAATATATACTTGCAAGTTTAAACTTATTATGTACCTGTAAAGATTGTTTGATGCATAGTGCAACTTACAACCTGTTTATGTATGAGCAAGCATTGTATATCAATTTAATCTTTAGTTACTTTGTTGTTTAATTGAATCAATACATCTAAATCCATCTACTAATAATATTTTCACAAAAGTCGATATACAAAGTATTATCAACAACATTATAACTTCGAAGCTTTTTAAACAATAATAATATATTTTGATTAAACCGGTGTGTAACACGGGTCTTTAGCCTAGTAAGCTAATATATAACTATCATGTTTTAAGCATATTTTAATCAAGTACAGAGCATGCATGGTATTGCATTAACTTTTCTATTATTAAATATTAATTTGTTTACACATGACTTTTATTGGTAGAGAATATTTTGAAGGTTGCATGCGTGAGAGACAGAGAAATTAGAGAGAATTTGAGTAAAAATTAAGGCATGAGAAAACCACTTAAAATCATTTCAGTCACCACCTTCACTCTCTCATCCCAACAAAATTAACCTCTTTTTAAGCCTCAACATCTCCACATTTTTCTCTTGCAATTTCACTCAATCTCTCTTTCACAATTAAACACCCACACACGCACGCACTCTCCAGCTTTACAGTAAATCTTCTTATATACATCCTCCACGGCACCATGCATGTATATCTACACACATATGGGTGTGTGTGTATATATGTATAAGGGTATGTATTTTATGTACTGTTGTATGCAACGTTGATTCGTATTCATAGATAGTTTTGTTGTACTCGTACCGATTCCTTTATACACGTACCGTATAAATACTTTGAAAACCCTATTTGGGGAAATAAAATTTTCTTAGTTCTTCTAAGAGACGTCCTTAATTAATATAGTGTAAGTGCGTAACTTGATTTCAATATCTTAAACTTAATTATATGTCTGGAGTTACTAATTCAATTTTATTTTTGAAATATACAATGATTAACGGGAGATCCCACAATTCCATATTTCACACTACACAAAAAAGTTGCTTTTTGATTCCCCAAAACATGTGTTCCCTACTTCATTGTCCACTCCTTTGTTTCACACTTATGATATTTTTCTTACTATTCATAATAGGAGAGGGAGTGGTTATTCTTGTGACTTCGCTCCTTCACGTAGCGAGTCATATCATATTTTTCCATCCCTCACTAAATCTCATTCAACTATTACTTACGTCGGAAATGTCCTCTTCCCTCCCTAAAACTCTCTCTCATAAATGCACAACAAATACTGTACAATCTTGCATGTGTATGTGAACAAAATGGTTGTCATGAGAATGAGGGATCATTTTGGTCCTCTCTCATGCTTTGGTCATTCAAGTGGGTGGGAAAGTGTTCCGTACTCTCCCACGCATGACGTAGGCGTCACATCACCTTCCCGCCCCTATCTTTCTCCGTCTCCTTCCCCTCTAATCACCATGTTATGAAGAAGATCTACATTATGAAAATAGGATTTATAATCATGAGTTTACATAGGCATAAAAGAAAGAGATGTTGGTTAGGTTCAATCTGAATACATATTTACCAAGTTGTAAAAGACGATCTCAGATTGAGCCGTGCCAATATCACTTTCCACACACTTGTTAATTTTTAATTATATTTAGATTGTTTGCTTTTAATCTATGAAAAATTTATCAAGTTACAAAAGCGGCCACTAATTTTATTTGAAAATTTGACAAGTGTCTTATATGGGGATTACCTATAGAGCTTTCCACCATCACAATTTTTATTGCTAATCAGTCTCAAAGGCTATTTATGACTGAAAACATGGCGGTGAATGCCCAATTTTATAACAGCGTGAAGGGTTTGCAAAAGTGTATACACCTATTTGGCATTACAAGAAAGAGAGCTTATAATGATGATATGTCGTGACT
Source organism: Flaveria sonorensis (assembly GCA_025506505.1). Classification (NCBI taxonomy): domain Eukaryota; kingdom Viridiplantae; phylum Streptophyta; class Magnoliopsida; order Asterales; family Asteraceae; genus Flaveria; species Flaveria sonorensis. Next base: position 45,000,844 of record CM046426.1, on the reverse strand, counting down.
ATAGGTTTATGGGCATAGAGTCATTTTGTCTATAACCTTTCAATTTGTATAGTGCTTGGAAAAAGACGGTTTGATCTTTCGGTCATATCTTCGGTCATGTTTATTAAAAAAAACAGGGAGAATCATGTAACCTAAGAATGAAGTTAAATGGAGCAATTACTAATATCCTTTTAGTTATTAGCCTTCTCTTAACAAATAGTTCTTTCAATTTTTTTTCTCTAAATCACTAAGATTGGTCTTATACAACAATCAGAAACATTACATGTGAAAGGGCAAAGGTTTGTGTGGCTTCAAGCATGGCCTGTGAAGTGAAAATTTACCCGTAAACCACACACTATATATAGATTACGTTTGTTTAGCATAAAATCTAAGACCTCCACATAAATAATGATTTTCAAGGTTTTATCTCTACCATTATGCCACCAATCTTAGTGGTATCACCTTCGCATACATATATTTACTATGTTTTGTCCTTTGCAATTTAGGGTTTATTTAAATAGGGTGTTTTAAATCTATATATTATAATAAAATAAGATTTTATGTGGACACTTGACACAATTATAGACGTTATTCCATTTTTTTCTTACTTATTTCTCGTATTAAATAGTTACGTTAACTACTAATGGATATTAGATAATTTTATTTGAGTTTAAAAATAATTTTTTTTATAAATGTAAATTATAAAGATACAAATTTTTAAAAATAATTTTTTATAAAATATAAAACTTTTTAAAAATATTGAATATTTTAAAATCGTTGTTTTGAAAAAATAAAAATTCAGAATTATAATAAGGAAATTTTAGAAATAATATTTTTTAAACCGATTTATTTTGAAACAGTTATTAAAAAGTATAATTTTTTTTAATTATTCAACTTATGCAATACATGAGATACTAATCGATCTAGTTTTACACTATAAAAAGCTTGCATCTCCATGCATACATACACATATTAGAAGACTAAAGAGAAACCAAAAAAATCAAAAAATACTTCTAGATCAATAGCATAACTTATAGTTGATTTTTTTAGAGGTACGTATGTAATATTTAATCCTATTTATGCTTAAATAGATTTAGGTTCCTAATAATAAGACAACCACCCTTATAAATCAATACCCCTTTATACGTCTCGTATTGGACTATACAAGGCGTATAGGGCTGACGACACTAAAAACAAGAAAAAATCAGGGTGATGTCCGCATATAGGTTTATACGACCACCTATACGCCACTTTTATGACTATACGAACCATATGAAAGTCTGAAGGGTGTTGATTTATATTGAAAGGATGTCCCAATAACTAGACCCTAGATTTATCAATTAAATAAGATCTATTGATTTCCTCCAACTTTTGTTTGACAACCAAATCACTCATTTGAATTGACTGAATCTCCATAAACATCAAGCAGTATGGCTTATTCAGCTTTCAGAAATTTTCAAATCTTTCATGAAGGTGAATCTTTTCTAATAAGTGTTTTTTGAAATTATTTTTGAATAAAAAAACAAAGAACACGATGAACATAAAGAACGAACAAGAAACAAGTGAACATGAACCTAGTGAGCACGAAGAACAAGATAAACATGAAGAACACAAATAACATGAAGACATAAAGAGACCGAATAAAGTTAACCATTTATGTATATGAAAATGATTTACATATGGTAAGTTAATCATTTATATATATGTAAATGTGTTACAAATGTTCATGTTCTTTTTTTTAACAGTTTTCATTGGTTTAATTAGTAAAGTAATATTTTATTACTTTTTTATTTTTCTTTCACTCACAACTACTCAAAAAAAATATAAAATAATACATATCAGGGATGGACGTTGACCCCAAATGTAAGGGTTCACTGTGGTTTCCCATAAAATTGTAGATGATGAAGACGAAACCTAATTAATGTAAGAGTAAAAATATATATATTCCTTTTATGTTTCTATTATTATTTAGAGATGAAGAAATGATGAAGATGCTCTGTGAATGCTCTTATAATACATTAAACCACTAATCTGAAAGATATAAATTATGCAACACACGTGGATATGTAAACAATCATACTAATTCAAGTAGCAAACACTAGTAACCCCATTGTTTACACAAAAACTTGCGTCGTTCACTACCCGTTCGTTTTGGGAAACTATCCGTAAAGTATTTAGTGGTATCAATCTTTTTTGTGGAAGTGATTTTTTTACTAATAAAACATAGGACAATTTTAAATGTTTGATTTGGTCATGAAAAATAGTATCAGCCGCTATAAAAAAGTAATAGAGCATAGAATAAATCAACATAAAAGATTATATTTATCTGAATTCTTTTGAAATGTTTTGTGACCACATAAGCTCACATCTGACATCACACATGACACAATACTCAACTTTGGATGTGGATCGTGAGACGACAAATTTGGAGTGGATACATGTTGGGCTGAAATAAATTCACTACCCTCGTTTGGTAACAATTCGATATTGCATAATTATGACTGGTTTTAAGATATTATGCCTATAACATATACATAAATATTGTCCAAAATAAATCTCGCAATTCTAATTTAAACTTGTTTATGATAAAGATCATGCCATTCGATTAGATATTATTCTTGGAACAAATAGATAAATGAGGGATTGACTTCTTTTTGGGCTAGTGGACAAGTTGTTGCAGGCTAAATTATAAAAAGAAACAACAGTACTTGGGCTAAAGTTATAGGACGCCTTTACGTCTAATTCTAACATATTGCATTCATCCAAGAACCATGACCCATGTATGCATACATCTATCGGTCTATACTTTATTATGTGTCCGTATATGCATCTGTGTATCTATCTATACTATATTATAAAGCAGTAGTCGGATGCTCGAATACAAACATGTTATTGTAAATAGAGAACTAAGGGCAAGTATTGAAACAATTAGTAAAGTTTTTGCTTTGTAACCTTGAGACCATGGTTCAAGCCGTAGAAAGTAGTCTTATGCACAAAAGTGTAAGATAAAACTACGTACATTTGATCGCGAAACAATCCTGCCCCTCCTCGAACCCCGCCAAACCCGGAGTTAAGCACAAAGTACGCCCTATTGTAAATACATAATAAGAAGTCATAACGTCTGTAGATGAATTACATTTTCCGAAATGACTCCGAAGCTGAGATCCAATAGACCTGAATAATTTAAATAAGGTCGATATCCTCTTAGCCTACTAGCACCCACATACATATCCCCACCAAATTAACGCAGTTTCAAGTCTTAGAAAGTGAGCAATAGCATCCCCATTTTGAAACTGATTATGCAAAATTAAATCATCATAAGACAATCAGGTTTTTTGCATATACAAGGTGTTTGGATGTGCGTTTGAAAACTAATTAGGCAATATATATTGGATCAACATAAGATAATACGTTGTAATAAACACGTCATTAATCATAATGTTCGACATTCTTTTACCATGTGACGTTGTAACTATTACATAGTATTTAGCAAATTTTCATTTTTTATGGAACTAATCTAGTTAAAAAGACGAAAAAGAAAATTTTGTGAAAAAGGCAAGAGGTCTTGTGGAACGCGGGTGTACAAGTCTATCTTATTAGGAAAAAGGAATGGGTAAATAGGTAGGTATTACTTACCCTGTAATGGGAGTACATGTCTATCTTATTGGGTAAAAAGGAATTGGTAAATAGGTAACATTTTCACCCTTAGATAAACCACATGCAAAATACCAATTCAAACACGTTACACGGCCATAGTTTATGTTTGGATTCAATAGTGTTTAATGCACGCTACGTGACGGGGACGTGAGGGTTAATCCCGCAACTAGTGAATGTAGGTATAAATAAAAAAAATTAATGTTTGTACAACCAAAAGATATATAAACCGATAGCTAGAGATCGTATATTGAAATATTTACCCGTGTTGCATGGTGGGACTAGTATTCTCTTTTACGTACTTATAGTCGCATATACAGAAACATGGTTAAAATTTGTAACGCAATGTTAAAATAAAGAGAGATATTATAAAAATAACAAAAAAATAAAATAGAAAACCAAAATAAAAATAGGAGGAGACAACAAAACATTAAAAAAAAAGTAAAAACCGGTAAAAGGAAAACAAAAAATGCAAAAAAGAAATAACGAAAAAAATATGTATAAAACGGACCAGGGGGAGGGGAGGGGGTGGGTTCGAGGTTGATGGAGTAACCTAACATGTGCCTTACGAGTGGGCTACTAGCCTTTTGTATTGTGTAATGCTCTTAATGACATCTTTTAAATACTAACATAAGTGGTTAAAAGAAAAAAAATAGAAAACAAAAAAAAAACCGTCCAATTAACTACACCATGTGATAAAACCGTAAAAACCGTAGATAATTTGAAATCAAACTTAAATAATCTAAGAGACTTGAATAACATTTTTAGATCGAGATTATTCATTGGTTCACTCAAATATCTCAATCATATATAAATTAGGTTTGATCATGACTAAGTATATGATATTGTGCGTTTTTATGAACTAAAGAAGAATTAGAGAGAGAGAGAGAGAGGAGAGAGAGAGAGAGAGAGGAGAGAGAGAGAGAGAGAGAGAGAGAGAGAGAGAGAGAGAGAGAGAGAGAGAGAGAGAGAGAGAGAGAGAGAGAGAGAGATAGAGAGAGAGAGAGAGAGAGAGAGAGAGAGAGAGAGAGAGAGAGAGAGAGAGAGAGATGACCAAATGTCTGCAATTCGGTTTTCAGTAGATTAAAATCCTAAACTACCATTTGGCAGTTTTAATTTTAAACCATAATTGCCAAAAAGTTGCGTCTTTTTCGATCCCAACTAGGGGTTCTGCCCTTTGGACCCCGGCAGGGGCTACCACCTCTTGGACCCTGCTACTAGTGTTGCTTCCCCCGAACCCCTGCCATGGGGGCGTTGCCTCTTGGAACCCCCATTGCTTTGAGGCTTCGCTCCTAAGATCACAATATACTCAAATAAGCATGCACTCTATACATTCTAACTTGTTTGTTGGATATTATAATCACATTGTTTATCTAGTCAATTCAGTTATATTAAAATATATAACATGATATGATGGGCCACGAGTTTTCCTGTGATAGTTTCTTACTATTATCAGAAACACTTTGCTAGAACTTTAAATTTTTTTTTTTACCCTTTGTGGCACTCTTTTTTTTAAAATATCATTTATTGGTAGGAAAATATGACGATGAAGGAACAAGTCCATGCTTTTATTCTGGAGAACTTTTTTTTTAAAATATAGCTTCTGCAATTCAACATGAAGGCCAAAAAGAATTTAGAAAAAGAATTTAAGGATAGAGGGGCAAAGAGTTGCATAACCTCAAGCATATGGTATCTTAATACTAGGAGCACTTGAGGTCTAATTGCCATTTTATTCACAAAGTGTAGATCACTATTAAACAACTATTACTCCTGGATTGGGGCGAATAATTTAATTAGATCACTAATGACCGGTCAAACACCCTCAACAAATATGAGGATAAACAAACACCCCCAATATAATCTTATTCATATCAGCGCTATTGATAGGGTCTAAGGAAATTATGATGGCGAGTAAGGCTGTTCAAATAACTCGACGCTCGAAACTCGCTCGAAACTCGCTCGAAAAAAGCTCAGAATTTTGCTCGTTCGATTTTCCCCTCGGTTGTAAAAAACCGAGCGGTTCGGTTCGGTTTCAAAACGAACCGAGCATGAGCAAAGGTAAGCTCGCTCGTCGCTCTCTCGGTTTCGCTCGAATTATTTTTTAGTTAGTTTTTATATATTATATATATGTTAATTTATTATTTTATTTAGTTATTTATCAATTACAAATATTATAATTTTTTAATCAAAAAGTCAAACAACTTACAACCCTAAAAACCATAATTCTCTAATACACCAAAACAAACCTCACAAAGTCACATGTTACAGCACTACAGCAGTCTCTACACATTCCTGAATCCATCCTCCAGCCCTCCACCCACAAGCCTCAGTCGGTTGCCCCCCTGCGGTCGCCGACAAGCGGCCCTGCCCCTGCGAACCGGAACAGCCCATCGACACCCCTGCGAGCGGACCTTGCTTAGTTGCGAACCGGAACAGCCCATCGATTCTACTACACTGCGACCCTGACACCGTTGCACCTGCAACTAGTCCTGCATTTCCCGGAACCTGCTTGTTCCTAATCGACATCTGCTGCCTCCGACCTGCATTTCCCGACCTTGTTCCTAATCGAGGTATTTTGAGGTTAGAACTTGAACGTTGAAATTTGAATGAATTATTACTTTTGTTTTAAATTATAACACGAAACCAAGCAAAACCGAGCGCTCGGTTAAAACCGAACAGAGTTCGAGCATGAAGTTTGCGCTCGAATATGTAAATTCGAACCGAACCGAGTTCAAGCGGAGCTGCATTCCGTTCGGTTCGGTTTGATAATTGGCGCGGTAATTGCTTTTGCAAATTATAATGGTAACAATGACAAATATGTGTAGGGAGGTGGTGTTCTTGAAACCCACCAAACTGTTGAAATCGAAGCCAATCGATTGGTTTAAGATTTATATAGTTTACTTCAGGGTTTATAATTTGGAAACCCGAGTTTGACGGTTTAGTTCCTTGTTTAGAACTTGAAACCATTTGAGCAAGACGAAATCTGATCGCTATATACAGACTTACTATACATTTTATTTTTAGAGGTAATTTTTTTAGAATAAATGGACATAGTTATTATTTTCTAAATCATGTGTCCAGCATCAACTTATTCAGAGGTCTAATTATTGTTTTAAAAGAAATACTTTGCCAGGTCATGAATAATTATTCTCTGATTGTGCATCTGAAGCAGGCTCAACAAAGTAGCTCCATCCTTGCCGTTTCCACCCCGATGTATTATTAATTATTAATTATTAATTATTAATTATTAATCATTAATATAATAATCTCTCTCCCATAAGCTGTGTGTCCACACAATTACATTTTTATTTCATACATCTTATATATGCTCTTACAAAAGTTTATCTTGTTGTATGACAAAAATTATAAACTTCGTTTCCTTATAGTAATACTAAATGATGACAATTGTCGCATCTTAAACTTTGAATTTTTGGCCAAGAGCTCTGATTCTTGTGTTAAAGCTATTCACGATCTTGTTCTTAGGTCAAGCCACTAACTACTGTTCAATAGAGGAAAATCCAATCGATAAGGTTGGATGGGTTGGTCAAACGGTCAAATTGGTTCGGTTTGAACTCGACTTTTAAATTATTTGTAAAAAACTATTCATTTGTATAATATTATACGAAAATTAAGATGATTATCAATACTATACAAATAACTGTACTATTAAAATTGTAAATGAAAAACAAATAACAAAAGCAAACAACAGGTTCAACTTACATCATTGGCACCAAGTTCCAAACCTTGGATCGGACTATTAAACCCCGCTTTTCAAGCTGTAAACCATTAATCGAATAAAAATTTTATGTTGCAACCGATGATTGTCAATATCGTTTCTTGTTTGTATGTGTTTGACGGTGAATAAACACAAATAAAGAGGGGACCAAAACCACACCCATGCTTATTATTCCTTTAAAAAGCAACCCGAGTTTGCTCACATGTTGCGTGTTAAGGGATAGCGAGAGTTTTATAGTTTTCTCAGTTTTTTATTTTTCTTTTTTCCATTTTAGGGGAAATTGTATAACAATATGGTGTACGATCAATCGAAAAAAATGACAATATTTTGGAAATGTAATCGTGACAACAAAACCAGGAATTTCTCCAATGGAGTCATTAAAATCTGATAGTTAGATGTGTCAGTTAAATATTAATCTTTTTGGTTTGATCAGGTCGGGTTACATGTTGTTATGGTGATTTTAGTTATGTTTGGACGATTTTGAAGGCGGTTTCACCTATCATTTTGGGTTTTGATCATTTGTGTAATCTTATAAACCTAATTCATATTATTGATTTGATAGCTACAACAATTGATGATGATAATAGTGAAATAATATTGTTCCACATACATGAAGTGGAAATGGCAGTAAGAATTGCTATCTCGCCTGTTCTCAATATAGCAACCCTAAAAACAACGATGTAAACCAAATAATGATTCAATAGGAAATTTAATCCATAAACAACTTTATATCTTTCCGTACAACTTAAACAAAACCGAAGTGTATTTAAGAACATTCTTTTCTTCTAGCAACATTTTCTCCAATTTAGGATCCGAATACTTTTTCTTTGATTGTTACCTTAAATAAAACATAAGAAAAACTTGAACATTTTATGGGTTCGATTAAATTCTAGTGATTACACGTAACACTATATAAAACTAAGGTTACTTGACCACAAACCCCTTAAGGTACTTCAGCCCGTGAAAGTAACAGCCCCTTATGTTTGCGTTTTTTACGACTATATTATGCTTTTTGTTCAAATTTATTTACAATATATGGTCAATAATGTATCTTTCAATTGAAGCAAGTATGATTTGGAAAATGTTTTTATTTTTTTATTTTTTTAATGAACTTTGTTTAGGGTTGCCCATTGAATATTATTTCAGGTTTCTCAAGTTATTAAAATCAATTTAAATTTTGAGAATTTGAACATAGAATTTGATTCAAATTCGAAATATATTTTAAAACCAATTTGAAATCCAGTTAATCTGATTGGATTTGATTTACCAACAAAAATCTAAAAACTTACAAACTTTTTACTAGGTTCATGCCATTTGTTCGATTAACTAGACTTGGATGATTTTATTAGTTTTCTGTTAGATGAAATCAAGACATTATAATGATTTAATTGACTTACTAGGTTCCTTCTAGTTTTACCACGCAAAACTTCTAACTGATGTTTGAGCGTTTAGCAAAGACTCCAACAGATTAGGATACCAACTTGTTGACTATATGTAAAATGACATTTTTACCTATCTCATAAAAAAACAAAAAAATATTAACGAGACCCACTTATTTATATAATATAGTAATATATTCAATAATATGAAAACCAAGATAATAAGCCTGCCACTACACATCTAAAAATACCATCACTACCATCAACCAACACCACCATAGCTGACGACCTCTACTAATAAACCACAATTGCCCTTGGTGCATCACACCACCACTAGTCTTGACAACCTCCACCATTCTACCACCCCACCATCATCATCGCTACCAAGACAGTCACCACAACCACCACAGTCTCCATTCCACCACCATCACACTCCACTGTTACCACCATCGATCTAAATGCCATCAAACCACCACCCGCGCCTATCTAAACACCATAAAACCACCACCACCGCAAATCTAAACACCATGAAATACCACCATCATTCTAGTCGCCATTGGAAAACCTCTCCATCCCATTCTGCTCCTATTTTCTCCTTGATGTCATTTCGCTTGTAAACACCATACAACCACCACCGCCGACGAAGATCATGATGCATATTCAAGAATTTAAGATTGAAACAATGGTTGAATTCATATTAACACTCAGAGAATCATAGAAGAGTAATGTTCTCGAAAGTAGTTAAAAGTGTTGAGATATGGAATTCCCCCAGTGCTCTCTCAATAAACAAATGGAATACTTATATACAGCAATGGATGCTCAATAACCGAAACTGATTGGTTAGTTGAGATCCTCGTTCTAAGCTAAAATAATTGACTAAACAAATATAGAACCTAATTATATGCTATCCGATTGACTAGTTGATTTACAAAATAAATTCAATTAATAAGAATATAATTGTTTGTTAATACGCTCCCTTAGTCTGAGCAGCTGGTGAACGAATGCACAGGCTGGATCTGAACCGCATGAATAGTTGTCGTGGTAAACCTTTTGTGAAGATATCGGCATATTGAAAATCGGCAGGGACATGTAGAACTCGAACCGAGCCTATGCGAACTTTTTCTCTTACAAAGTGAATGTCGAGTTCCACGTGTTTTGTACGTTGATGTTGCACAGGATTTTCAGATAAGTAAACAGCCGATATGTTATCGCAATACACGATTGTTGCCCTGCGAGTAGGAACAAACAGTTCTAGCAATAAGTTTCTAAGCCAACTCGTTTCAGCGACGACATTTGCGACCCCACGGTATTCGGCCTCGGCGCTTGATCGAGAAACAGTAGGTTGGTGTTTGGATGACCAAGAAACCAAATTGTCTCCCAAGAAAACACAATATCCCGAGGTTGATCTGCGTGAGTCGGGGCATCCTCCCCAATCCGCATCTGAATAGGCAGTGAGTTGCATGGATTTGGAGGGTGTGATACGTAGGCCGAAGTCGATGGTACCTTTGACATAGCGTAGGACGCGTTTGAGAAACTGTAAGTGGGGTTCACGTGGCTGATGCATGAACAAACAAATTTGTTGAACGGCGTATGTGAGATCGGGCCTTGTGATCGTTAAATATTGTAATGCTCCCGCTAGTTGACGATACACAGTGCCATCTGATAAAATGTTACCCGAGGAGGAACTTAATTTTGACGCCGTGTCACAAGGGGTTGAGGCGGGTTTGCAATCAGACATGTTCCCTCGTTCAAGTATGTCCGTGGCGTATGACGCTTGCGAGAGGAATAGTCCGCCATCCTTTTTAGTCACTGAAATTCCAAGGAAATGATGTAGTTCACCAAGGTCCGTCATGGCGAATTCAGATGACAATGTTCTTATGACCCGTTTGAGCAGGGTGTGGTCAGATGCTGTGAGAATAATATCGTCGATGTATAGTAATAAGTATGCAATCTGTTGACCTTGGCGGTATACGAAAAGGGAACTATCACTGATGGTGCTATGAAATCCACACTTGGTAATGTATGTTGCAAACCTTTCGTACCATGCACGAGGCGCTTGTTTCAAACCGTATAGAGATTTCTTCAACCAACAAACATGGCTTGGAAGATTTGGATCTTTAAAACCTGGTGGTTGAAACATGAAAACCGTCTCCGGTAAGTTACCATGCAGAAATGCATTTTTCACATCAAGTTGGTGGATGGGCCAGCTTCGTGAGACGGCGAGACTAAGAACTGTGCGAATGGTCGTGGGTTTAACCACGGGACTAAATGTCTCGTCACAATCGATACCGACCTGTTGGCTTTTACCATTAACCACAAGACGAGCTTTGTATTAAATAATAATTCAAAGTATGGGTTTTTAGTATTCAGCATGTGTCATAGACTAGTTTGAATAAGTAGTTGTACTCTCCTAGTCTGTAGGGGTGTACCGAGTCTAGAGGGTAGGTTGTTATTTGTTTTACTCTTTCCATGTGTACGTTGACAAGTCTGCTATATATAGCAGCTTTATGTGATGAATAAAGGTATCCAAAACTTTGTGCATTTCTTGATATCACAAATAACATTGTGGTATCAGAGCCAGGTTCGAGATCCGTGAGTTTAACAGTCAAGAGAAGAGAGTGACAGATTCATGGCATCTACAAGTAACAACATCAATCAGCCACTCCTCCCGGTGTTCAAAGGGTTTCTCTAATGATGATGCTGATGCTGCTCGACTGCGAGAAAACACCAAGAAGGATGCACGGGCTTTAGCACTGATTCAGCAAGCCGTGCATGACAGTATTTTTTCTCGCATCGCAGTTGCAACCACTGCCAAGAATGCGTGGGATGTTCTGCAGACTGAATATCAGGGAGACTTTAAGGTAAAAACAGTGAAGTTGCAGGGATTACGAAGGGAGTTTGAGACTCTCCAAATGAAAGATGATGAAGCCGTTGCAGATTTTTTTGTCAAAGGTAATGCGTATAGTAAACCAAAAGAGGGCTTACGGTGAAAAAGTGTCTGATCAACAAGTAGTAGAGAAGGTGCTACGAAGTCTGCCCACGAAATGGGATCACGTGGTCACAGCAATAGAGGAGTCAAAGGATCTGTCTACTCTTACCTTTGACCAGTTGATGGGATCCCTTCAGTCTCATGAAACAAGAGTTAACAGGGGCATGGAGCCTGTTGAAGAAGAACGTGCATTTCAGGCTAGAGAAGGAGATAATTTTGTTGGGAGAGGAAGAGGAAAGCCCTTTAACCGTGGAGGTAGAGGAAGAGGTCGAGGGAGATCAGGCAGTCGTGGAAGAAATGGGGTACAATGTTTTAATTGTAACCGTTTTGGTCATATTAGATCTGAGTGTTGGTTTGAACCTCAAGCAAATGCTGCTGTAGACCAAGAGGAAGATGACGACGACTGCAAGCTTTTCATGGTTCATGAAGTTTCAGATAATGGTGAGAAGGCTTTCATGATGACAAGCAGTAGCGATAGAAACTCTAAAGTATGGTTCATAGATAGCGGGTGCTCGAATCATATGACCGGGCACAAAACCATCTTTAGGAGTTTAAATGATAAACAAAAGGTTGATGTTAGAATGGGAAATGGCAAGGGTATAAGAGTTGAAGGAAAAGGAGTTGTGAAATTGCCTCTGGGTAATGGACAAACTAAAATATTGCATGATGTGCAATATGCACCTGAGTTGGGTTACAATTTATTGAGTGTAGGACAGTTAATGAAGATAGGGTACAAAGTACTCTTTGATGATGATGCTTGTACTATAACCCACAAGTTGACAGGAAAGGTTGTATGCATGGTCCCCATGGCATCTAACAACATCTTTCCTTTAGATCTTGATAGCAAGGTAGATACAACATTAGTGGTTGATGGAAGTGACTCATCCTTATGGCATAATCGGTATGGTCATCTGCATGAGCAAGCTCTTCAACAACTCAGCAAAGATAATATGGTGACTGGTCTCCCACCCATTGGTAATCTTAGTCAGTGTGAAGGGTGTATCTTTGGAAAGCAAACAAGAAGATCTTTCCCCACTCGTACTTGGCGTACTAGTTGTCCTCTTCAACTTGTTCACGCTGATCTTGTTGGCCCCATGCAGACATGCTCAATGGGAGGTAACTATTATTTTTTCTTATTAACTGATGACTACACTCGAATGTGTTGGGTGTATTTTCTTAATAAGAAATCTGAGACTTTTGAAATGTTTCAAAAATTTAAACAAAAGGTTGAAAAGGAAAGTGGGTATTCTATCAAAGCATTACGGACTGACCGAGGTGGTGAGTTCATTGGGAAAAAGTTTAATGAGTTTTGTGTAGAAAATGGGATACATCGTGATCTGACAGCCCCCTACACACCCGAGCAAAATGGAGTAGCAGAACGAAAGAATCGAACAGTGGTCGAAATGGCGAGGTGTATGCTGCAAGCTAAGGGGTTGTCAAACCAGTTTTGGGGTGTAGTAGTCTTCACAGCCGTCTATCTTATTTCTTTGTCTCCTACAACGGCGCTAACCGGTGAAACACCGTATGAAATGTGGTATGGTTCTAAACCTTCTGTAAGTCATTTGAAAGTCTTTGGATGCATTGCCTATGCTCTTATTCCCTCTCAAGTACGAAAAAAATTAGATGCAAAGTCAAAAAAATGCATCTTTGTTGGGTATTCACCTAACTCTAAGGCTTACCGTCTGTTTGATCCGGTTAAGAAGGTAATTATAACGAGTAGGGATGTAATGTTTTGTGAAAAAGGGTCATGGAATGAAGAAATAAAAATGATGACATGGGTGAAGGTACTGCATTTGTAATGGGAATGGTGGTTAATAATGATGAAGTTGGTGAGATTGTTATCAACACTGACGAACCAAGCAACAGTGGGACAAGCCACGTTCATTCACCTACCACACCATCATCCAGTAGTGAGCCCACCTCAGCAAGTCAAGGTGAAGGAGAAAATAGCCAAAGACCAGTGAAGAAGTCAACTCTGATGGCACAGATTCTGGTGGAAGTTACTCAGCTCGTCGGGTAGGTGATCTTAATCATATTTATAGTGTTACCTCACCTATTCTTGACTATAAAGCATGCCACTTTGCATTGTCTGCGGTTGAACCAAATTCACATGAAGAAGCTATTCAAAGGACCGAGTGGAAGAATGCTATGAAGGAGGAGATCGCTGCGCTTGAGCATCATAAAACCTGGAGGTTGACTCAACTTCCACCGGGTAAGAAAGCTATTGGACTCAAGTGGGTGTTTAAATTGAAGTTTAATGCAGATGGGAGTGTGTAAAGGCACAAGGCTCGTCTTGTTTCCAAAGGGTTCTCTCAAGAAAGTGGAATAGATTACGAAGAGACATTCTCTCCGGTGGCCAGGTTCGAGACGATTCGAATTGTTCTAGCATTTGCAGCCCAAAATGGATGGATGGCATATCAGTTTGACGTTAAATCTGCATTCTTAAATAGGGTACTCAGTGAGGAAGTGTATGTTGTTCAGCCCCCTGGTTTTGAAAAACAAGGTCATGAAGGGATGGTGTATAGGTTACATAAAGCACTTTATGGGCTTAAGCAGGCTCCTCGAGCCTGGTATAGTCGTATTGACGGTTATCTTGTACAACATGGTTACAAACGGAGTCAAAGTGAGCCTACTCTATACGTCAAAAGAACAAGCCCAGAAGATGTCATCATAGTTTGTCTTTATGTTGATGACATAGTGTATACGAGCTCTTCAGTGAAATTTTTGGCTGAGTTTAAGCAACATATGATAAGTGAGTTTGAAATGACTGACATTGGTGTATTAATCTACTTCCTTGGACTGGAAGTAAGTCAGCAAACAAAAGGTACATTTTTGTCTCAGCAGAGATATGCATGGGATTTATTGAGAAAATTTGGAATGGAACAGTGTAAGGCGATAAATACACCAATGAATAGTAACAAAAAGTTACAGGCTGAAGATGGTGGAGCTCCTGCAGATGGATACCAGTTTAGATGTCTTGTTGGTGGGTTAATTTATGTGACGTATTCTCGACCCGACATTGCCTTTGCTGTGGGTGTTGTGTCAAGATACATGCACAATCCATCGGTGAATCACATGGGAGCTGCTAAAAGAATCTTGAGATACATTGCTGGTACAATAAAGTTTGGGCTGTGGTACGGGAAAAATGAGAAGGTTGAGTTGGTTGGTTACTCCGACAGCAATTGGGCAAGCTCGGTTGATGACAGGAAGAGTACATCAGCTTATGTGTTTTCTATTGGAACATCTGTGGTTGCTTGGAGTTCGAAGAAGCAAGATATAGTAGCCTTGTCCACAACGGAGGCTGAATACATCTCAGCAACAGCAGCAGCATGTCAAGCTACATGGATGAGGAAGATCTTGTTTGAGTTAGGTCACGAGCAAGAGGGAGCAACTAACATTTTTTGTGACAATGTTTCAGCAATATTTCTCTCTAAAAATCAAGCTTATCATGGGAGGAGTAAGCATATCGATACAAAGTTTCATTTCATTAGAAATCTGGTTGAAGGAATACAAGTTGAGCTGTATGCATGTTCATCACAAGAGCAAGTGGCTGACATTCTTACTAAAGCTCTTGGAGCTGAGCAGTTTGCCTATTTGAGAAGAAAGCTAGGAATGGTAACACTTTGAATTAAGAGGGGGTATTAAATAATAATTCAAAGTATGGGTTTTTAGTATTCAGCATGTGTCATAGACCAGTTTGAATAAGTAGTTGTACTCTCCTGGTCTGTAGGGGTGTATCAAGTCTAGAGGGTAGGTTGTTATTTGTTTTACTCTTTCCATGTGTACGTTGACAAGTCTGCTATATATAGTAGCTTTATGTGATGAATAAAGGTATCCAAAACTTTGTGCATTTCTTGATATCACAAATAACACTTTGTACCGTTGAAGAGTTCCATTGGCATTGAACTTGTGTCGAAAGAGCCACATACATCTGATTATATTAGCATTTGGAGGCCTCGGCACAAGCTCCCATGTTTCATTGGCCATTTGAGCACTATACTCTTCGGTCATGGCTGCATTCCAATATGGATCGAACATGGCCTTTAAATGTGAAGTGGGAATTGGTGAGATATGTGGTGTGGCGGAAGTGTGTAGGCTTAGTGGAATACGGGGTTTGTGAATTCCCGACTTGGATCGGGTGGTCATGTGGTGGGATGGTAGAGGTGGTGGTGGAGGAGGAGGTTGCGGTATAGTTGAGGGTGGTGTTGGGTGGTTCGGTTGGGTGTGAGATGTAGAGGGAGATATTGTGGGGTTTACTGTGGAGGATTGTGAGTTTAGAGAAAGGTCTGTAGGTTGCATGGAGGAGGATGGAAAATGTGTAGGGTGCACGGGAACAAATGGAATCTGGTTGGGAGATGTGTTAGTTGGTATGTTGTATGTTTCATGGGGAGGGACGTTGGGTGGTGGGGAGTATTGTGTTGGGTTTTGAAAAACTAAAAGGGAAGGTTCAGTATCTAAAAAGGAATAATCGGGTTGGGTAGTAGATGGTGATTTTGCAAGTGGGAAGCATGATTCATCAAATGTTACATGCCAAGAAAGGATGGTTTTACCCGAGGTGAGATTGAGGCATCGATAACCACGATAGTCGGCCTGGTAGCCGAGGAAAACACACATAGTTGAACGAACGTTGAGTTTGTGAGAACGAGTAGAAGACGTGTTTGGGTAGCAAGCACAACTGAAAACACGTAGATGATCATAAGATGGTTGGCGAAGATATAATGCTTTGGTTGGTGTTTTAAATTTTAACCGGGTTGTTGGGAGAATGTTTTGAAGGTAACAAGCCGTATGAAGGGCTTCGACCCAAAAATTAGGCGGAAGGTTGGCATGGGTGAGAAGAGTAAGCATAATGTTGTTGAGGCAACGTATCATGTGTTCGAACCGACCATTTTGTTGTGATGTATGTGGACATGAAAAACGGAACTGGAGTCGTTGGTTATTAGCAAACGACTTAAATTGATTGTTGTTTAATTCACCTCCCATGTCACATTGGAAAGATTTGATGGATGTGTGAAACTGGGTTTGGATATATTTATGAAAATTGGCAAATTTTGTGTAGGTTTCAGACTTAAATTTGAGAGGGAAAACCTATGTGTAATGTGTGAAGTCGTCAACCAGGACCATGTAATATTTATAACCATTTTTGCTCATAAGTGGAGAGGTCCATAAGTCGTAATGTAAAATGTTAAATGGCAACGCGGTGCAAGATTGCGAAATAGAAAACGGTAATCTTTTATTTTTGGATAATTGACACGACTTGCAAATAAGATCTTTAGGATGTTTATTACATGACAGAAATTTATTTGTAACTAAAAAATCAAAAACCGATGAACCCGGGTGTCCCAAGCGGTCGTGCCAATAGTCTTTAAAGGAGGAAACCAAAGCGGTTGGCGAAACCGGATACGTGAAAGGGTAGAGATGAGTAGAGCTATTGTGGCGGGATAGGATCCGTCCACTCTTCAGTTCCTTCACAGAAAAACCATTTGGGTCAAACTCAACAGATACATGATTATCAATCGTAAATTTTCATACCGAGATTAGATTTTTAATTATGCCGGGTGTGAAAAGAACATTTTTAAGGTACAAGGTACGTGAAGGTGTGGCAAGGGTGGATGTGCCCGATCCATGTATTTTCACACTAGCACCATTACCTACAAGAATAGAGCCCAATGAATGATTAAAGACGGGATTAATTAATTTACCTTGGTCTCCAGTGAAGTGGTCAGACGTGCCTGTATCCATGTGCCACTCATCATTATTAGGATCCAGAGTCATAGCATTCAAGGCTTCTCCAAGTTATGTAAGAATCAGTAGGTCACATTCAGCAAGGTTTGCAGTTGGGCCAGATGAAGATGCGCCAGATCTGCGGTTTGGGCCAGGGATGTTTTGGTTATGGTTTGTTGGAGGCTGCCAGTTTGGTGGGCCAGACCATGGAGCCCAGCCGGGAGTAGTTGGGTAAGGGCATGGATTTGGCCAGTTTGGCCATGGCTGGTTGGCCATATGTGAAGTAGCCCATTGAGGTATTTGTGACGGAGCTGGGCCTTGGCCCTTAGGACGCATGTTACTGCCTTGATTAGGGGGTAGCGGCGGTTGTGGTGGGAGTTGTTTCGGGGGCCAGATCTGCGACGCTGGGTTGGATTATGCTGACCTTGTGATGTTTCTGTTGAAATGGCTACCATAGCCGTTGGTGAGGATAGTTGATCCCGAGCTATTATGAGGCGATGATCTTAGTCAAGCATGCCAATTGCATCGTCCCAACTTGGTTGTTGTTGATTGATAATGGAGGCTGTGGTGTCGTATTCTGGTGGAAGGCCACTGACAAGTTGAAGAACTAACCGTTGATCATTCATCGGACTATTGACTGCCTGAATTTGA
Organism: Flaveria sonorensis; assembly: GCA_025506505.1. Lineage (NCBI taxonomy): Eukaryota > Viridiplantae > Streptophyta > Magnoliopsida > Asterales > Asteraceae > Flaveria > Flaveria sonorensis. Next base: position 44,982,735 of record CM046426.1, on the reverse strand, counting down.
TCACCCAAGTCTTTCAGTTTGTGGCAATACGCTTCGATTGACGGCATGGATTTGAATGTAAGATTGTTAAACTCATGTTCCAATGCCCCAGCCCGAGCACGTTTGTTGTTGAGGAAAATCTTTTCAATGCGTGACCATGCTTGAAAGGCCGTAGACTCCGTTTTGAGAATACGGATCAAGAGGTCATTGGACAAGGTTCCATAGATCCATTGAAGAACTATGGCGTCGATTTCTGACCAATCGACAAACGTCGAATCGTCTTGAGCAGGTGGCGGCGTACTGTCAGTGTGAGCCAAGACTTTGTATCCCTTGGCGTGGAGCTTGAAGAGCTTCACCCAGGAGGGGTAGGATACCTTCACGCCATCGAGAATCCGGACCTTATTTTGAATGTTGGTGATGGTATAAACGGGGTGAAGGGTTTTTGGAGAATTGGGCGGTGATTTGTCAGCCATTGGATTGATCTGAAGTAAAACCGAATGGAAATAAAATAAATTGAAGACGGTGCAAGCCGTAGCTCAGAAGGGGAAAGAAAAAATTGCGTGGTTATAATCCTAGGCTCTGATTACCATGTTGAGATATGGAATTCCCCCAGTGCTATCTCAATAAACAAATGGAATACTTATATACAGCAATGGATGCTCAATAACCGAAACTGATTGGTTAATTGAGATCCTTGTTCTAAGCTAAAATAATTGACTAAACAAATATAGAACCTAATTATATGCTATCCGATTGACTAGTTGATTTACAAAATAAATTCAATTAATAAGAATATAATTGTTTGTTAATAAAAAGTAGTTACAAGAGTTTGAGGAGAAGAACAATAGATAATTTTTTCACACATTCACTTATTACAATCCCTCTATTTATACTAATGACTTCTTGACTATTGACTATGACTATTTTGAACACCTACACTTAACAACCATAACAACCTACAACTGCCCATTAGTTAATAAATATCAATGCCCCTTAGTAAAATAGATCTTTGACCCCACTGATCACAACTAAGAAACCATTGGGTCATTAAGGTTGTAGAATCCCGCGTGGCATATTCTGCCAATGCTCCACGCCACTTGACCAACCATTGAACTACTGCTCAATTATGGTTTTTAATGACTCTAGTACCAATGACTGACTCAGGGTATCTTCTATCTATTAGCCGGATCAGCCAAGATCACTTGTTATGGATGACAAGGACCATGATATTTAAGGAGAGAAACATGAACCGTTAGATGTATAGCAGATCCAACACATAATTGAAGTGTGTAAGCTAATTGACCCACCTTAGCTAGCACTGCATATGGTCCATAATACTTAGTTGCCAGCTTCAAATTTGACCTGACTTGTAAATTAGACTGTCTATAAGGCTGGACCTTTAGGTAAACCCAATCTCCCATAGTAAAACTTCATTCAGTGTGATGAGAATCAACTAATTACTTTATTCGATGCTGAGCTTGATGTAAGTTCCTTTTTAAGATCTTGATAACTTCTTCATGCATACAAAGGCTTCTATCCATTGTTTTAGTGTTACTCTCTCCAGGCAAATAAGTAATATGAGACGGGGTGGTTGACCATAGATGATCTCAAAAGGTGTACATTTGATAGTAGACTAATAAGAAGTGCTATACTAGAATTCTGTTAATGTAAACCTTTTTAGCCAATCTTGTTATCATTCAAAGCACATACACCTCAAATATGAATCCAAGCACCTATTAAGCACCTCTGTTTGCCCATCTGTCTAAGGATGGTAAGAACTTGTCATTCTTTGCTTAACACCTTGTAGATGAAGCAACTCTGTCCAAAAATGACTCACAAATACTTTATCTCTATCTGAGATGATTGATTTTGGACATCCATGTAACTTGTAAATGTTATCTAGATAGAGTTAATCCACCTCTATTACAGTGAAAGGGTGGTTAAGCGAAATGAAATGGCCACCCTTACTAAGCCTATCTACCACAACCAAGATTACATCTTTGCTCCTTGAAGTAGGAAACCCTTCTATAAAATCCATGGCAATGTTTTCCCATACTCCTTGAGGAATAGGAAGTGGATGTAATAACCTAGGATAGGCTGCAGTATCTACTTTACATTGTTGGCAAACAACACGATTTTTTATGTATGCAATAACCTCATATCATAATTATGCTAAAAGAAAAGTCTTGCTACTCTATTAATAGTAGCATTCACCCCTGAATGCCCACCTTGCTACTCTATTAATAGTAGCATTCACCCCTTAATTCCCACCCTGAGTAGAAGCATGTAACCGTTTAGAATTTTAAGCTTCAAACTAGGAATATTACTAATGACCAACTTCCCATGTTTTTAAGCTCACCAGAATGCTAAGTAAACTATGAATGAGAAAAGGCATCTTGTTGTAGATCATTAATCAGTTGATGCAAAATAAGATCCTGATTGCAAGACTGCTTAATTTAATCCATAAGCCAGTATGTACTGAAGAAGCAGCAAGTTGTAATAACTATCCATGAGTAACTCTAGACAAAGCATCAGCCACTTTATTTTATACTCCTTTCTTATATAAAATTTGAAAGTTAAAGCCCATCCATTTAGATAACCAACGCTGCTGAAAAAGGGTAGATATATTACTCTTTAATAAGTATTTTAAACTTTGTTGATCATTCTTGATAACAAATGGTTTATGAGCTAAGGTTTCCATTTTTGGACAGTAAAGATAATAGCTAGAAACTCCCTCTAATAGGTAGATAGAAACAAATCCTTTGGAGAATGAGCACTACTAATATAGGCTATTAGATGCCCATTTTGTATTAGCACAACCCCAATACCAAAATCCAAAGCATTTGTCTCTACTACAAACACATCATTAAAATTGGGTATGGCTAACACTAGAGGTTGAATCGTAGCTGCCTTCAAGGCTTGAAAAGCTAATTCAGCTTGGGTAGACCATTAAAAGGAACCTTTCTTCAAAATTTGAGTTAATGGTTTAGCTAAATTACCATAGTCTTTGTCAAACCTCCTGTAGTGGCCAGTTAGACCCAATAACCCCCTTAATGCCTTTATATTAGTAGGATCATTCCATTCTTGAATAGGTTTAATTTTACTAGGATCTGTACTGATTCCGTTTGAGGAAATAATATGGCCCAAAGACTCCAACTTAGTTGTCCCAAACATACATTTACTTTCCTTACTTACTAACTAACTTTGGCTTAAAAGAATCAAGCCTTCCTTAAATGTGTTTAATGTTCTTGCCATGAGGAACTATATATGAGGATATCATCAAAGAAAACCAACACAAACCTTCTTAACTGTTGTTTGAAGACATGACTTATTAATCCTTGAAAGGTTGATGGTGCATTAGTAAAAGGCATTACTAGAAATTCAAAGTGACCATTATGAGTCTTAAAGGCAATCTTGTTAATATCGGCTGGATTGATTCTAATTTGATAGTACCCTAACTTCATATCCAAATTAGAGAAAAACTTGAGTGCCATACAACTCATCCATCAAACTTTCTACCAAAGGTATTATGAACCGACCAGGTATAGTAGCCTTGTTAAGCCTTCTATAATCCACACACATTCTCTACCCCCTATCTGTCTTTTTAACCAATACTACTGGTGAAGCGAATGAACTATTACTATATGTAAGGAATACACATAAAGGCTGATGCAACCATAGAATAATCAAAGAGCTTTCAGCATACACATGTGAAGTACTAGGAAAGTACTTCGGAAGATTTGATATAACTCAGTGAATAATGCTAAGTGTCAAATCTTCTGAAGCCAAAAGACCAATTCTTCCAAAGCCAAAGATGAAGTCTTTTGAAGCTTCAAAGACAAAGTCTTCCAAAGCCAAAGACTAATTTATTCGAAGACAAAGAAGACATGCTCTCTCTGACTTACTTTTGACAAAAGCTGAAACACCTTTCCGCTGCAATTTCTGATGACTCATCAACCAGCATGGTTTGGTGAAAAGTCCATACTTTTTTCAACTGTAGATTAAGGTGTTGAGTCTGTAAATTTTCATCTATGTACTTTTATCCTTTTTGTATTAGATAAGGATGTGAGCTATGGAATGTCATAGTCACTAGTCAAAAAGGCAATCTTCCTTTTTGACTCTACATTGATCTTGTTATCTAGATTAGTGTTTCCAGCTGGGCTTCAAAGTATGGCCGGCTGTAGGATGTAGTATGAAGTATCTCAAGTACTTGTATTTAGATTTAAGCTTTGTAACACTTGTAAGAACTTGAGATCAACATACAAAATTCTTGAAAACCATATACTATCTTGTTCTTTTTCTTGTTCTTTTTCTTGTTCTTTTACTTGTGTTCATTGTTTCATCACCTAAGCCGGTTCCCTATTAGATCTTGTAAGTGTTCTCAACTTTCTTCACCTTGTGAAACTGTTGTATTGACCACCCTTCAATGGTCTTGCTACTGGTATCAAAGCTTTTCAGGCTCTTGATTGTAAGATCTCATCATCTTAAATCTCTTTAGTTTCACAAAACACTTATCAATTCAAATGGCAACTATCTCTAAGACTGATATGGAAACCGGTACCATGACAAAGTCTCCACTGATCACTCCTGATAACTTTGATACTTGGTGCCAACTATGGAAGGGTTCATCAAGTCTCAAGATAGTAGGATGTGGAGATCTGTTGTTGAAGGACCTCACATCCCAAGCACCTCTTTAGCCACTGCTGGAGGTGGGATGATACCAAAGAAAATGGCTGACTACTCTAAAGAAGACTAGAAGAAAATAGATGTAGATTAGAAAGCCATGAACACTCTTCAAACTGGTCTTCCAAACTCCATATACAAAGGCTTCAAGAAGTGCAAAACTGCTAAGCAACTCTAGGATGCATTAAAGCTCATGTATGAGGGGTCTGAGGAAGGCAAGGAGAACAAGAAAGACATTATTAAATAGTAGTTTGAGAACTTCACCTACAAGATAGGTGAAACCATGACTCAATAATACTTTAGGTATGTTGAGATTGTGGATACTCTAATAGATATTAGAGTCAAGCTTGAGAATAGGGACATAGTGAGGAAGTTCATGTTCTTTCTTCCCATACAATGGACTCACTACTATGTGGCCATTAAGAGAACTAAGAACCTCTCTACTCTTACTCTCACAGAGCTGTATGGTATCCTTAGTGGATACCAGATGGAGGTGAACCTGCAAAATCTATCAAGCAGCTCTTCTAATAATCACCAGAGCTCAACCCTTCATGTGGTTGAAAGGGATAGCAAAGAACCACAATATCATCTCATCTGCTTCCCTGATAACTCATAAAGGGTCCTTTTATCACCTTCCCTGAGACACCAAGGGAGATCAATATCCAAGAAAGCCCATTCCAAGAGACAAGCTCTGCTTAAGCCTTTGTGTCTACTGATGAAAGTTGTGAAAAAGTTCTCTTTACTCTTGAAGACTTGGACTGCATCCATCCAGATGATCTGGAGTACATGGAGATAGTTCAACAGATGGCTCCTCACTCATAGAGCCAAGAAGTTCTACAAGAGAACAGGAAGGAAGTTCCCAAGTAATGTGGCTAGTGGAAAGTTTGTCCTGGATAAAATCAAGGTAAAGTGTTACAACTGTAACCAAATGGGACACTTTGCTATAGAGTGCAAGGCACCAAGGACAAATGGTGACCAAGCGCAATCTAGACCAAAATACACTGATGCAGCTCCTAGAATTGAGAAGCCAAGCCAGCCTAAACAACTTGCTGCTATTGCTGTTGAAAAATAAGGCTTTGACTGGAGCTTCAGGTAGAAGATGCTTTTCCAAACCAAGCACTGATGATTGATCATGAAGAAGCCAAGGTATTAGAACATCTTTGTACTTCTGAATGTATTGTTAAAGTTAATATGTATAGGTCCTACAACTTGAAAGTGAGATCTGACCTTGAGTCCTTAAAAATTTTAAAAGATGATTTTAATGATTATAAACTTAAAATTAAAGATTTAGAGAAAACCATTTCTACTCTTAAGCATGAGCATACAAACTACAAGACTCAAATCAAAGATCTCATAACCAAGTTAATTGAATGCCAAGCTAAGCTTATGATCAGCAAAGCCTAGGTAGAAAAATGTGTTCTTGAGGAGGAAACCTTCAAGAACATAATATCCTCATCCTTGCATGCAAATGTTTATTACCAGAACATGTAGGGACTAGGATCTAGTAAGATAGCCCCTCCATACACACTCCTATATGTTAGATCTCCAAGGTGTGGAACTTGTTAAGATGAGCTGCCTTTTATTGATCATATCCAAGAGAAGGATGAAGATGAAGAGGAGATAGTGAAGGATGAACCTGAGGTGAGTGACAAGGGTTATCCTATAAAGGGACACTATTCTCCTAGAGAGAAGAAAGAATTAGGGATGATCAAGTCTTGAAGAAAGAACTTAAGAAGGGCAGCCATAAGAAAGTATGCCCAAGAGATCAAGGCCACCTTTGATTCCAAGCAAAAGCAAGTTTTTATTTTTGCTGGATTTGAAGTGATAAAGACTAAAGACTCAATAATGGACTCTAGTACTAGGAGTTCTAGTTCATGTTCAAATCATCCTGGTCAAGAGAAAAAGGTTGATAAAATATGCACCACTGTTACACAGCCTGAATCATCTAGTTCCAAGAGCAATCCTCATCCCAAGAAGCCTGCTACATCATTTGAGAAGATGAAGAAGGAAGTGGAAAATGATCAAGCTCAGCCTCTCACTCAAAAGAAGACTCTTAGAAGCATACCAACCGAATACATCATATGTGGTAGTACTTCTCACTTTGCCAAGGATTGCATCTACAATCCCAAAAGTACTATCCACATGATCAGGAAGAAAACTTCTGAGAAGAAGAAGAAGTTAGCTTCAAAAGAAAAATATTTTCCTTTTGAAATCTCCAATGTGAAGAAGAAGGTAAGTGAAAACTTACCTTCAGAAGAAAATTTGGTCTCGAAAGAAAGGAATGCTTCCGAAGCACTAAAGTCCCCTGAATTGGATGCAAAAGCTTTCGAAGGTACCATCTCCAAAACTTCAGAATTTATCAAAACTGTTGAAGTATTGAAGGCCAAGTCTAGTCTTCCAATGATGGTGTGGAAGATGAAGGAAGGCCATGTGACTGAAAGTTCTTTATCAACAACAACAGATGTTCCTCAAAGCTTGCATATACGATAAATTACTATTGTATTATCTTCAGTTCACTTTGATAAGCCCAAGACCAATGAGGCTTGGGTTTTCAAAGGTAACTAACTATCTCGTTATGTACAGGAACAGCTAAAGACCAAAGGGAATGTATGGATCATTGAAAATGCCTGTTCCAGGCACATTATAGGTAATAGCTCTTTGCTTCAGAACTTTGAGAAAACTGATGGAGGGCTAGTTGCTTTTAGTGGAGAATCAGGTGGTTACATTACTGGAAGGGGCAGGGTCACAAATGGAAAGCTCAGCATTGAGAAGGTAAATTTTGTTAAGGAGCTTGGGTACAATCTCTTGAGTGTATTCCAATTTTGGGTACAATCTCAATGCATTGTTATCAAGCCCGGGATGGTCATTCCTTAAGAGCGTATCTTGCTCTAAGCCCCCAAGAAAGGAAGCATATACAAGATGGATTTGTAGGAAACATCCCATTCAGGAGAAGTTTTTTGCTTTCTATCTAAAGCCAATAGTGATGGGTATTTCCTCTAGCATTATAGAATTTTCCATGTAAACTTTAAGAGCATGAATAAATTAATTAAGAATGATTTGATAACTGGAATGCCAAAGAAAGAGTTTAATAGTGATGACCATTGTGTTACGTGCCTAAAAGGGAAGGAACACAAAGTGTCTCACAAGCCAAAGGAAATGAACTCCATCACTACTCCCCTACGCTTATTACATATGGATCTCTTTAGCCCCATCAGTGTAATGAGTCTAGGAAGGGCCTCATATTGTTTGGTGATCACAGATGACTTCACAAGATGTATGCAACATCCCGAGTTCCAGGGTCAAATGTAATAGTTAAAATAAAAAAAATATGAACTTTACATTTTGTATATTGTTTAACGAGTAAGTAATGAATGAAATGACTATTTTAAATTTAAAGTTTTAGACGAGTTTTAGTGTCGTAAGAGACTGTTCAAATATATATAAATATAATAATATATTATAAATAAACGTGCTCCATTTTTAACGAAACTTGGGTCGACTTGTAGAGAAAATTAAGCTCGTCTCAATGGCATATTTGAAATTTTATAAGACGTTATATTTAAAAAATTATAAGAGAAAAATAAAGTAAGCAGCTGAATTAATTATAATAATATAATAATAATATTAATAATAAACTTCACATTCTCGTAAGAAGAAAGAAGCAAGCACACAAGCACGTCAATTTCGTCCCACATCATTGCAGAAGTAATTCACCTGTCTGCCTGATTTCTTATAAATAGAGACCTTAAGGTTGAAGTTAGATTATAAGTTTTCTTGGGAAAGCTCTAGTATAAAAACAATCCCGAGTAATCGATACCCCATTAGGTATTGCTGTTAGTCGTTTTTGGAGCTCGGGTAGGAGCGCGAGTAGGGAGACTCTACATCAGATTGCCGTAGATAGTTATATGGTATGTTCTCGTTTAAGTTTATGTCAAGTTAAGTATTATTTATTTTAGATTATTATTATTATTAGGAGTAATTTTTGTATTATTTGTATTATTATTTTTAGGAGTTAGGGTTATTGTAAGGGGTGGGTATTGGGTAGCCTAGCCTTAGTTAGGCATGGACTGATCACCCATGCTTAAACAAGGTAGTGTAAACCAATATCCAACCATTACAATAACTAGTTAGTTGTACCATTACCTAGCCTAGGATTACTTAAACTGTATCAGTACCTAGAGATATTACCAGATTGTACTAGGAAAGGTTATCAACTTTTGGGCAACTGCTAAACAAGTGAGTTCTTCTGAATTGTTTTCTAAAACAGGATGTGATGTTCTGATAACTAGTAATAATTGAAGAATTGACTATTAATAATATCTATGAAATGTGGCAATGCTTGATAGGATGCTTGAGGGCTGTTTGTATGAATCTGCTTTAGCTAGTGGAGTTTGTATACATAGCCTGGTTATATGAATTTATACTGTGCATACTCTGTTCCTATTTGTTTGGCATGGTTGTAACTGCATGATGCAATAGTCAATATTAATATGTTTTGAATTTTGAAGAATGCTATGTTTATAAACTCACAAGCTTTACGCTGAGTCCCAAATATTTTATTTTTTATGGACACACATCCTAGGTGTCAAGTGATTGCAGAGATCGAAGATTACATGCTAGCCTACAAGGAAATAAAGGTCTTAGAGCGCTACTGAATATTTGGATCTCTAGTGTAGTTAAACTGATGTAATGGTATTATCTAGTATGACTAAAGAATGATATGTTATGGTGCATAATTAAAGTTAGACTTCCACTGTGGACCCTATGGTCACTATTTGTTCTGTCTATCTGGTGCGTAACGCTCCCAGGGTGTGCCCTAGGAGGCGGGCATTACAATATAATTGGGTCTTCTTCCCTAGAACTAAGGATGAGACCCCTGAGATCTTGAAGAGCTTCATTCTAAAAATTGAGAATCAATGTGATCATAAGGTCAAGATCATAATATATGATCAAGGAACTACATTCAAGAACCAAATCCTTGATGCATTTTGTGATAAAAAGAGTATTACAAGACAATATAGTGCTCCCAGGACTCCTCAGTAAAACGGTGTTGTTGAGAGGAGAAACATGACACTTATTGAAGCTACAAGAACCATGTTATGTGACTTAAACTGCCCATCACCTTCTGGGCTAAGCAGTCAACACGGCCTGCTATGTGCAAAATAGAGTTTTAGTAGTCAAGGCTTAGGGTAAGACCTCTTATGAATTGTGGCACAAAAGGAGATCTTTCATTGGTTTCCTCAGATCATTTGGATGTCCTTGCACCATCTTGAATACCAAGGATTAAATAGCCAATTTTGCTGAGAAATCAGATGATGGACATTTTATTGGATACTTTTCCCAAGCTAAGCCTTATAGAGTATACAATCTCAAAACTAGAGTAGTTGAGGAGTCAGCCTATGTGACCTTCAATGAGCACACACCCAGTGTGAAAGGTTTTGGTTTTGATTGGCTATTTGATCTTGACTTAGTTACCAACTGTTTGAACAAATCTTGTGAAGATGTTTCAGGATCTACATGTACCTTATCAACAGGAGATTCTGATCCTAGATTTGTGCTGAGAAGGCCAAGTGTTCAAACTACTTCAGCTTTAGTGGTAACTAGCCCATCAATTGGAAATCCTGTCAGCACAACCATAACAAATTCTTTAGTTGATACATCTAAGGTGCCTATAAATTCCAGCATAGAGGCACATAACTCAAATAAAGGAATTTCTATTGTAGGAGGTGGTAATAGTGACCAAGAATTTCTTGATGCTGATTACCACTCCATAGAAGACAACATCAATAATGTGACACACTCATTGGATCAAGTTTCTCTTGATAAGTGTGTTGATGTAGTGGATGACACTCAATCACCAGATCTGAATTTCACTAATTTAGATATGTCCAACCAATTTGCTGAGATTCCTCAACTGAGAATCCACAAGTAACATCCCACCACAAACATCATTAGAAATGTTGAGAAAGAGGTGAAAACAAGAGGACAAACCCATGAAAAAAATATTTGTCTTCACTTTTGTTTTTGTCCTAGATTAATCCTAATAAGATTGATGAGACTCTAAAGGATGGAAGTTGGGTTGAAGCAATGCAGCAGGAGCTACTTCAATTCAAGAGACAAAAGGTCTGGAACTTATGTCCACTTCCTCAAAGGAAGACTACTGTAGGTACCAAGTGGGTATTCGGGAATAAGAAAGATAATAGACGACTTGTCATCAAGAACAAGGCAAGACTAGTTGTTCAAGGATACACACAAGAAGAAGGGATTTACTACACATATATTTTTTCTCCTGTAGACAGACTTGAAGCTATTAGGAAATTCCTAGCTTTTGCTGCATCCAAGAATTCAAGGTCTACCAACTTGATGTCAAGTGTGCTTTCTTATATGGGGTGATTGATAAGAAGGTGTATGTCAAACAACCACCTGGCTTTGTAGATCCAGATCATCTTGATTATGTCTGCAAGCTTGACACAACTCTTTATGGGCTATATTAGGCTCCAAGGAAGTGGTATGAGACATTATCATAGTATCTCTATCAGCATGGATACAAGAGGGGTACTATTGAGGAACACTCTTTATCAAAGGAATAAGAAATGACTTGATGCTGGTTCAAGTTTATGTAGATGCATTATTTTTAGGTCAACTAATCCAAAGCTCTACAAAGACTTTGAGAAGCTAATGAATTATAGATTTGAAATGTGTGCCATGGGGGAACTCAATTTCTTTCTAGGAATTCAAGTGAAGCAAGTTAATAATGGCATCTTCATAAACCAGTCAAAGTATGTGCAAGACATACTTACTAGATTTCATCTGACTAAGTGTAAGATTGCTAAGGAACCCATAGCTAGAAACCGCTCTCTAGGACCTGATCTTGAGGGGGAGTGTGTTGATGAACATCTATACAGGGCTATGATTGGGACTCTTATGTACCTCACAGCCAGCAGGCCTGATATCATGTTTGCTATATGTATTTATGTAAGATATCATGCTAACACCAAGATGTCACACCTGGTTGCTATCAAGAGAATTCCCAGATATCTTAAAGGTGCTCCCAAACTAGGCCTTTGGTTTCCAAAGAATTTTGACTTCAATCTGTATGCCTATATAGATAGTGACTATGGTGGCTGCAATATGACTGAAAAGTCTACATATGGGAGATGTCAATTTCTTGGTGGAAGGATCACCTCATGGCAATGCAGGAAACAATCCTGTGTGTCTGCATCAACTGCTGAAGCTGAACACATTGCTGCTGCAAGCTGCTGTGCTCAAGTGCTTTGGATTCAGAATCAGATGCTAGACTATGGGTTCAACTTTGAAAAGACTCCCATCCATATTGACAAAAACAGTGCTATCTCTATCACAGAGAATCCTGTGAAGCACTTAAAGACAAAGCACATCAACATCAGGTATCATTTGATTAGAGATAATTTAAAAAAAGGATTGATAAAACTAGTCAAAGTTAACACAAATGAACAATATGCTGATCTGTTCATAAAGGCTTTTGATGAGTAGAGATTTAAATATCTTGTATTAACCATTAGGATGATTAACTTTGAGTAGATTTTTCTTAAAATAAACTCAAAATTATTCTTAATATGTATGTCTTAAGTTGTCTATATCATCACCACATAAGCCTAGTTTATTTTGGAAGGAACTTTTCAAAATGGATATCCCTTAGAATTTTGAGAATTTTAGACATATTTTCTTTTGGAAGACATCAAGTTGTCTTCGAAAGAAAATTATGTATTTAAAACAAATAACTATTTCTGAGAAATCTACCTATGAAAGAAATTCTGTTATATCTCCCGAAGCTTATATTTGTCACCAAGTACTTATATGTATTAAAAAACAATTTTCTTCCGAAAACAATTAAGTCTTAAAAGCTTTATTCTCTCATTGAATAAAATTTCTGATATTTGATATCTTCCGAAGCAAAATTTATCCAGGAAGTAAAAATAATTTAAGTAATTTTCTTTCGAAGTAAATTCTTGAAAAGCTAAGGAATATCTTTCGAAGCCAAATTGGCTGAAGTTGACCCCTTGAACCATTCCATGGACTATTACCTTTGGAAGTTTTCTCAAACCTTCAGAAGAAATTACCTTCGGAAGATTTTAGACTTCCAGGAAAACTACCTTTTTGGGCACTTTTTCAGAGGTGGGACCTACATCTAGATTTCAAAGTTTATTCTTTTGCATTAACTTTGTCTCAAATCTAATCCATATAAATATACCTTTAACGGTTCTCCCTCTTTCTCTTTCTTCTTCATCTGCAAAAGTTCATACCCTAAATTCACCCACAAACAACCTTTGTTCTTATCTCCCTTTACTTCTAAGCTACTCAAAAATGACCAACCCTGATCCCCAAAACGAACCCGACTTTTCCATGCAGTTACACAGGCAACACAAACAAGTTGCTCTGTTATCATCTGAGAAAGATCCAGGTTTCTCAAACGTTTACCGCTTCTTGTCTCTTTCAAACTACCTCACCGCACTTACCATTGACCCTCCCTTGTACCAAGATCAACTTTTAGAGTTCTGGAGGACCTGACAAGAGGTCATCTTGGACGGTGAGAAGGCATTGTCTGCCATAGTGCAGGGGAAGACAATTTTTGTCACCGCAGCCACCATCAACACTCATCTGAGGCTGGATGATGAAGAAGGCGAATTGTCCTTCTCCAAATCTGTTGTAAACAACTCATTCCGGTAGATAGGCTATGAAAGGGACTACTCAGTAAGAACCTTCAAAAAGGGTAAGGTTTCCTCCCAATGGAAGTACCTCCTCCATGTGGTTATCCATTCTTTATCCAACAAACATGGAGGTTGGGACCAAATTCCTAAGGACTTATCCGATATAGTCCATGGAATGGTTCAAGGGGTCAAGTTCAGGTACTCTCAATTTGTTTATAAAAACTTGCTTACTAACTTGGACTCCTTAGAGTATTACATGTTCCATAGATATGTTCAACACATTCTTAACTATGAACTGGGCTCATAGTTAAGGGGAACATGTAATATTCTTAAACTTGGACAGATGAAGCCCGATATCTTCAAAATAATGAGAAAGCCCATTGTTGGCTTCTCAGGGCTGGTCCCAAAAATGTTAGATCTCATTACTCAAGATGACAACTTGGGAACACAAGCCAATATTGAACCCATATCTTCTACATCTGCACCACCCTCACAGCCACAATTCACATCACCTACCAAATAAAATCCAAACGAACCCTGCTTAGTCTACTCAGGTTTAGCAGGCCCCCATATCACCACCCATGCAGGAAGAAGTGGAAACAAGAGCTCCCACTTCTTATGAGGAGCAGACCACTCCCATTACTTCTATGATCAGTGTTGTGGTTCCTCATGCTCTGCCTGATGAGCTCATTACCCTAGCCTTAAGCCTTCACTCTTAGCCTCAAAACTCCAGTGATCAACCTTTAGGAGAAAGTTACCATCCCCAGCCTTTGGATCTCAACCAGCCAATCCCAAACCTTGAATTATATGATGATGAACATATGGGCTTCAGTGAGTACCATGAGTCTCTCTTCTCCACCCCTGTTCAAGGAGAGATGAGTGCTCCTGAATCACCTATATCTAGCTCTCATAATCCACCCATAACTGAGGTGGACCTCCCTGAACCTGTTTAGGAGACCCATATGGAAGAGGCTCTTAGTTTTGCAAGTGATTATATTATTAAGAACTCAACTGTGGCAACCCAGCCCATTGACACTTCTTTTGAAGCTGTCAGTATGCAGGGGAAATCTAGTTGCCAAGAAACACAAGCTAGTGATGAGGAAGAAGACCTTGGTCCTATTCTCTCATCCCCCCGTGATTCTTCTGATGAAGATGAGGGGAGTCTGCAACTAAAGGTGCAATAACTATAAAAAATATGTACCTATTTAGTTTCAAAGGTGAGCCACCTGTACTCTCAGGTGGCTACTTCACAAAGAAGGTTCAATGACCAGCAACTTGAGATAACTGATCTCAAGGGCAAGTTAGCTGAGAGACCCATCCAGAGGATTCAACCAGGCCCACAAGAACCTATGCATGTGGTGGACCTAACCCTTAGCTCCCCTGTGCAAGAGGGTGATGCTACCAAAAAGAGGGAGAAACTCCTACTGACAATCACAGAACCTGGGAGTTCCTCTTAGAGTATGGAAATAGAGGACTCACCATCCTCACTTATAGTTCTCCATACTCAACAACCTCATCAGGTACATATTGAAGTGGACTCATTTATTCAAAGCTTGTTTGAGGAGGGTATACCATGGGCTATGCCTACTCCATCTCACCCTGCTGACAATCCAATAGTAGGATGGAGGTATGATGCTGAAAGGAGAGCTCTGGTAATCTCTAGGTCTCTAGGACAACAAGAATCTTCAACTTCTACAACTTGAAACACTATGAGAGCACCTATTTTGTTGACCTCCCACTTGCCAACCCAAATCATAACAGGCAAGCAGTAAGGTTAGCTGATAGGATTCAACAAAGAGTGCTTGAAGAGTTCAAGCTGGGATACAAATTATATAGAAAGAGGCTAGCAGGCAAGACTTTTGGTCAACTGGATGTTGAGGTGGACCCTAAGATTACCTTCAAAGGGGAAACCTTGGTTGAAGGCCTAGTATTGAGCCTGTGAACCTTTAGACATGAACTATTTCAACACCCATTACCCTCAGTGAGGCATTGACTGGTTAAGGTGTCTCACAGCCTCTCTCTGGCAAGAACTCAAGTGCAGCACCAAGCAATAAAGGCCGAAGCTGTCTCCACCTTGAGTCACACAGGCCTGTGAATTACAAAGGGAAGAGGAAAATGACCTCTGAGGAATTTGAGAAGGAGTAGGGGGGAGAGAGAAAGGAAGAGGACGGCAAGGGGAGAAAGTTCAAGTGGGACCCCTGACTTCATGGAAGCTGCTTTCAGGGCTGCCCCCAGGCCAAGCACTCAAGATGATGAGTTAAGGGCAACCAAATTGAACTATCTAGGGTCTAGGAATTACAATATTGATAAACTCATCTCTCTCCCCTTAGATGAACTAAATGAACTGGCTGACATGGAAGTGTCAAAGGAGAGGAGGGAAGCTGAGGATGCAGAATTTCTCCTTAAGATCAAGGAAGAAAGGAACAGAAAAAGACTCTACAAAGATCCTACCCTCTCTCCAGTTTAGGAAAGTCCTGAGGCAGAGGCTGCGGCTATTGAGAAACAAACTTAGGTAGCTAGGGAACAAGACAGGCAAAACATGATAACCTACCTGAGTGCAACAGGTCTCTATCAGGCAACAGTCCTTCTTCCCTTATCATATGAATACTTTGAGTTTGAATACTTCAATTAGCTTAAGCAACAAGTGCAAAAAGAGCAAAAAGCTACAAAGAGGAAGATGAGGGAAGAGGCTGCAAGGTCAAGAGCCACCATCAGAACAAATCTGAAGAAGTCTACTGATAGATAAAAGATGGTGAGCTTCTTGAAGCTGTATGGATTCTCCAGAAGGAGACTTGGTCCGATGTCTCTATCCATTATTGATGAGCACATTAGAGTGATCAAGTAGAAGTTCAAAAGAGGTCAGCTGGTTGACTTGCATTCTCCACCAAGTCAGGTTGCACCTGAAGGTGAGGTCAAGGTTGAACCCCAGGAGACAACACAACCTGGGCCTAGTGCTGCATCACAGCCAGCTTCATCTTTTAATCCATAGTAGGGTCCTGATCCTTCTCCTTCTGATCTTATGATGGAAAAGGAACTAACTTAGAAGGACATACAAGAACAATTTGGTACTACAAGCCATTAAAGTACAGAAAGAGGAAAACGATGTCCATAAGAAGGGACAAGAAGAAGAAGTCTAAGGCATGCATCTCAGGATGGAACAGATCATCCTAAGGTGCTCAAAAAGAGGTTGCTCAACAAATTCCACTCATAGTAGAGCCTGTTGCTACTGAGAGACCCATCTTGTCTTGGGTGTTTGCTACCAACCCAAACAGATGGTATGTCACTAGATATCAAGGAAGTCAATACATTTACTTCTTGCAAAATATTCTTGATCTCCTTCTGCATGATCTTTATGACATGAGGAGATACTTTTAGAGTCTGAGGAATCCTGACCAACTGATGATGAAAGGAATGGTCTTCATTCTGATGAGGACTGTCAACACATGAAGATCAAGACTCAAAGGTCTCTTTAGTTTTGGTAGCATCAGCCTAGGGGGAGTTTGTAAGGAATACACTTAAAGGCTGATGCAACCAAATAACAATCAAAGAGCTCTCATCATGCACATGTGAAGTACTTGGAAAGTACTTCGGAAGATTTGATATAACTCAGTGAATTATGCTAAGTATAAAATCTTTCGAAGCCAAAAGACTAATTCTTTGGAAGCCAAATATGAACTGTTCTGAAGCTTTATTTCTTCCAAAGACAGAGAAGACATGCTCTCTCTGACTTACTTTTGACAAAAGCTGAACCATCTTTCCGCTGCCATTTCTGATGACTCACCAACCAGCATGGTTTGGTGAAAAGTTCATACTTTTGTCAACTGTAGATTAAGGTGTTGAGTCTGTAACTTTCCAACTATGTACTTTTATCCTTTTTATATTAGATAAGGATGTGAGCTATGGTATGTCATAGTCACTAGTCAAAAAGGCAATATGCCTTTTTGACTCTACATAGATCTTATTGTCTAGATTAGTGTTTCCAGCTGGCCTTTCAAGTATGGCTAGCTGTAGAATGTAGTATAAAGTATCTTTAGTACTTGTATTTAGATTTAAGCTTTTTTAACACTTGTAAGAACTTGAGAGAAATATACAACATTCTTGAAAACGATATACTATGTTGTTCTTGTTCTTGTTCTTTTACTTGTTTTCATTGTTTCATCATCTAAGCTGGTTCCCTATTTGATTTGCTAAGTGTTCTCAACTCTCTCCACCTTATAAAACTGTTGCATTGACCATCTTTCAACGATCCTGCACTATACCGTATTATGCCTTGCTCAGTGACTCTATAGTCACCATTTCGATAATATCTTTTTAAACCAATAGTACCCGTATGGTCTACAAGTAATACCCTCTATTCCCTTTTGTAAGGGTTTTCGATGATCAAAAGTACCTCTTAAAGGAGGTAATGATTTTAAATCTTTTAACACATCTACAAACTCTATCAAAAAAGTCTTTAAATGAGAAGGGTATTGATTATTACCTTTTGACTGGTGTAAAATAACAGAAGTAGGTGTGTGTTGCCCTTCTATTGAACATAGTTGCAGCATACAAAGTTCACTCCTCTGTTGACACACTTTCCTTAAATCTCCTTTATTGAGTGTAGTCAACTTTTTCCCGCACTTACCCCTCAAAACCACATTTTGACCCTGGTACTTGAACTCTACTATTTTCTCTTGCATACATGCATCCATGAATACATGCATGCACCTGCATGCACGCATGCACGCATGCGTACATACATAGGTGCATACGTACATCTGTTACGTATATCTAAAAATCTTAATTCTAGTATATATATTTAACATATATGTAATTGATACTTAAACACCCTTTTAACATTAAAAATAATAAATAAATTATAATTATACATTAATTTGTATGTTTTTTAGTTTTCGTGTAACTATTGGTTTTTGATAAAATATTAAATATCTGTGTATATATAGCGGATGGTTACCATACAAAGTGCGTTTTCCATGCGGCGTGTATGAATTTCTTATATGATTATTCATCGTTCTGGCATGATTTCTACATCTCCTTGCATGATAATTTTATCACTGCGTGATATTTCCACCCCCATTTTTTACACTTCTCATGAAAAACATCATTTTGTGTTTTAAACTTTTCCTGTATATACACACACAAATATATGTATGTATGTATGTATGTATGTATTTATATATGTATATACACACACACACACTATGATGGACTAGACAACTATCTTTT
This sequence comes from Flaveria sonorensis, assembly GCA_025506505.1. Classification (NCBI taxonomy): domain Eukaryota; kingdom Viridiplantae; phylum Streptophyta; class Magnoliopsida; order Asterales; family Asteraceae; genus Flaveria; species Flaveria sonorensis. The sequence continues at coordinate 44,964,160 of CM046426.1, read as the reverse complement.
GGGGTTTAACGAGTATATTTATCATGCATGAACTTATATACATAGAACTTTACAGATTCTAATCTTTACTAAAACAAAATGAAGCTAATGCAATTCTTGTAAATGTTGCATTAGACCATGAAAAGTCGCATTAGGCTTTAAAAAGGTCGAAAGCCTAAAACAACCTTTTTACCAAAAGCTGCATTAGGCGAAGTCACATTTGATCTAAAACAATCTTTTTGTTAGATAATGCTAAACCTTTTGTTAGTAAATGCAAGCATTTTTTAAAAATTGCTTTTAAAATTTTACATTAGGATAATTTTCTTGTAGTGCATATTTCATATAAATATCAACTATAATGTTTAAGACAATATCAATTATAATGTTTAAAACTACAAGCTTTATCAACAATGAAACTATGATAATACCCTAGAATAGGGAGTCTTTCATGATGAGATCTGTACACTTTAAGGTTAAAACTTCATCACTTGTTTCATTCTAAAAATGATTTCTAAACATGATTACTATTTACACGTATGCTATTCTATCTTAAAAATCATTATTTTCTTCTATTTTTAAGTGTTCTCTCTTTAGATCTCATTTTTTTTAATAGAACCAAAACCTCTCTCTATCTCTTTCTTTTTTCAGTCAACTTGAGACACAAGGAATAGGAATATTAGGGTTTTTTCTCTTTCCACCTTTGTGCCTTTAACTTTCTTCTTTTTAAATAAATAACCTTAAAATTTAAATTAAAGTTTATTTTCCGAAAAATTAAGATGTTGCAAATAGTACCATTAGGTTGTCAACATCAATTCCTTGTAAGGGCCTGTGCTAAACTGTCTCATAGTTGGATTCATACATTGTTATAACAATTTTAAAATTGAAAATTTCATAATTAGTACAACAAAGAAACATTAGCCATGTAATGCATATAGTAGAGCAATAAAATGCTTGCAAGACTCTAATGGTGATGTAATGTACATAATAGAGCAATCAAATGCTTGCATATAGCAAGACTTCTTATCTTTTTTCCACTTCATCGTAGCCTACTTTCCTCTTCAACATAGCTGCAGGATCGGTGTTTGTCTCACAACATAAGATATTCTTACAAACTCACTTAATATCACTCGGATAGATGAAGCAGAATCTCAACTAAGTTCACAAGTAATATAATAAGTTAATGAAAACAAGAACACAAGAATGGTTTTTCAAGATACTTGTATATGTTACTTCTCAACTTAGTATTACAAGACTCTTACAAGCATGTTACTTAAGTTACAATGAGAAACTATATATACTACTATCTACAGCCAGTTACACTAGGAAAACCTGCTGGAATTTATAGCTAGACAAATACTACATTGCTAGAAGTAAAGTATCTAAGATAAAATACTATCCTAGATTAGGTAGTCATGACAGGTCCATGACTTACCTTTTATCACCAACTAAGAATGACAACTGTACTAACTGATAATAGGTGAACAGTGGATTAAAGTATGGTCAACTACATGGGCATGGGAAAGCGCCATACAGTATATCAGAGTTTGCAGCGGACTATCAGACAGACCATACTTATGTCCACTGGTTCATAGTTGGTTCTTCAGAAGCTAAATGGCTTCGAAGAATAAGTTCTTCCGAGGCCATTTATACTTCGGAAGAATCAACTTCTTCGAGTCTTCTGCAAGTCTTCAGGACTTTATACTTTGGAAGACTTTGTCTTTAGGATCTTTTAAGTGGTATACTTCGGAAGGAGAACTACTTAGTCTCGGAAGACTGAGTTCTCACTTTGGAAGTTCTTCATATTTTAAGCTTCGGAAGATCATTGACTTGTCTTCGAAAGAGTAGCTTTGTCTTTGGAAGATCATTTCAATTGCACATCAAAATCTTCTAAGGGTTGTTGTGGTTGCACCAGCCTCATATGATCCAACAAACTCCCTCTAGGCAGATGCTACCAAAACTTCACTTCCTTCTACTCCTCAAAGTCTTCAATACAAGGGAAAGCAGATATTTGTCTGTCTCTTTGTTCTTCTTTGATGTGATGGTAAGGAGTTTGTACAAGTCATCCGTTGAAAGTAGATCTAATCTGTTGCTTTGGATGACAAGTACCCTTTGCTGTTTCCCTCTGAAGAGAGTTAGTTGATGGGAATTATTGTCATATTCCCATCTAACTATAGGTTTCGAAGTTGGACCTTCAACCATCTACAGGAATGTTATTTCTTCTCTGGTTTTTCCTTCTTCTTCTTCCTTTGCTCTTTTTTCAACTCTTTTCAGTCTTGGCTTTTTTTGTAAGCTCTTCAACATGAAGACTGCTTAGATGATTCTTGATATGAGCAGCTATCTGAGAGTTGGAGGGATTAGAGAATGGTCTCTCTGCTAACCTGGCAATGTCAAATCTACTAGAGTGTACCAGAGCTGATGTATCAAGTCTGTTCACTTAACCAATCCTCTTTTGCACAACAAAGTTATGCGTAGCTTTATCAAACCTCCACTGGACAATTTGGCTTCTAGGATTGAGGGAATTAGTTGGAAGCTTGTCCCTTTTTCTTATGTTCAGCAGAGTCACCAGTCTCCTTCTTAACTTCTTTTCTTCTTCTTTGAGTGTATTTGAATTGGTGGCTAGAAGTTAGAGAGCTTGGTCCAGTGTTCCCCTTGGTAGATCAAGGAATGCATCTCTTATGAGGGAACTTGAAGAGCCATCAATATACTTCAGTTTTATTAACTCTTCCTCATAAGAGATGTTGCTCAGGGTTATGCAGTTGATGAGCTTTTTCTTCAGTTCCTTGATATCTTCTAAGGATAGAGGTTTAGATGGTTCAAAAGATGGTTTGGGTAGTGATTGGGTTCAAGGTTATGTTTTGGGTTTTAGGATAGGTGGTGGTGGTTGTTTAGAGATAGGGATGAAGGTGTCGGAATGGTTGATGGTGTTGGTTCAGGGGTTTAAGGTTCAGTGGTTGGCTCAGTTTTAATAGGGAAGGGAAAAGGTGTGGGCATTGGTTTTCGTTTGGGTGCTAGTTTGGGTTTGGGAGTTGGTTTGGTGCCATCCTCTGAACACTTTGCCTTTGGAGTACCTCCTGCCTTCTTCCTAAGCGAATGTCAGCCTTGATGTCGCTGTAGGGTCTTCAGTGACATAGGAACCACCTGCCTGCAGTGAATCCATGGGCTTTAAGGTAGACTTTCATCCAATCCTTATCCCCCTCACTCTTGGCAGCTGCAAGTTTTGCCTCTTCCTCCATCTTCTTATTCTCCTTCAGCTTCTCCCTAGCAACCTTCTTCCTTTCCTTGTTGATCTGATCTTGTTCTTTATGGAAAAGGAACAAGATCATATCATAGTCATGAGGGTCCAACTCCTTCTGAGAATAGCCTTTAGTACAGAGAAAGGCTATTCTTTCCATCCTCTCTTCTTCTTCCATTGCCCCCTCCTTCTTTCTTCTCTTTTCCTCCTTTATGGCCAACCTTGCTGCTTCCTACTTTTCTTTTTGTAGCAAGGTTGCCTTCTCCAACTTTATAAGCTCATCAACTGGGAGTAGAAGGATTTCTTCATTGTCTACTCCCAGGCTGATGAGCCTATCTATGACCTCCATTCTCTTTTTGTTGTTGATACTTTCTTGAGCGGCTGTTGCTGCTTTGCCGCTTGCAGCCAGTAGCTTCCCAGTATCAATTCTTCTTTTATTCTTTAGCTTTTCCAACCTTTCCTCCTTAGAATCTCTTCAGCAATGAGCTTCCTCTTCCCCTTAGGATCAGAGGAAGATTCAGGCTTTGGAGACTCAAGCTTAGAGGATTTAGGTTGGGGAGCGGGGGTTGCACTTGTGGTGCATGGGAGATGGGAGTTATAAGGAAGTCCTTACTATTGACCTCAGAAGCTAGGTCAAGAATGGCCTCTGTGATGAACAAGTCATTGGACAAGGAAGATAGTTCAATTATTCCTTCTGTAGCTTGGATTTTTCCTTCGGAAGTAATTGAAACTGCACTACCTGTCCCTTCTAAGTTGGTTGCTAGGCCATCAGTCTGTATTTCCCCTTCGAAGTTAATCTTAGGTTCGATAGAGACTTTAGGTTGACCAACTTCCACCTCAGAGGTAGGTGGTGCACTCAGCCTTTGAAGCTCTTCGGCTCCAAAATAGGCAACGGCAACATCAGGCGAGGGTTGTTCAAGGGAGGAGCTTATCAGAATTTGGGTTAAAAATCTGTTAAGGTCGATAAGCATCCTTGGGTCCACTTGAATGGTAAAAGGAGGTGGTTGAGAAAAGATGGTTGCAGGGTGTTGCTGTGTGGGATAGAATGAAGAAATGGCATCAAGGGATGTTGTAATAGCAAGGCTGGGTTCCATATGTCTTTGTTTTTGTACATTCTCCCCCTTTTTGGTAGCATCATCTTGAGAAGTAGATGAGCTGGAGGAAGAACTTAAAGAAACTTGAATTGGTACATTCCTAACAGACTTCTCAATCTGTTTCTCAGCTAGTTAAGTCTTGAGATTTTCAATCTCAAGTTGCAGAGTGGCAAACCTATCCTATAAAGTACTGACCTTTGATTCAAGGTTTGAGACTTTAGAAAGTAGGTCTCTGATAGTGAGTTGTAGACTACCCTCATCTTGTTTTTTGAAGAATCATAGGGAGATGAGATAACATACCTAGTATGTTCATTATTACCACCAGTAGTGGTTTCTTGGCACCCTGGATACCCTTGCATACTGATGTCTCTGTTAGAGGCATCAATTGGCAAGGTTGCCGTAGATTCAGTCTCACTGATGTTACCACTATCTTGAGAGGCTACTGAAATACTCTCAGTAATGGCAGCTAAAGCTACATGAATCACCTCCACTCCTATTGGACTTACCTTAGTTTGGCTTAGCTGATGTGGCCTAGACATCAGAGGTTCCCTGGGGCTCAGTTGATCTGGAGAGTGGCGAGGTAGATCAACATCATGGCCTTGATGAAACATGATATCCTTATCACGTTAGGATAAAGGTCAAGAAAAGATACGAAGGTTATATCTAATGAACCGGGACCTTGGTCAGCACCTAATGGTTTTTCTTTAATAGCAGTTGAACCAATGATGTGGCTGTCCCTTTTTGGATTCTCAGGGGAGTGTTAGGACTCACCTTGAGGGCTAATGGCTTTGGTAGTGGAATCGTCAGGTTGAGACTGAGGAGACTCAACACTGACATTGAGGTCAATGGTGGAGGATGGTTGGACCTCTGGTTGAGTGGGAGCCATGAATTCCACTCTAGCCTTTTTGGTTTGAACAGAGGGGAGTTGACCAATCAGAGTAGGTTGATCAAGGGTTCAATTGGGGCGTCTTTTGCAGGTAATCTTGATCGGATGAGAAGAAGTAATTGGCATTGTAGTGGTGGCGTCTGGTGTGGGTTCATCACCTGCTGGGCTTGCAGGGAAGTCACGAGGAGCCATTGGCTCAAGCATACCTGGAAGAAGATCAGTGAATCTCCCAGTGAAATTGGTGGACACCTTCTTCATTGTCTGGAGTATGACAGGCCTCATTTAAGGGACTAGTAGAACATTTTCATACTGTAGTTTGTCCTGGTCCAACTCACAGTTGATTATGTGCTGAATGAACTGGGGATACATATAGAATTGATCCCGGGTGAGATTACCTCTTAGATTATTCAACACAAATCTTGAATAGTTAAATCGTAGGCCCTTTACCAACCTATGGACTAGGCAGCCCAGATCATATGGGATTTGATCCCATCCCTCGGACTTGTTGGATAGGCAGTGCAGGATAATGTGCAGCAAGAACTTCTAATTGTAGGAGAAATTAAACTTGTAGATCGTAGACTTGCTTACATCGCCGCCATATACCATCTGAGTGTAAGTATCTTCCAACTCAAACTTGGGGAATTAAGTAGGGGCGCCCTCATCATGGAGCTCCATATGCTCCCTGATGGTACTTTCACCGATAATGATCTCCTATCCGCAGACCCTTGATCGAATAATCCTTTCATCATTTAGGGTTTCACAGCGACCATTGGCCTAGAAATCGGCCAGATGGTTTGAGTAGATGGTAGGGTTTACGGTAAGGGCTGTAAAGTATGCGGAATACGGCAGAAATTTGACAATAGGGGCCAAATCAGCATCCTTTGAAGAATCAAGGATGGTGACCTGGTTATGTTGAGGATTCAAGGCCATTGTTCTGAGAGAGACTGGTTAATTGAAGTGAGAAGATTGTAAAATTAGGATGAAGAAGATGAACGGTGAAATTTTGGGTTTTCGACAAACAGTAAAGAAAAGTAAGAAAGAGAAATAGCTGGTAATTTCATATGGTGAAAAATCCACTGGATAAGATGAAATGATGAGTGAAAAGATGTTTTGAGGTTCAAGTGGATGTAGGCGGCAGATGATATGGTGAAAAGATTTAAAAATTCCAGTTATTTACTGTTCTCTGATAGTATCTTTACAGTAAAATCAAGTGGGGCCCAAAGATTTCCATTACACAGTAAAAGTTTTCTTCCATGAGTAAAGTTTCTTGCGAGAGTAAACACTTGTTTTTCTCAATATTTTCTTCCGAAGCCATTTTTACTTCCGAAAGCAAACCATGTCTCAATGACAAGTTTGCTTCCTAGAGTACAGTCTTCTTCCAAGAAAAGAAGTTAGTAAGCTTCGGAAGTAGATTTGATCTATGATCAAATGTTCTTTATGCAGAGGAATTTATGCAGAGGAATTTGCCTTTGGAAGATGGATAAAGATCACTTCTGAGGGTAAATTTCTCTTCGGAAGAATTCACACTTAGAAATTTGAAGAAAGCCTTTTTGTAATAGGGCTTAGATTGTATTTAGACAACATAGACAAGACACATTTAAAAAGGTTTTTCAAAAGAGAAAGACTAGTCAATGTTAATCATCCTAATAGCTGTAATTAAATATTTAAATCTTTGTTCATAAAAGGCTTTATTGAACAAGTCAGCATATTGTTCATTTGAATTGACTTTGACTAGTTTGATTAAATTTTTCTCATGAATATCTCGAATGAAATGATACCTGATGTCAATGTGTTTAGTCTTGGAGTGCTTGACTGGATCTTCTATGATAGAAATGGCACTCTTGTTATCTATGTGGATAGGAGTCTCCATAAACTTGAAACCATAGTCCAACATCTGATTTTGAATCCATAGCAGTTAAGCACAATAGCTCGTAGCAACAATGTATTCAGCTTCAGTAGTTGATGTAGAGACACATGATTGCTTCTTGATTTGCCAGGAGATGATCCTTCCACCAAGAAATTAACATCCTCTGGATGTGGATTTCTTGTTGATGATGCAGCCGCCATAATCACTGTCAGTGTAACCATAGAGATTAAAATCCTTATTCTTAGGATACCAAAGACCCAGTTTAGGAGCTCCTTTGAGGTATCTAAGGATTTGTTTAGCAGCAATTAGGTGAGACACCTTGGAGCAGCCTGATATCTTACACAGATACAAGTTGCAAACATGATATCAGGCCTATTTGCAGTGAGATACATCAGAGATCCAATAATTTCCCTATACTAATGTTGATCAGTATCCTCCCCTCGGAATCAGGATAAAGATTGTGATTTCTGGGTATAGGTGTCTTGGCTGGCTTACAATCTTTCATCTCAAATCTTTCTAAGATGTCCTTGACATACTTAGATTGATTGATGATGAACCCTTCTTCCATCTGCTTCACTTGAATTCCAAGGAAGAAATCCATCTTTCCCATGGAACTTATTTTAAACTTCTTCCTTATGATGCTTTCAAAGTATTTGCACATTTGGTCATTTGAGGAACCAAATATGATGTCATCGACATAGACTTGTACAAGCAACATGTCCTTCTCAGACTTCTTTATGAACAATGTTTTGTCTATTATGCCTCTAGTATAGCCATTCTTCAGAAGAAACTGAGACAGCGTCTCATACCACTGCCTAGGTTCCTGATGCAACCCATAAAGAGCCTGATCAAGTTTGCACACATAGTTGGGGTGCTGTGGGTCTTTAAATCCAGGTGGTTGACACACATAGACTTCTCTGTCAATATCCCCATACAGAAATGCACATTTGACATCAAGTTGATAGACTGTGAAGTTCTTGGATGCTGCAAAAGCAAGGAAGATTTACAGAGCCTCAAGTCTTGCAACAGGTGCAAAGACATCTGTGTAATCTATGCCTTCCTCCTGTGTGCATTCTTGAACAACAAGTCTTGCTTTGTTCTTGATGATCAAACCTCTATCATATTTTTTGTTTCTTAACACCCACTTAGTGCCAATGGGGACTTGGCCAGGTGGCAATGGTCACAAGTTCCATACCTTTTGTTTCTTGAATTGAAGCAACTCCTCTTGCATTGCTTCTATCCAATTGTTGTCCTTGAGGGCTTCTTTTACCTTCTTTGGTTCCATCTGAGAGAGAAAGCTAGTACAAGCAGACATTCCCATTATGGGTCTGACTTCTTGTTTTCATACTTTCTAAGACATCCCCAATGATGTTCTTAGCTGGATGAGTGTTGTGTATCCTGAGCCTAGGAATCACATCTAGTGGCATAGATAGATCCAAATTTGAGAAATTTTGCTCAGGATTTTGAGCACCTTCACCAGCTGAAGTATCATACTCATTCAATGAGGACTGATTGAATGAATATGTGACAGCATCAATCGTATTTTACTGAGAAGCAGCATCAACAGTTGCCTGTACCTCTAGATCATAGTCTTCTTCAGCTTGGTGTTGAGTACTTGATTTGTTAGATGTTGAGTTATGAGGCTCAGTTGGCTCACAACTTGTTGAAGCTCAATTGTTTCCTTATATATTCATGCTTTTAGGACTTCTAGTTAAAGGAGCTTGATCTTCATTTCTTCTTGGAGAACTTGGAATAGGTTTGGGTAACTCAAACATTTGATCTTCATAGGGGTCACTTTGAGTTTCTGTTCCACCGGAAACATTCTCACAAGATGGTTTAGAATATTTTGGAAACAATTCTAAATTGAAAATATAATCAGGACCATTGCCCTTAACAGAAGGAGTGTGCTCATTTACAACAATGTTGGATGATTCCTCTAATTTTTGATTTTTGATATTATACACTCTATAAGCAATTGAGGTTGAGGAATATCCAACAAAGACAACATCATTCGACTTTCTAGCAAAACTTTTCTAAATTGTCTTTTGTGTTAAGTATGGTACACCTATTGCCAGAGGACTTAAGAAAGCCAATAAAAGGTGGCCTCTTGTTCTATAACTCATAAGGGGTCATTCCATGGGGCTTAACAATGAGAACCCTGTTCTGCACATAGCATGCAGTGCTGACTGCCTCTGCCTAGAAAGTTAGAGGCAGCTTTGAATCAGCTAACATAGTTCTTGCAGCCTTAATAAGTGTCTTGTTCCTCCTCTCAGCAACACCATTCTGTTGAGAAGTTCTAGGAGCACTATATTGTCTGGCAATCCCTTTTGAGTTACAGAATGAGTCAAGAACTTGATTCTTAAACTCAATCCCTTGATCACTTCTAACATTTTTTACCTTGTGATCTATCTGATTTTCAATCTTAAGGATAAAAGATTTTAAAGTTTTAGTAGTTTTATCTTTAGTTCTTAAAAAGAAAACCCAAGTAAATCTTGTGAAATCATCAACAATCACAAGGCAAAATGATTTCCTTCCAATGCTCATTATACTTGTGGGACCAAAAAGATCCATGTGCAATAAGGGTAATGGGGTGGTGATGGAGTTAACCTTATTTGATTTGTGAGAAGCCTTGTGTTGCTTTCCTTTCAGGCAAGCAACACAACTATCTTTACAAATAAACTCCTTTTTGGGCACACCATGTACCAAATTATTTTTAACCAATTTATTCATGGTTTTAAAATTAACATGGCACATTTTTTTATGCTAAAGAGTTGACTCATCACCATTTGCTTTGGAAAGAAAGCATGATACTTCACCCAGTAGGGAAGCATTGTTCATATCTAGCTTGTACATATCCCCTCTCTTGGGAGATCTAAGAAGCACCAATTCCTGAGGAATTCTCATCCCTTGTTTGAGGATAATGCACTTTTGTTCTGTGAAAAGCATTTGATGCTTTTGATCACATAATTGAGAAACACTTAAGAGATTGTGTTCAAGCTGTTTGACAAAGTTTGCTTTGTCAAATTTTTAACTTACCATTGGATACACTGCCTCTACCAGAAATGTATCCTCCCGCTTGACCTCCAAACTAAACAGGACCTCCATAAAAGTATTCAAACCTTTGTAGGAGAGATCTGTTCCCTGTCATGTGCTAGGAGCATTCACTATCCATAATCAAAACATTTCCATTTTTGTCATATGGATGTCCCTGCACATAAGGTGAAATGATTAGTTACTATTGTAAACCCAAGCCTTGTTGGTCTTGGGCTCTGCCAATGTGGATGATATAATTAAACCAAAATGTATGCATGGGGGCTTCAATTATGGTTTGAGAAGAAGAGGATTGAGCTGGAGCATCTTTTCTGATCTTCCATTCCATCCTATGGTTGATCAGTGTTGATGAGCCTGAAGAGGCTTGTTTAACATGACTTGCTTCAGAGGCTTCTTTCTTCTCGAAAGAAGTTCTCACCACCTTTTCTTCTGAAGTAGTCTTCTTCTCGGAAGGTTTTAAAGGATTCTTTTTGTTCCTTTGTTTGTTCTTTAGCTTGTCTTCCGAACCTATTTTCCTTTCAGAAGAATAAGGTTCTTTCAAAAGTAACCTGGCTTCAGAAACAAGCTTTCCTTTCCTTAACACTTGGACCATATGGTAAGGTCCAAATGTGAAACCATCCTTGACTCCTTCTTTCTTAACATTGGTTGCATAATGTGTGCTTTCTAGATTATAGTAACAATCTTTAGCCATGTTATTATGCAGTTTACAGAATGTGCACTCGATGTTATTCTTGATGGGGCATGTGGGCTGTTGTTTCTTGCTCTTCTTTTCTTCTTCAATTACGTTCCCCTTCAATTTTTGATCCTTCATCTGGATAGAAGTATTGGTACTACACTCCTTTCCTGAATCAGGATTTCCAACCACTTTAAATCCAGATGATATGAATACACCCTTTTGCCTTGGGTCTATCTTCAACTTAGACTTAGCCACCTTCTTGGTAGTTTTTCTTGCTACCCTGATTTTTTTCTTTCTAGCTTTGGTGGTTAAGGATTGATCAGCTATGGGGATGAGGTTTTCTACCTTATCCTTCCTTATGGTGGTCTCCATCTTGGCTATCTAATAGACACATAGGAGTGTGGTGGAGCAATTTCATTGGTTCCCAACCCACTTTTGTTTTGATAACACACCTTTGAGTGGGAGGATGATGAATGATGGTGTTGAAGTTATGCTCTTTAATGGCATACTTCTTGGCTTTAGCCTCAACTATTACTAGCTAGGCTTGAGCCTCAGTCAACTTGGAGATTAAATCTTTTATTTGAGCCCTGTAGTTTGAGTGTTCATGTTTTTAAGAGGACACAAATTTTTATAACTCTTCTATTTTGAGTTTGTAGTCAGATTATGCTCTCTTAAAATCATATTTTAGTATATTTAAAGACTCAATATCAGATTTAATTTCCATACTGTAGTCCTGATACAATTTGACCTTAGCAATACAGGCTAGAGTACAGAGATGTTCATATACCTTAGTGTCTTCAGTTCCAGCCATAAGAGGTTGAGCAGGAGTGACATCTTGCACCTTGAAGCTCCAATCAATTTCTTGAGCAAAAACTACAGTCTATTTTTTAGTGGGATTGGCTGCAGCCTTTGGGGTAGCAGGATGTTGGGAGGCATGAGTTGCTCCGTGATTAGATCTAGGAGCTTTGCATTCCCTTGCAAAGTGACCAAGCTGGTTGTAGTTGTAGCACTTGGCCTTTGTCTTATCAAACCCAAATTAGCTGTTGGTTGGGTTCTGAGGGAATTACCTTCCAGTTCATTTGAAGAACTTCTTTGCTCTGTAGGTCAGGAGAACCATTTGTTAGACAATGTCCATGTATTCAACATCATCTGGGCTGAAACACTATAGATTATCAAAACAAAATTAAAAATCTCTAGAGTGCTCACTCCATGAAACAAAAGCACAACTATCCTGGAAAGAATTTTGTTGAGCCTGTTGAGACCTGGGTGTCTTAGGGAATGTAATGTATGGCCCTGAAGAAGATGATGGCTGTTGGGGGTAGTTTAGGTACAAATGGCGCTGGGGAGTTCTTGAACCTTCAGCAACATGTAGAGCATTGCTAATAAGAAGGTTTAAGGGTCTATTCATCTGATGGCTTTTCTGAGTTTCCATCTCCATATGGTATCCATCAAGGATTCCATATAGTTCAATCATAATGAGAGTGTTGAGATTCTCAGTTCTCTTGATTAAGACATAATAGAAAGTCCACTCATGAAGAAGTGCACTCATGAATTTTCTTACTATGTCTCTCTTCTCAAGAACCACTCCCATGGACTGATGAGAGGTAATCAAGTCCATGTACCTGAAGTATTGTTGGCTCAGGGTCTCACCAACAATATATGTGAAGTTCTTAAACTTCTACTTTAGCACATATTTCTTGGACTCCTTGGATTCAGCAGAACCAAAGTACTTCAGCTTCAAAGTATCAAAGAGTTCTTTGGCTGACTCGCATTGCTTAAAGCCTACCATTATGGAGTTTGGTATAGTCGTAAGCCAAACAGTCATAGCTTTGTAGTCAATGTCCATCTTCTTGAAGTCATCATTAGAGTAGTCTTCAAAGGCCTTCTCAATCATGGCACCATTACCAGCTGCGGATTCTACCTTTGGTTGGTATGGACCATGAGTGACTAATCTCCACATGCGGCTATCTTGATACTTGATAAAGCCTTTGATATGTTTGCACCAGGTTCCAAAGTCATCAGGAGTGATGATAGGAGCCTTGGTCATGGTTTCCATCTCAGACTCAGAAAATTTATGGTTAAGAGCCAAAGGGTGATTTGGGGTGGTAAGATCTCATAATCAAGAGATTAAAAAGCTCTGATACCATTTGCAGGATCAGTGTTTGTCTCACAACATAAGATATTCTTACAAACTCACTTAATATCACTCGATTAGAAGAAGCAGAATCTCAACTAAGTTCACAAGTAATATAATAAGTTAATGGAAACAAGAACACAATAATGGTTTTTCAAGATACTTGTCTATATTACTTCTCAACTAAGTATTACAAGACTCTTACAAGCATGTTACTTAAGTTATAATGAGAAACTATATATACTACTATCTACAGCCAGTTATACTAGGAAAACTGCAGGACCGTTAAAGGGTACTTAAGCTTGCACTTAGTTAACACACTTAGGATGATCTTAAGATCACTTAACAATTCAAATAGGGAACTGTGAACTTTTACTGAAGATACAAGACAAACACAAGTAAAACTGTTTAAGAACAAGAACAAGAACAAGAACATAAGATTAAAATTTTTCAAGGAATTTGTATATTGCTCTCTAGTTCTATTACAAGTGTTGTACAAGTATATTTCGAGTGCAAGAACCAGAGACTATTTATACTACATCCTACAACCGTTAATATACAAAAAGACAGTTGGAAGTGACTAATCTAGGCAACAAGATCAATCTAAAACCAAAAGGCAGATTGCCTTTTGACTAGTGACTATGACATGTCATAGCTCACTGACTTTTCTTATTACAAAAAGCCAAAAGGAACAAAAGGAGAAACTTGCAGGTGAAGACCTTATCTACTTTATCATAAAGTATGGAAGTTTCACCAACTAGTGATAGCAGGTGAACCACCAGAGCATGCAGCGGAAAGTAGGTTGCTTTATGATAAAGTTGATGGAAAAGGAATCTTTTCTCTCTCTTCAAAAGAAATCACTCTTGTCTTGTAAACAACTTTGGAAGACTTTGTCTTTGAAGCTTCAGAAGACTTCATCTTTAACTACGGAAGAGTTGAGTCTTTGGCTTCGAAAGACTTTACACTTAGAATATTTTCCAAGTTAAGTGTAAAGCTTCCGCAGCAGTTTCTTCTGAAGTTTGGCTTCGGAAGACTTTACACTTAGAATATTTTCCAAGTAAAGTGTAAAGCTTCCGCAGCAGTTTCTTCTGAACTTTGGCTTCGAAAGATTTTACACTTAGCATATTTCTGAGTGTGTAAAAGCTTACCATGCTAGTTCATCTTTGTTCCAAAGTGCATGTTGGAAGACTTGGTTGTTTTGGTATCCTTTGTTTGCATCAGCCTTTTAAATTCAGAGGTTCCTACAAACTCCCCCTAGGCTGATGCTACCAAAATAGAGAGGTTCTTCAGACTTGGATAGTCCACGTGAGGATCTTCAGAATTCCTTTCTTCATTAGCAGATCTAGATTCTTTAGACTCATGAAGTACCTTCTCATCTCATAGAGCTCATGCAGAGGGAGTTCAAGCATGTCATTTGTGAAGTAGACATGTTGTTCTCCTTGATCTTCAGTGACATACCATCTGTCTGGATCTTCAACAAATGTCCAGGACAGAATTTGTCTTCCCATTGCAAGAGGCTCTACTATGATTGGAGTTGGTTGAGAGGCTTCTTCATGCACTTCCTCAGGATGTTCTGACTCATCCTGAGGTTGGGAGGAGGATGCCTTTCTTCTTTTCTTCTTTTAAGAGGATCTTCTTTTGGCCATCCTCTTTTTCCTCCCTGATGATTTCAACTGAAAGGGTTGGTCTTCAGTGCCAGGTTGTTCAGTGGAATCCTTCTCAGTTGGGATCTCCTCTCTCCTAGTTTCAGAAGGAGAGGGAGGAGAACCCAGCTGTGGATCAGAAGATGAAGTTGGCTGAGATGCAGCTCCAGGTTCAGGTTGTGTTGTCTCAGTGGGTTCAACCTTCACCTCAACTTCAGGTTGAGCTGGACTTGGTAGAGAATGCAAGTCCACCAGCTCTCCCTTCTTAATCTTCTGCTTGATTACCCTGATATGCTCATCCATTATGGATAGAGACATAGGGCCAAGCCTCCTTCCGGAGAATCCATACAGCTTCAAGAAGCTTATCATCCTTTGTCTGTCAGTAGACTTCTTTTGGCATTTATGGATGATGGCCCTTGATCTTACAGCTTCTTCCCTTAATCTTTTCTTCTCAAATTGTTTTTCTCTTTTAGCCTTTTCTTCCATCTGCTTATTGTATTCAAACAATATGTACTCAAATGGTAAGGGAAGAAGTGCATCTGTCTGATAAAGACCTGTGGCATTCAGGTAGCTGATCATCTTTAGTCTTTCTTCTTTAGTAGCTACCTGAGGTTGTTCAGTGGCCACAGTCTCTGGCTCAAAACTTTCTTGAACTGGGGAGAGGACAGGAATGTTTTTGTAGAGTCTTTTTCTCCTCATTTCTTCCTTGTGCTTGAGGAGCAGTGTTGCATCCTCTGCTTCCCTCCTCTTCTTTGACAGCTCTGTGTCAGCCAGTTCATTCAGCTCATATAAGGGGAGAGAGATGAGTTCATCAACATTATAGTTTCTGGTTCCCAGGTAGTTTAGCCTGGCTGCCCTTAACTTATCTTCCTGAGTGTTTAGCCTGGGGGCAACCCTGATTGCAGCTTCCATAAACCCTGGGGAACCACTTGAACTCTCTCCCCTCAGCTTCCTCTTCCTCTCTCTCTTATCCTCCTCAATCTTCTTAGGATTCATTTTCCTTTTGCCTTTGTCGACCACAGGCTTTGGTGACTCAGGCTAGAGAGAGCTTTGGCCTTCATTGCTTGGTTCAGCTGTCAAGCTCTGGCCAGAGAGAGGTTGTGAAACAACATCACCAGCTGGTGTTTCACTGAGGGTAATGGGTGTACAGGGAGATCCTATCTCAAAGATCACAAGTTTAACCTCTGGGCCTTCAGTCAAGGTTTTCCTTTCGAAGCTTATCTCCGGGTCCACCTCAACATCCAGTTGACCAAATATCTCACTTGCTAGCCTCTGTCTATATAATTTTGATCTCAGTCTGAAATCCTCTAATACCTTGTCTTGGATCCTTTCTGCTAATCTTGCTACTTGTCTGTTATTGCTTGGGTTGACAAGGGGCAGATCCACCAAGTTTATACTCTCATAGAAAATCAGCGTGGAGATGTTGAGAATATCTTGTTGACCCTGAGCTCTAGAGATCACAAGAGCTTTCCTATCAGTGTCATACCCCCAACCCCAAATTGGGTTCTTAGATGGGGCAGACATTGCTCTTGGTACTCCCTCCTCAATCAGTTGTTGAATGAGCAGTTCCAGATCACTGTCTAGAGGAGGTTGCTGAGTATGGACAACTACAAGAGAGGATGGTAAGTCCTTTATGTCCATACTCTGAGAAGAACTCCCAAGTTCTGTGATTGCAAGAATTTTGTCCCCCTTTTTGGTAGCTTCACCCTCTTGCATAGGTGAGCTGGGAGATTGATCCATGACATCCACAGGTTCTTGTGGACCTGGATGAGTTGTCCTCATGGGTCTCTCAACTAACTTTCCCTTGAGATCGATGATCTCAAGTTGCTGGTCATTGACCCTCTTCAGTAAGATAGTCACCTGATATTTCAGGTGAGCTATCTTAGACACAAAGTAGGTGCAAAATTTGAAAGTTTGTGCTTCTTGTGTTACAGACTCCCCTCATCTTCAGATGAAGAATCATTAGGGGATGAGAGAATTGGACCTAAGTCTTCTTCCTCACCACCAGCATGGGTTTCTTGGCTGCTGGATTTCCCCTACCCAATGACAGCTTCTAGAGAAGTGTCAAGAGGCTGGGTTGCCATGGTAGAGGTCCTAGTGATGTTATCACTGTCAATAGTGATAACCTCTGCCATATGGATCTCCTGAACAGATTCAGAGAGATCCACCTTAGTTATGGGTAGTTGATATGGGCTAGAAATGGGTGAAACATGAGCACTCATCTCTCCTTGAGTGTGGGAAGAAAGGAGAGACTCATGATACTCATTGAAGCCCAAATCTTCATCAGAATAGAAGTCAAGGCTGGGAATGAGGTGGTTAAGATCAAGAGGCTGGGGATGGTAGCTTTCCTCTAAAGGTTGATCACTAGAGTGTTGAGACTCAAAGTGATGGCTTAAGGCTGTTTATGGAGTTGTGAGCTCATCAGGCTGAGCATGAGGAACCTCAGCACTGATTGTTTGAAAGATGGGAGTGGTTTGCTCCTCAGGGGAAGTGGGAGCTCGAGATTCCACTTCCTCCTGAATAGGTTGTGATATGGGGGCCTGCACATGCTCAGTAGCAAGTGCAGGGGTTTGTTTGTGTTTTCTTTTGTAGGTGATGGTGATGGTAGGCTGTGTTTGAGGTAGGTGAGAAGTAGAAGGTGTTGGTTCATCACTAGCTGGTGCTGCTAGGATGTCACCCTGAGCAATGAGCTCAAACATGTTTGGGACAAGGGCTATTTCTACCCCTGAGAAGCCGACAGTTGGTTTTTTTAGAATCTTGAAAATGCTGGGCCTCATGTGTGCAAGTTTAAGAATATTACATGTTCCCCTCAACTGTGGTCCCATTTCACAGTTGAGAATGTGTTAAACATACCGGGGGAACATGTAATACTCTAAGGAGTCCAAATTTTCAAGTAAGTTTGTAAATACAAATTGAGAGTACCTGAATTTGACCCCTTGTACCATCCCATGGACAATGAAGGAAAGATCTTCTGGAATCTAATCCCATTCCCCATGCTTATTGGATAAGCTATGTATGCCTACATGGAGGAGGTATTTCCATTGGAATGAGACCTTCCCCTTCCTGAAGGTCTTGACCGAAAAGTCACCTTCGTAGCCCATCTGCGCAAAGGATTGGTTGACAGCAACTTTTGGAAAGGACAGCTCACCTGCTACATCATCCAGCTGCAAATGGGTTGTTTATAATGGCTGGAGTGATGAAAACCGTCCTCCCCTGCACTATGGCAGACAGTGCCTTCTCCCCGTCCATGGTGACCTCTTGACAGGTCCGCCAGAACTCAAGCAACTGATCCTCATAGAGAGGAGGATCGATTGTAAGGGAGGTGAAGTAGTGAGACAAAGAAAGATACATACACATGTCTGAAAAGCTTAAATCCTTCTCAGAGTTTAACAGGGCAACTTGATTGTGTTGCCTGTGTAGGTGCATGGTGAAATCTGGGTCGTTGCGACGATCAAGATTAGCCATTTGAGGAAGCTTTGTGGTGAAGAAAGGAAGAAGAAGATGAATTTGGGGGTAATTTTAGGGTAAGGAGCAATGAGAGAAGTGAGATAAACTAGAACCATTTGGAAAGATATAGTCTGGATTTGAGACAAAGTTAATGCAAAAGATAAACTTTGAAATCCATAAGTGGGTCCTACTTTTGAAAAAGGCGCCCAAAAAGTTAGTTTTCTTGGAAGATGTAAAACTACCGAAGGCAATTTTGGGTTCGGAAGCTTTGTAAGCTTCCGAAGGTAAATTATGCTTCGGAAGATATCCCCAAGAATTTTGAAAATTTGGCTTCGGAAGGAATGATTAAGTCTTCCGAGACTAAATTGCTTTCGGAAGAGATTTGTTCTTAAAATTGCATTAAATAGTTTATAATAAACATAAGCTTCGGAAGATAGTCCAAATTTTTTTTTCCGAAGGTAAATCTCAGATAGACTATTAAATGGTTTAGAGACATAAGTTTCTTCCGAAGGCAATTTTTACTTCTTTTGAAGGTAAATTTCCATCATTCTAAGGAATATCAGTTAAAAATTTTGTTTTCGTCCAAAGAGAACTGGGCTTATGAAGTGATCTAATAGACAACCTAGGACACACAGTTTTAAGAAATAATGTTGATTAAGTTATTAAGAAAAACCTATTCAAAGTTAATCATCCCAATAGTTGATACAATATATTTAAATCTCTATTCATCAAAAGCTTTTGTGAACAGATCAGCATATTGTTCATTTGTGTTAACTTTGATTAGTTTTATCAAACCCTTTTCAAAATTATCTCTAATCAGATGATACTTGATATTCATGTGTTTGGTCCTTAAGTGCTGCACAGGATTCTTTGTAATAGAGATGGCACTGTTGCTGTCTATGTGGATGGGAATGTCTTTGAAATTGAACCCATAGTCCAGCATCTGATTTTGAATCCAAAGCACTTGAGCACAGCAACTGGCAGCAGCAATGTATTCAGCTTCAGTAGCTGATGCAGACACACAGGATTGCTTCTTGCATTGCCAAGAGACTATCCTTCCACCTAGGAACTGACACCCCCTAGATGTGGACTTTGCAGTCATGTTGCAGCCACCATAATCACTATCTGTATAAGCATACAGATTAAAGTCTGAATTCTTTGGATACCAAAGGCCTAGATTTGGAGCACCTTTGAGATATCTAAGAATCCTTTTGACAGTGATTAGGTGTGACATCTTGGGGTTGGCTTCATATCTTGCACATATGCATGTGGCAAACATGATATCAGGCCTGCTAGCAGTAAGATACATAAGTGACCCAATCATAGCCCTGTAGAGATATTCATCAACACACTCCCCCTTAAGATCAGGACCAAGGGAGTGGTTTCTGGCTATGGGTGTCTTTGCAACCTTACAGTCAGTCATCTTGAATCTTGTAAGTATGTCCTGTACATACTTTGACTGACTGATGAAGATGCCATCTTCAACCTGCTTCACTTGAATTCCTAGAAAGAAATTGAGTTCCCCCATGGCACTCATTTCAAATCTATTCTTCATCAGCATCTCAAAGTCTTTGTAGAGCTTTGGATTCGTTGAACCAAAGATGATGTCATCTACATATATCTGAACTAGTAATGTGTCAGGCCCTGTCTCTTTGATAAAGAGAGTCCCATCAATAGTACATCTTTTGTATTCGTGTTCACAGAGATATGTTGATAGTGTCTCATACCACTTTCTTGGAGCTTGATACAGTCCATAAAGGGCTTTATCAAGCTTGTAGACATAATCAGGATGATCTGGGTCTGCAAAGCCAGGTGGTTGTTTAATATAAACTTCTTCATTAATCACCCCATAGAGAAAGGCATACTTAATATCAAGCTGGTAGACCTTGAAATCCTTGGATGCAGCATAAGCCAGAAATATTCTTACAGCTTCAACTCTTGCAACTGGAGCAAAGACATCAGTGTAATCAATCCCTTCTTCTTGAGTGTATCCTTGGACAACCAGTCTAGCCTTGTTCTTGATGATAATCCCTCTATCATCCTTGTTGTTCCTGAATACCCATTTGGTTCCTATGACACTTTTCCCTTGAGGAAGAGGGCATAAGTTCCACACCTTCTGTCTTCTGATTTGAAGCAGCTCATCTTGCGTAGCTTCAATCCAGCTTCCATCCTTCAAAGCCTCATCAACCTTCTTCGGCTCTATCTGGGATAGGAAACAAGAATGTAGACAAACATGGCTGTCATGAGTTTGTCCTCTTGTTCTTACCCCTGAGTCAATATTTCCAATGATGTTTATGGTAGGATGTGACTTGTGGATCCAAAGTTGAGGGATCACAACAAGTTGGTTAGACAGATCTAAATTTAAGAAATTCTGATCTGGCAATGAGGTGTCTCCCACCACATCAGCACACTTATCAACAGAAACTTGATCCAATGAGTGTGTGACATCATTCATGTTGTCTTCAATGGAGTGGTTATCAGCATCAAGAAATTCTTGATCACTATCACCACCTCCAGTTCCTCCTGCATTTGAAGTTCCTTCACCTTAGATGAATCAACAGTATTTGTCATGCTTGTGCTGATAGGAGATTCACTTGCGGGGTTAGTTACCATTGGAGTTGAAGTAGTCTTCTTGGTTGGTCTTCTCAGCTCAAATCTTGGATCAGGATCTTCTACTGATCTGTTATCTGTAGATCCTGAAACATTCTCACAAGACTTGTTAAAACAATTGGTAACTAAATCAAGATCAAATAGCCAATCCGGACTAGAACCTTTCACACAGGGTGTGTGTTCATTGAAAGTCACATTGGCTGACTCTTCAATGATCCTAGTTCTGCGATTGTATACTCTATAAGCCTTAGCTTGAGAAGAGTATCCAACAAAGTGTCCATCATTTGATTTCTCAGCAAACTTGGCTATTTGATCTTTGGTATTCAAGATGGTGCAAGGACATCCAAATGTTCTGAGAAAACCAATGAATGGTCTCCTTTTGTGCCATAGTTCATAAGGAGTCTTACCATGAGTCTTAACTACTAAAACTCTATTCTGCATATAGCAAGCTGTGTTAACAGCCTCTGCCCAGAAGGTGATAGGTAGTTTAGAGTCAGACAACATGGTTCTAGCAGCCTCAATAAGTGTCCTGTTTCTCCTCTCAGCAACACCATTTTGTTGAGGAGTCCTGGGAGCACTATATTGTCTTGAAATACCCTTCTCATCAAAAAATGTATCAAGGATTTGGTTTTTAAATTATGTTCCCTGATCACATCTTATGATTTTGACCTTATGATCACATTGATTCTTAATTTTCAGAATGAAGTTCTTCAAGATTTCAGGAGTCTCATCCTTAGTTCTAAGGAAGAAGACCCAAGTGAATCTTGTGAAGTCATCTATGATCACTAAACAATAAGAGGTCCTTCCTAGACTCATTGCACCAGTGGGGCCAAACAAATCCATATGTAACAAGTGTAAGGGAGTAGTGATAGAGTTGATTTCCTTTGGCTTGTGAGACCCTTTGTGTTGCTTCCCTTTCAGGCATGCAACACAGTGGTCATCACTTGTAAACTCTTTCTTTGGCATTCAAATTACCAAATCATTCTTAATCAATTTATTCATGTTCTTAAAGTTTACATGGCACATTCTTTTATGCCATAGGAAAGACTCATCATTATTGGCTTTAGACAGAAAGCAAGAAATTTTTCCAGAGTGAGATGTTTCATGCAGATCCATCTTGTACATGTTCCCTCTCCTGGGGGCTCTGAGCAGAATGTGCTCTTGAGGAATGTCAACCCCATGCTTAAGAACAATGCACTCATGCTCAGTAAAGAGCATCTGATGTTTTGGTCACAAAATTAGGATACACTCAAAAGATTGTATCCAAGCTCTTTGACAAAGTTTACCTTCTCAATACTGAGCTTACCATTTGTAACCTTGCCCCTTCCAGTAATGTAACCTCCTGCATCTCCTCCAAAAGCAACTAGTCCTCCATCAAATCTTTCAAATTTTTGAAGTAAGGACTCATTTCCAGTCATGTGCCTGGAGCAGCCACTATCAATGATCCAGACATTTTTGTTAGTCTTTAGCTGTCCCTGCATAAAAAGAGATAATTTAGTTACATTTGAAAACCCAAGCCTCATTGGTCTTGGGCTTATAAAATTCAAATGAAGGCAATGAAAGAGTAAGTGATCCTATGTTCAGGTTTTGAGGATCATTTGCTATTGCTGAAGAGGAGCTTTCAGTCTCAAGGTCTTCCTTCATCTTCCACACCACCTTTGGAAGATTGGGCTTGACCTTCAATACTTCGGAAACTTTTGTAGCTTCGGAAGCTTTGGAGACAAATCCTTCAGAAGATCTTGCTTTCACTGCAGCAGCTTCAGTACTTCGGAAGCATTCTTTTCTTCCGAGACCAAATTTTCTTCCGAAGGCAATTTTTTAGTTGCCTTCTTCTTCATTTTGGAGCTTCCGAAGGAAACAGATTTTCCTTCCAAAGCTGTTTGTTTCTTCTTCTTCTCAGAAGTTTTCTTCTTGATCATGTGGATAGTACTCTTGGGATTGTATTAATAATCCTTAGCCAGATGTGAAGTACTACCACATATAACACAATCCAAATCTTTCCTTCCGAGAGCCTTCTTTCCCAAAGAAGACTGAGCTTGAACACTTTCCTTTTCCTTCTTCACCTTTTTAGATTATGCATCAGGCTTCTGAGGGTGAAGCTTGCTCTTTGAAATGGATGGTTCAGGCTGTGTAGCAGTGACGCACAGCTGATCAATCTTCTTGTTGTAGCTGGAGTGAGTTGAAGCTGAAGCATAACTCTTAGAACAGAAGTTCTTGGCAGAATCTTCAGCTTTCAACACCTCAAACCCTGTAGAGATAAATACTTGTTTCTGCTTGGGGTCAAAAATGGCCTTGATGTCTTGAGCTTTTCTTGATCTTCTTTTTGCTCTTTTGATCAAGTTCTTTCTCTTGGACTTACTCA
This sequence comes from Flaveria sonorensis, assembly GCA_025506505.1. Taxonomy (NCBI): domain Eukaryota; kingdom Viridiplantae; phylum Streptophyta; class Magnoliopsida; order Asterales; family Asteraceae; genus Flaveria; species Flaveria sonorensis. The sequence continues at coordinate 44,941,179 of CM046426.1, read as the reverse complement.
AACCAGATCCTTTCTCCTCCTCAGGAGCATGGTGACCTTTTTTGGATTGACTCTTTTCACTCATTTCAGAGTCATCCTTTACCATCTCCTCTTCATCATCTTCATCCTCTTCATCACTGGGGTCTATGGATGGCAGCTCATCTTAACTAGTTCCACACCTTGGAGATCTAACTGATAGTAGAGTGTGTGGAGGAGCTATCTCACTAGATCCCAGTCCCTACTTATTCTGATAACACATTTTTGCATGCAGAGATGAGGATATTATGATCTTGAAGGTCTCTTCTTCAAGAACACATTTTTCTGCCCTGGCTTTGCTGATCATAAGCTCAGCCTGGCATTCAGTCAAATTGGTAATGAGATCCTTAATTTGAGTCCTATAGTTTGTTTGCTCATGTTTAAGATTTGAAAATGTTTTCTCTAGATCTTCTATCTTAAGTTTATAGTTATTTTTAGCTCTTTTAAAATCAGCTTTTAAAATATTTAAAGACTCAATGTCAGATCTCATTTCCAAGTTGTAGGACCTGTATCTATTTACATTAGCAATACATTCAGGAGAGCAAAGATGTTCAAGTACCTTGGCTTCATCATGGTCAGCCATGAGTGTTTGATTTGGAGATGCATCTTTTGCTTGAAAGCTCCGGTCAAAGCCTCCTTCTTCAACAGCAACTGCAGCTTGCTGTCTTGGCTTCTTATTCTGGTGCCCTCCTTCAGTGTAGTTTGGCCTGGATGAAGCTTGGCCACCATTTGACTTGGGTTCCTTGTATTCTCTAGCAAAGTGTCCCATTTGGTTGCAATTGTAACACTTGACTTTGCTCTTGTCCAGCCCAAACTTGCCACTGGCTGCATTGCTAGGAAACCTTCTCCTAGTCCTCTTGTAGAACTTCTAAGCTCTGTGAGTGAGAAGAGCCATCTGCTGGACTATCTCCATGTACTCCAGATCATCTGGATGGATACAGTCCAGGTCTTCAAGAGTGAAAAGAAAGTTGCATGAACTTTCATCAGTATAGACAAAAGCTTGAGAAGAACTTGTCTCTTGGAAGGGACTTCCTTGGATGTAGCTCTCTCTGGGTGTCTCTGGGAAGGTGTTGAAAGGACCCTTTTATGAGGTTTTAGGGTAGCAGATGAGATGATGCTGTGGTTCTCTGATATCCTTTTCATCCACATGAAGGGCTGAGCTCTGGTGAGTGTTGGAGTTACCAGATGAATTTTGCATGTTCATCTCCATCTAGTATCCACTGAGTATCCCATACAACTCAGTGAGAGTAAGGATCTTGAGGTTTTTAGTCCTTTTAATGACCACACAGTAGTGTGTCCATTGTCTGGGAAGAGAGGACATGAACTTCCTTACAATATCCGTATTCTCAATAGTTACCCCAATATCAGCCAGAGTATCCACAATCTCAACATACCTGAAGTATTATTGAGTCATGGTTTCACCTGTCTTGAAGGTGAAGTTTTCAAACTGCTGCTTCAGGAGATCCTTCTTGTTCTCCTTGGCTTCATTTGAACCCTCATACATAAGTTTCAGTGCATCCCATAGCTGTTTAGCGGTCTTGCACTTCTTGAAACCTCTGTAGATGGAATTTGGAAGAGTAGTTTGGAGGGCTATCATGGCTTTCTGATCAATATCAATTCTTTTCTAGTCTTCATCAGAAAAGTCAGCCATTTTCTTTGGTATCATGCCACCATCAGCAGCAGCTGAAGAGGTGCATGGTACATGAGGTCTATTGACAGCAGACTCCCACATCCTGGAATCTTGAGACTTGATAAAGCCTTCCATTCTTTGACACCAAGTGTCAAAATCCTCAGGAGTGATCAGTGGGGACTTTGTCATAGTTCTAGTTTCCATATCAGCCTTGGAGATAGCTGCCATTTGAAGAGTTAAGTGATGTGTGTAACTAAGAGGATTTGAAGATGGTGAGATCTTACAATCAAGAGCCTGGAATGCTCTGATACCAATTGCAGGACCGTTAAAGGGTACCTAAGCTTGCACTTAGTTAACATACTTAATAGGATCTTAAGATCACTTAACGATTCAAATTGGGAACTGTGAACTTTTACTGTAGATACAAGACAAACACAATTAAACTGTTTAAGAACAAGAACAAGAACACAAGATTAAATTCTTTCAAGAAGTTGTATATTGCTCTCTAGTTCTATTACAAGTGTTGTACAAGTATATTTTGAGTGCAAGAACCAAAGACTATTTATACTACATCCTACAACCGTCAATATGCAAAAAGACAGTTGGAAGTGACTAATCTAGACAACAAGATCAATCTAAAGTCAAAAGGCAGATTGCCTTTTGACTAGTGAGTATGACATGTCATAGCTCACTGACTTTTCCTATTACAAAAATCCAAAAGGAACAAAAGGAGAAACTTGCAGGCGAAGACCTTATCTACTTTATCATAAAGTATGGAAGTTTCACCAACTAGTGATAGCAGGTGAACAACTAGAGCATGCAGCAGAAAGTAGGTTGCTTTATGATAAATTTGATGGAAAAGGAATCTTTTCTCTCTCTTCAGAAGAAATCAGTCTTGTCTTGTAAACAGCTTCGGAAGACTTTGTCTTTGAAGCTTCGGAAGACTTCATCTTTAACTATGGAAGAGTTGAGTCTTTGGCTTCAGAAGACTTTACACTTAGAATATTTTCCAAGTTAAGTGTAAAGCTTCCACAGCAGTTTCTTCTGAACTTTGGCTTCAGAAGACTTTACACTTAGAATATGTTCCAAGTTAAGTGTAAAGCTTCCGTAGCAGTTTCTTCTGAACTTTGGCTTCGGAAGATTTTACACGTAGCATATTTCTAAGTGTGTAAAAGCTTCTGAAGCTATTTCACCTTTGTTCCGAAGTGCATGTTGGAAGACTTGGTTGTTTTGGTATCCTTTGGTTGCATCAGCCTTTTAACTTCAGAGGTTCCTACAAAAACCAACTGGAATTTACAACTAGACAAATGCTATATTTCTAAAAGTAAAGTATCTAAGATAAAAATACTATCCTAGATTAGGTAGTCATGACAGGTCCATGACTTACCTTTTGTCACCAACTAAGAATGGCAATTGTACTAACTGATAATGGGTGAATAGTGGATTAAAGTATGGTCAACTACATGGGTGTGGAAAAGTGCCATGCAGTATATCAGAGTTTGTAGAGGACTGTCAGACAGACCATACTTATGTCCACTGGTTCATAGTTGGTTCTTCCGAAGCTAAATGGTTTCGGAAGAATAAGTTCTTCTGAGGCCATTTATACTTCGGAAGAATCAACTTCTTCCGGGTTTCTGCAAGTCTTCAAGACTTTAAACTTCGGAAGACTTTGTCTTTAGAATCTTCTAAGTTGTATACTTCGGAGGAGAACTACTTAGTCTCGGAAGACTGAGTTCTCACTTAGGAAGTTCTTCATATTTTGAGCTTCGGAAGATCTTTGACTTGTCTTTGGAAGAGCAACTTTGTCTTCGGAAGATCATTTCAATTGTACATCAAATCTTCTAAGTGTTATTTTAGTTGCACCAGCCTCATATGATCCAACAATAGTTATAGATCCCTTATCTAGTGTCATCTAGAGAGCTAGTTCTAGGGGTGTTTACCATAGAATCCTAACACCCACTCACGATCCCATCCTTACCTACTTGTTTTTTGCACTTGACATAATTAATTTTCTTAAGAAGTTGGTTGGACCAAATTCTATAAATTTTTTTCAAATTTTAGCGTGTTTTTACCTTGCTTTACAGTAAAGGTATTTGAATAAATACATGATATTTTGGGGTGGGTGTAAAGAATATATAATTGAAAAATTTTGCTTCAATGTTTTGTTGTAAAATGGGATGATCCCACTCTACTACATGGGATTAAAATTAGCCCAAACATAAATATTTCAAAAAACCAGAAGCCAGTTGTTAACGCTTATGAAGCTTCTCTATCTATTGGTGGTCGAGTTACCCTAATTCAATACATTCTTGATTCACTCTATACTTACTACTTGCCTTGTGTAACACTTGAAAGGTGAAAAAAAGTATATGGAAATTGCGAGGACCAAAGGTGATTCAATGAATAAATTTTAACTCAAAAATGCACAATAATAGGAAAAAGGACCACCCCACTATTTTCTTACATTTAAATCTTCCCTAATTGAGTATATAGAGAGTGAGATAGAATATCTTGGCTAGAGAGAGAAAGAGCAAAATAAGCTAAAAGGTTAGAATTTCTTAATATGTTTGATTAGATCTAGGCTAAATTCAATATCAGGTTTGTTATGATCAAGATTTAATGATAAAAGTTGGATTTTTACGTGTGTATTCTTAGATCTCAGTAGGAAAGAAGCTTGTTTCTGGGTTTGTTGGTGTTCTTGATAAGGAGAATTCTAAATCTCATCTTTTACTATTTCTAGACATTTTTAGGGCTAATATGCATACTTTAATGATACTTTTCACTAGATCTATGACTATATACAAAAAGGCAGTCTTTTTATTATAAAGGTATGATTTTTTTTAATTTGAAAATTATTTCTACATTTTGAAGCGAAGACAAGATCCATAAAGAGTATAATACTAGTGTTAACGAGATGACGAGGTTGGGTCCAAAGTTAGTGCCTCCAAAGATCAAGAAGTGCATTTAAGGGTTTCTAGTGGATATTTATTGACACATGATCACTACTCGATGGGGCCCATTTAGGTCAAGGGTGGATTTGGAAGAAAAGTATGATCACTATGATGAATTATAAGCATTTGAGAAATTGAAGAAATGGCATTGGAAATGGTTTATATGGCATATAGAACTAGTGGGAATAATATGAATGTAGATGAATGGAGGCTAATGAATGAGAATGTTAATAGTTTTAAGGAATGCAAGAAGTGTAGGGGAAAGCATAATGTTGAGTGCAGGAAGATGTGGAAATATAGATCATATGGCCAAGGACTATAATAGATTAGTAAAATGTTGCAATTATGGAGAGATGGGTCATTTGAGCAAAGATTTCAAGAGTCTAAGGTAGAGTTCAGGTGCAAAGAAAGGGAGTAAGAAAGAAAGTGGAGATAAGTAGAAATATAAACCACATGCTACACTTTTACCATGACTGGTAAGCCTTTGGTATTCAAGAATGAGAGGTGGAATAGAATGAACGATTGAGGGTGAATGAAATATAACATGTTTGGTTGGTAAAGGGAATGGAATTTATTGTTACACAAGTAATCCAAGTAATCCCATTCCCTCTAATCACAAAAAATCAATCCCATTCACCCATTTCTTATTTTTTTTTTCATTCCATTCATTCTTTTATCGTTAGTCACCACAACCACCACTCACTCACCGCCGCCACCATCGCCGCCGCCAGCCACCCCACCATCAGCCATCAGCGCCACCACCACCGGCCACCGCCACCACCATCGGCCACCGGCTACCACCAATTTTTGCCACCACCACCACCTGCCACATAACCAATTAACACTTACCACCACTAGCACCACCACCACCTCCATCGGCCACTACCACCAATAGCCACCACCGCCATTAGAAGACACCACCCACCACCACCAGCACGAGAAACCACCACCACCAACCATCACCACTATAACCACTTTTACATTTTATTCCTTTATTTTTTTCATACCTAACAAATAACACAAAGTAATGAAGCATTCCATTCCTAAATGGTAACAAAAAATGACAATGAAATGTAATTGGTAAATATGGTGTCAGGTAATTTTTTTGTTAACCATGTATGTGCATTCATACTTTTTGACTCTAGTACTAGTAGGAGTTTTGGTGCTACTGCATTAGGTAGATGTAGGAAGACTAATATGCCCAATGATATAGAAACTATTATTGGTAAGTTTAGGAACATATCTGAAGTAATAGATAACTATGGTATAGAAATGAAAGGTCATAGTTTCCCTGCTAGATTCTTTATGATGACCTTATGAGGACTTGATGAAGTCCTAGGGATGGATTGGTTAACTGATATGATGCCAATATTGTATAACACAAGAAAATGATTTAACTAACTATGCCTGAAGGCAGTTCGATTAAGATTTTAGGTATATAGGATGTATGGTTCTAAATGTGATATTGATGATTTTGGCTGAAAAGTGAATGAGTTGAGGGTGTGGTGATTATGTGGTGTTTATTTAGGATTTCTCCAAGATAGCTTTTCTATTTTTTAAGTTGATCAGAAAGGAGGTAAACTTCATATGGGGAAAGGGGCAAGAGAATGTATTTCATTATTTGACTACAACATTGAGTAAAGCCCCTGTTCTTGATGTTGCCCAAAGAAAATGAAGATGTTGTTGCTTCTTCAGACACTTTGCATTCAAGTTTAGGATATGTTTTGATGAAGCAAGGAAGGGTTATAGCTTATACATCTAGACAACTAAAGATTCTTGAGGTTAACTATCCAACACATGATTTGGAGCTAGCATCCTATTTTTCACGTTAAAAAATATGGAGACATTACCTATCTGGATCGAAATACACAATCTTCACATATCGAAGAGTGTAGAGGTCAAACCTAGAGGCTAGAGAAATCAAAAACTAAATCATACGAAAACGTCATGATCTACACGGAAACAACAAGTCAAAAACATCTTTATGCGAGAACATGGGGTTTGGTGCGAGAATTTAGGATTTGGTGCGAGAACTTGTATGTGTAGTATAAATAGTTGATTCACTTAAGCTTTTTGTAACACTTGTCATTTCCCATTTTTGTAAAGATTTTAGCAGTTGAAGTAATCATAGAAAAACTATTGTTTACTTTTTTTATTCATTCAATTTGCATTGTGTGGGATTATGTCATCATGATCACATCATTCATTTCACGTTTGATGTGAATTAATCGATCATTGTTTGTTTATTGTGAGAAAATCCTGGATTATACAAAGAGCCTAAAGTAATTATTTGAAATAAAATGATCTCAATGTGAGGCAGAGAAGGTGGTTAGAAGTAATAAAAAACTATGACTACATCATTCATTAGCCTTCGAGCAAGGCTAATGTTATAGCCGACTCCTGAAGCCATAGATTATGACTCGAGTCCACTTGAGTGAATGACTGTCAGTTAATTGTGACATCAGATGTTGTGGATTGAATTCAACGATTTTGAGAAGAAGCTTTGAAAGAAGAACAAATTATGTAAGAAAAGATGTTAGGATAGGTCGTAGATCTAGACGAAAAAGCCCCAGGTCTCAAAACCAGATTTAGATGAATATGGATTCCTAGTTTTAAGAATATCAAGGAGAAAATATAGAATGAAACTCATAAAATATAGTATTCCATTCATCCTAGTGGCATGAAGATGTATTAGGATCTGAAGAAATACTATTAGTAGGTGGTACTAAAACTTGATTTGACAGGCTATGTGAATAAGTGCTTGACATGCCTACAAGTAAAAGCTAAACAACAAGAACCATAAGAGATAATCCAATCCTTGCACATTCCCAAGTGGAAATAGGAGCTAATCACACTGGATTTCATTACAAGATTGCGTAGCATGGCTAAAGGTTTGGCATGATATGGGTTGTGGTAGACCAATTAACCAAGAGTGCTTATTTTCTACCTATAAGGGAGGCGTATTTTTGGAAAGTTTGGAAGAATTGTTTGTCAGGGAGATTGTGAGACAACATGGTATGCTAGTGTCTAGTGCTTTCGATGGAGACACTTAGTTTTTATCTAAGTTTTAGGAAAGACTTCATAATTCTATGCAAACAAAGTTACATATTAGAAAAGCGTATCAACCTTAAATTAATGGTTAGTCAAAAATAATTATGTAGAAGCTAGAAGACATTCCCTAGGAATGTATTATTGATTTTAGTGGAAGTTGAGATGAGCAGCTTCCGTTAGCTAAGCTCTTATACCATAAGAACTACCATGCCAACATCGACATACCACCATATACGATAGGAGGTGTAAAACCACTGTATGGTGGTGATAAAATGAGTTGGGAAGTACTGAGGTTATGATGAAAAATGGAAAGGATAAAAGCATTTATAAAAGTGGCTAAAGGCATAAAAAAATCTTACGAGGATATGCAATGAAGACCAATCAAGTTTCAATTGAGTGAAAAAGTAATGCTTAAAGTATCGCCTAGAAAGGGAATAATAAAATTTCATAAAAGAGCAAAGTTAAGTCCAAGGTATATTTATAGTTGCCGCATGAGTTAGAGATGTAGCTAATGCAAGTGGAACTGCTAGAGTAGTTAAGTGGAATCCATCCTACATTCCACATATCTCATTTGCTCCAATGCTTAGTTGAAGATGATTCAATTATTCCCCTTAAGGGCATTGAGGTGGATGAAAAGTTAAATTATGTAGAATGGCCTATGTTTATTATTGATAAAAGGAGAAACGAGAAACAAAGCAACCAGTCGATTAAAGGTGTAATGGGGGCACTAGAAATGACACGAAGTAACGTGGGAATTAGAAGAGGAGACAAGACAACTATACCCAAAACTGTTTGAGGATTATAGATTTTAAGTATGAAACCTAAATAAGGGGGTGAAGCTGTAACATACACTCGGGAAGTTTAAAAAGAAAAGAAAAGGAGAGCACGAGGACCAAATCCGATTTAATGAAAAATTTTAATGCAAAAAAATACCATAAAGGAAATGACCCGCCCCCTCCTTTTTCTTGTATTTGAAGATTTTCTAATTAAGTATAAAGAGAGAAAGAGAAATAGTTTTAGCTAAAGAGAGGAAAAGCAGATCAAAGGTGATAATTCTCCATATCTTCTATTAAATATAAGCTAGAATCAATCTTAGGTGTATTATGATCAAGATCTAAAGATAAATGTTGGATATTTACTTGTTCACAATTAGATCTCGATGGGAAAAAAACTTTTTGTAGGGTTTGTTGGTGTTCTTCACAAGGTAAATTTTAGATCCTCATCTCTTATTGTTTTTAGATGTTTTAAGACTGATATGCATACCTTTAATGATATTTTCACTAGATTTATGACTACATACAAAAAGGGAGTCTTTTTATGATAAAGCTATAATTTTTATAGATGTGAAAAGTATAATCTGTGTTGAACAGTGAGGTTTTCCCACTCTATGAACTAAATCTAGTACTTGGCTTTAGAAGTTAGGATTACTACTTGGGCGTTAATAATCGATGTAAGATCATGACAATGGTATTCAATGATTGTTAGCACTCTATCATTTAGAAGTATTTGGCCGATCTGTGTTTGTTTATAAGAGTACTAGGTGTGCGAGAGTACTTGACATATTGTAAGGATCAACACTTTACAAATCATATCGATCTCGTGACAAGAATGCGGAATATTATCATCATGGAAACAAGATTGAATGAGAAATAGATAAACAAGAATGTAAATAACATTGATGTATATTGCTCTCTGATTTGAATGATAACAAGTTACATGCGAAATCATGAAAAATGACAAAAGCGACTAAATTACATCTTATGCTAACTATTTATACTATATAAAAATAGTTATCGTGTGAAATAGAATGTTCTCACGAGACACAACTTCTCGTGTGGGTACTTCTGGTTCTCGCGCGACTTGTCTTGATCATCTTGATTTTGATTTCCTAAGCCTCTAGGTTAAATCCCTACAATCTCCCCCTAGGATTAGTGAATCAAAGCGTTAGAAGTCCATGTCTTCCACCTTGTAACTACCCCCATAAGCATACATCTTGTTATCCAGGGCCTTCGTGATCAACCAACCAAACCGTGCTACTATAAAATGAACAGATTCATCAGCTGCAATTGGACAAGCCTACAACTCATCAAATCTTCTCTTCCAAACTTAAGCAGATCCACAAGGTCGATGATATGGTAATCTTTATCTATATAATGGATCAATGCATGACCCCTCTCCTTCTCATAACTCCACCATATGAGCTTAAGCAACCTGTTAACCGGTACAGGAGTGTGTATAGGGATCTTCTTAGCATATCTTGGATGCTTATAAACCCTTATTCATTGGCTTGTTAGTGTTTGGGTTTGTACGTGTATCATCTTCAATGACCTTAGATTTGGCAGTTTTGAAGTCTTTGAAGGTGGTCTTACTCTGTCTCCATATCATATTTCTAGTCCAGTTCCCCTTTCCATAATTGCTTGGATTGATGAACAGAACATGACCCATAGCGTATACATCTAAAGCTCTGAGTGTATGGAAATCATGCTCGTCTTGATAATACTCTATAGCCCTAGCCTTTCTCTTAATCGCATACATCTTCTTTTTAGCATTATACGCCCAACTAAGAATAATTTCTGAGTTTCCAAGCCCTATGAAAGGTTTGGAATGCCTCAGCGTGTGTACATAACCTGGCAGTGGAGGAGATTCAACAGTAATATTTCTGACCTGATGTACAACACTTTTACTAGTTAGATATGTTGTCTTGTCAGTCATTTCTTGGGCACTAGTCTTACCTACTATCTCCCCTTCTTCAATCAAATTATCTAAAAATAAATCTTTAAGATTGTTTCCAAACATGTCTGTGTAATCTATAGTCTCCTCTAAATCATTAAACGGTCCAAAATCCTCGTCAGATTCCTCAACAAACAATTGTTGCTGGGATGTATAAAACTCTTTATCATATGATTCTTTAGTAGTGGGATCTAAAGGAGTATAGTCTACTGTATCATTGGGACTTGGTCTTGAGACATTGGTAGAACCCGATGATCCAGAAGCACCAACTGTAGAGCCTATATCACCACCCTGATCATCATCATCATCATCCTTCTTATCATCCTTTCCATACTTCTCATCAACATCATCATCATCACCATCATCATGATCATCATCATCATCATCATCAATATCATCGTCTTCATCATAATTAAAAACCACAATCTCCAATTCATCGTCGTCATGAACCAGGTTAGGAATAGGAACGTCATGCTCAGGCTCCACAAATGCCTCTCCACTGAATACTACAGCTTGATCCTCAGTAGCTAAAGTAGGAACAGTAGTAGACGGCTCTTGATCTACATCAGCAGTGTATGTTGTCCTTTCACTCATAACATGATCAACAACACGCTCTGTAGTGGTGGTATGATCATCAACAACTTCAGGATTAGCAGTTTGCTATCCACTAGACTCTCCAACTTCGTGGTTCGTTGTTGTGCATATGAGAATGGAACACGGGAAGTGAGTTCTCCGATGTTCTGCTCCATAATCTGTATATAACTGAACATGAATTTTTCCTGATGCTCTAAACTCTTAAAACTTTCATCTTTCTCTTGGTTTAAAGCATGTAGATCATAAATTTGTTGTGTTTTCTCCATCATCGCCCTCTCTAAACTATGTACATGTTGTTTAAGAGTAACATGTGTAGGTGAACTAGATGAAGTACTACCACCTTGTCTATATGCAGGAGGAGTGTTGGGAAAATCTTCCATACAAACAGACTCATCAAATTCTTGATCCCTTGGATGATTATTCAACACGTCATTAGAGTAGGCATAGCAGATGATATTACAGGTTGAATCTGTAACAATCACTAGAGTCTCTAAAGGTGTAGCCTCACTCGCTGTGACTGGAGTCTTAGACACAAGAATATCAAAACTCGTCGACACAGTGGTTATCGGGGTCCGACGCTCACGTAACACACCTTGTCCTCTACCACTCCCACATGGACTATCAACATCTTGTCCCTCAGTAGTGCATTTGGTTGGAGTTTCTTGCACTTTGGGATGTTCTTGCAACATATAGGGAACATCTTCTGTAGGCATACTAGCTTCCTAAGAACTTTCTGGAGCTTCTTGAGCAGTACTAGTAGATGGATCCGCTTGGTCAGCATGAGGAGCTTAAATTTCTTGCTGATGAGCATCTCCTTGATATCCCTCAACAAATCTGACAAGCTTGGCAAAATGAGTACCATCCCAGGCATTCCCCCTTGCCCCCATCAAGTATATGAATATGTCTTTCTTCATCACCATAACAGCATAGGAGGATGAATCAGACACTGCTAGGTCAGGGTGAGCAGCATTCACTATCATCTGCATGAATCCGGGGTACATGATGAACTTCTTCCCCATAGCAGCAATAACATTCTTTTGCATCCTTACGAACATAGCCTTGGATATGCTATATGGTAGATCATCGAAAAGTTATACCAGCAGGGATCTGAACACTGCAATTAGGCTATCCATCCCAGCCTTTAAGTTGCTTAAGAAGTGAATCACCACATGAAATAAATACTTCCAGAATATAGGTAAATATTTCTTCTCCAGTGACGGTTAACAGTGATAATAGCCCATCCTCATCAGACAGTCTGTAGCAACATCGTCATCAGTCTTTACGGACACATTTTGCTGATCTTTCAACAGTAAGACACTGTTGATCACCTCCGTAGTAATAACTATCCTTTTCCGTTTGATCATAGCTGATATACATGGTTCTCCCTGATCATCTCTTTCATTTGCTGCAGTAGTCCAAAACTGATCAACCACATCTGTGTAGATAGTGGGAATGATAGTAATAGCATGATGTATGCAAGAGGTCTTAAGTCCATCAATCAAAGATCTAAATAATGCTTTATCTTTAGGAATGTCTCCAAGAAATGCTACCGCATTATGGTTTTTTATTAAAAACCATTTGTCGAGCCATCTGTAAGATAATTATAGACAAAGAATGATTAGTTACTCATACAAAACACTACCAGACTTAGAAAAAATTGAATTGAAAATTTTTGAACTTATGGCATGAATAGAACTACTCGCATGCAAATAGTTATCTTTTCATGTGAAAGGTGTAAGGCAACATTCCCGAGACTCTTACAGTTGGTCAATCATCGCATAAAACATATAAAACTCATCATTTTGCAGCGGAAATTTAACTTTTCACTAATAATTAAAAACATGTCAAATCATCATATCCTTTCATTTACATCCCAAAAATGTATTAATACAATAAAATTCTCCAAAATATGGATGCCAGACTTGAACCATCCCCAGTAGCTTATGCATCCATGCCTGCACCTCCTCAGCATCAACAATTACCTGCCAACTATTATGCATACAAAAGTTAGCGACGCATGAAACAAATTTTTTACCACAAGTCAACTGGTCAAGCGACAAGTCAAAAATCAAGTGAAAGGTTCTGCTCAATTTGAAAACTCATCGTGTCTGTTCATATTCCAGAGACTTTTCGCACACGATAAATAAAATTTTTCATATTTCAAATTAAGCAATTTATGTGTGATTTAATCATTAATACATGTTCATTAAGTTTCGATTAGGCCTTTATTAAGTTTTTTATATGTTTAACTTTGTTTAATTTTAAGTTTATTTGTCAAATAACAATTGGCCATGAATCAGACTCACATAAAACCAATCAATAATCAGAAATCTACCTTATGAAACACTTTAGTAACACTATGCGACAACGATGAATAATAATATCAACTATTACAACATTTGAACACTTAGAAATTTTGAGCTTGTGAATGTAAGAGAGTTTTTGGGCGAATGAGTTACTTATCGCATAACTGTACCTTATATATTCATCGACTTCTCGCATGCGACTAGTTTAAATAGTCGCATCAACCAACTAATTGCATCTGTTGAACTTCTCGCAAGCTAGAAGTTCAATTTCTTTTGAACTTTTAAAATTTTCAATTTTTTAATTTTACTTATTTTGTTGAACCATTAGATTTGTTATGAGAAAAAATGTGTTTAGCTAAGTGTTTACAATTATCCAAAAACCCTCAATTTTGTAAAATTTTATTGAACAAAAACAAGTGTGTAACAAACACAAATTTTAACAGAAAAACAAAATGACATAAAAACTATACTTATAACTTAAATGTTTTTGGTAAATTTTCAAGTATTGGATCATATTTCTGTGAAATCAATCATTAACATCATCCAACTTTATTTAAAATAAGACTGGTTACGTTGATTGTCAATATGTTGTGTCCACTTTAAACTTAGTCTTTAATTTTTACCTGGACACATATTCTATGATATTTATCATATTTAGATTAATTTGTATGAAATATGTGGATCCCACAATCAAAAATCCTATAGAACCCTTATCCAGCTTCAAGACACTTTTGTGATTTCATGTCACCCTAATTTGACTAAAACCCTTTACCTCTAATAAGCTCTTTTAGATTTATTTTTCTCTATTATAATATCTATTTAGAGCATAACTAGCCTAAGAAATTTTTCTGAACACAGAATATTAACAAGTTTTAGAACTTATTAACTGCCAATCGGACTTATGTTTTTCCCTCACAAGATGTTTAGGACTTACATGCCAATTCGGACTTACATGCACCATCTTTTGATTTTGCCTTTCGTGTTAGAACATATTCTCAAAAGAAAAATATTATCATATAGTATGTATGTTTATGACATATCTTTTATTATTGTGCTCATTGGTATCTTTTATTCCTATATGGTCTTTTGGCATCTTGTTGCTCTTTTTTATTTTTTTTCTCTTTTGTCTTTGCTTTTCATATCTTTTTCATCTTTTGATATTTATATATACATATTTCTTCTAAAAGACACTGAATCAGACAGTAACTGGCTTGAGTATGACTAGACTGTAACTCTCAGTCTGTTTTAGCATGAAATTATTGTTACCATAAAACCTTGATTAGTAACACACTTCAGTCATTAAGGATGTACTTTTAGTGTATCACAAATCATAGTGGTTTTCACTCTTGAATGTCAAGTCTATCAACATATCAAACATAATCCAGATGTACTATATCAAAATCAAGAAATGTACTATCATTTCCTTTAAATCCTTGAAAATTGTAATTTTCTCAATGTGTAAAACAAAATCTTTTAATTTTTTTTTTCACTCCCCCTAAGAACAAAATCTTTCTTGAGACATTTTCATATTTACTCCACCTAAAATTGTGATAATCTACAAAGAAAATAACAATTTTAACGAAAATGAATAGAAAAATAGTTTCAAAGAGTTTATCGATAATCATTAACCAAAGTTAATCATCCCCAAAGATTGAACTAAAAACTTGAATTGGGAATGATCAAACACCTTAGTAAACAAATCAGCAATGTTGTCATCTGATGAGACTGATTCAAGATGAATAAGTGTTCGATCAAAACAGTCACGAATAAAGTGCATTCGTATATCGATGTGTTTTGTTTTTGAATGTTGGATTGGATTCTTCACATTGTTTAACACTTTAGCGTTGTCACACCAAATCTTGGTGTAATAGATATTAAGACCATAATCAAAAATTTGTTGCTGGATCCAAATGATATGAGAACAACAACTTGATGCAGCCACATATTCAGCCTCTGCAGTGGATGTGGATACCGTCTGCTGCTTCTTGCTTTGCCAAAAAATCAACCTATTTCCAAGAAATTGACAGCCACTAGTTGTTGATTTCATGTCCAAGTTACATCCTACATAATCACTATCAGTATAAGCATATAAATTGAATTCGGAAGTCTTAGGATACGAAACACCGAGTGTTGGTTGACCCTTGAGGTATTTGAAAAACCACTTGACAGCTTTCATGTGAGATTCCTTCGAATTACTTTGATATCGTGCACACTGACAGACAAGAAACATGATGTCTGGTCTGTTGGCAGTGAGATACATCAGAGACCCAATCATTGATCGATACAAATGTTGATCAACATCTTCACCCGTGAGATTAGGAGTTAAAGTAGGACGGAAAGTCATTGGAGTGGGAGTAATCTTGGAGTCCTGAATTTTATATTTGTCTAGGATACTGTGAACATATTTTTCTTGATGTATCATTATACCCTTGTCATCCAGGAAAACAACATTTCCCCAAGAAAGCTCATCTCAAATTTCTGTTTCATCACAGCTTCAAATTCCTTTCACATATCATCATTGGTAGATCCAAAGATAATGTCATTGACATATACTTGAACAAGAATGCGATCATCTCTAGTCTTCTGTGAGAATAAAGTGTGATCAATAGCACCCTGTGTATAACCATTTGCAAGCAAATGTTAAGTGAGGGTGGCATACTAAGCACGAGGTGCTTGATGTAACCCATAGAGTGCTTTATCTAACTTATAAACATAGTCAAGATGATATTGATCTTCAAAACCAGGGGGTTGACACACATAGGTTTCTTCTTTCTTATCATTGTATAAGAATGCGGTTTTGACATCCATTTGAAAAATAGTGAAGTTCTTGTATGAAGCATAAGCTAGAAAAATACGTATAGCTTCTATTCTTGCGACTGGAGCATATACTTCTTCATAATCAACTCCTTTAACCTGATAGAATCCTTGAAAAACAAGTCTGGCCATTTTGCTGTAGGATCGGTGTTTGTCTCACAACACAAGATAATCACACAAACTCAATTAATGTCACTTGGGTTGATGAAGCAAAATCTTAACCAAGTTCACAAGTAATATAATAAGTTCAAACAGAAAACATAAAAGCACACGAGTGGTTTTTAAGATACTTGTATATATTACTTCTTAACTCAGTTTTACAAGATACTTACAAACATAGTTACTAAGTTACATAGAGAAACTATATAAACTACTATCTACAAGCGGTTATACTTGGGAAACCAGCTAGAAATTACAACTAGACAAATACTACATTGTTTAGAAGTAAGATATCTAAGACAAAATAATAATATCTTAGGTTAGGTAGCCATGACATGTCAATAACTTATCTTTTGTCACCAACTAAAAGTGGCAACTATACTAAGCTGATAATGGTTGAACAATGTATAATGTAAGGTCAACTACATGGGTGTGGGAAAGCGCCATGCAGTCTATCAGAGTGGCAGCGGACTGTCAGACAGACCTTACTTATGTCCACTGGTTAATAGTTAGTTCTTTCGAAGCTAAATGGCTTCGGAAGAATAAATTCTTCCGTGGCCATTTATACTTCGGAAGAATCAACTTCTTCGAATTTTTGCAAGTCTTCAGGACTTTATTCTTCAAAAGACTTTGTATTTGGATCTTCTAAGTTGCATACTTCAGAAGAATAAGAACTTAGTCTCGGAAGACTAAGTTCTTCCTTCAGAAGTTCTTCACACTTGAGCTTCGGAAGATCTTTGACTTAGCTTCAAAGATCAGCTTGTTCCTTTGGAAGACCATTTGTTTAGCATATCAAAATATATCTCAGTGTGGTTTTGGTTGCACCAGCCTTATTAGATCCAACAGTACTCTCCTTAGGCTAATGCTACTAAAACCTCCCTTGTTTCTTCTCTTCAAAGTCTTTAGCACCAGGGAAAGAAGGTATCTGTCTGTTTCTATTTTCCTTCCTGATGCAATGGATAGGATATTATACAAGTCATCCATGGATAGTATATCCAGTTGGTCACTTTTGATGACATGTCTCCTCTATTGTGCCCCTCTGAAAAGAGTTAGTTGATGAGAACCATAGTCATATTCCCATATGACTATTGGTTCTGAAGTTGGTCCCTCAACCATTTGCAGGAATGTTCTTCCCTTGATGGTTGTTCTTTCCACTTCAGCCTGTGCTTTCAGTTTCATTTCGTTGAAATGAATGCTACTCAAATGATTTCTTATATGAGTAGCAATTTGAGAGCTGGAAGGGTTAGAAAATGGTCTCTCTACTAACTCAGCAATATCAAATCTGCTTGAGTGTAGTAGAGTGGATGCGTCAAGTTTGGTTATTTCACCATTCTCCCTTTGCACTATAAAGCTTTGAGTAGATTCATCAAACTTTCACTGGACAATTAAGCTTCTGGGAGCAAAGGGGCTGGTTGGCAGCATATTCCCTTTTTTGGTGTCTAGCAGAGTCACCAACCTTCTCCTTAACTTCTTCTCCTTTTCAATAAGAATATCATGGTTGATGGCTAGAAGTTGGAGAGCTTGGTCCAATGTTCCCCTAGGCAGATCAAGGAATGTATCTCTTATGAGGGAACAGGAAGAGCCATCAATGTATTTCAGTTTAATTTACTCTTCCTCATAAGTGATGTCGCTCAAGGTTGTGCAGTTGTTGAGCTTCCTTTTGATCTCCTTTAAATTCTTCCAAGGACAGGGGCTTAAAAGGTTCAGAAGATGGTATGGGTTTAGGAGTTAAGGGTTCAGTGGTTGGTTCTATTTTGATGGGGAAGGGTGAAGGTGTGGGAAGTGGCTTTGTTGGCTATGGTTTGGGTTTGGGTGCTATCTTCTAAGGGCTTTGTTTCCAAGGCACCTCCTGCCTTCTTCCTAAGCAAATGTTAGCCTTTATGTCGCTTAAATATCGCTGTAGGGTCTTTTCCGACATGGGGCTCACTTACCTGCCAGTGAAGCCATGGGCTTTAAGGTAGCTTTTCATCCATTCCTTATCACCCACCTTCTTGGCAGAAGCCAGTATAACTTCTTCTTCTTTCTTCTTCTTCTTCTCCCTTAGCCTTTCCTTTGCAGCCTTCTTTCTCTCTTTCTTGATCTCCTTAGTTTCTTTGTAGAAAAGAAGCACGATCATATCATGATCATAAGGGGCCAACTCTTCCTTTGTATAGCCACTATTGCAGAGAAAGGCTATCTTTTCCTTCCTATCCTCAGCCTTTACTTCCTCCTCCCTTTTCCTTTCTCCTCCTCTTTGGCTAACCTTGCTGCCTCTTCTCTTTCTTTCTACAGCAAGGTTTCTTTCTCAAGCTCCACAAGCTCAACAAGTGGGTAAAGAAGCACTTATTCATCTTCTACTCCCAAGCTGATGAGCATGTCAATGATCTCCACCCTCTTCTGATTGTTGATACTTTCACGAGGTGCTGCTGCTACTTTGGTGCTTGCTGCAAGCAACTTCTTAGTATCAACTTTTCCTTTCTTTCTTAGCTTCTCCAACCTTTCCTCCTATAGAAGCTCTTTAGTAGTGAGCTTTCTCTTCCCTTTAGGATCAGAAGAAGATTCAGCCTTTGGAGATTCTAGTTTTGAGGATTCAGGATATGGTGGTGGAGATTGAGCTTGTGGTACTGGCTTGAGAGGGGTTGAAAGAAAGTCCTCACTATTGACTTTAGAAGCTAGATCATGAATAGCTTTTATAACCGGTAGTTCATCAGACACAAAGGACAACTCTATAATTCCTTCCGCAGCTTGGACTTCAACTTTTGAAGTAATTTCTAGAGCTTTGGAAGTGAATAGAAATGCTTCCAAAGCTTGAGCTTCCACTTTGGAAGTTGTTCTCATAGCCTCGAAAGTAACAGGAACTGTACTATCTGTCCCTCTTGAGTCAGCTGCTGGGCCATCAGTCTGTGTATCCCCTTCAAAGTCAATCTTGGGTTCAAAGAGACCTTAGGTTGACCAACTTCCTCCTCAAAGGTAAATGATGCAGTCAACCTTTGAAGCTCTTCAGCCCCAAAGTAAGCAATGGCAAGATCAGGTGAGGGTTTTTCAAGTTAGGAGTTATCAAAAACTAGGTTAAAAATCAGTTAAGGTCGATACGCATCCTTGGGTTCACTTGAACTGAAATGGGAGGTGGTTGAGGAAAGATGGCTACAAGTCATTGTTGTTTGGGGTAGAAAGAAGAAATGATAGTATGGGGTTTGAGTTGATATCTCCTCAGGAGTGTGAGCAGATATCTCCTCATCATGTCTTTGTTTCTATAAATTCTCCCCTTTTTTGGTAGCATCACCTTGAGAAGTAGATGAGCTAGAGGAAGAACTCAAAAAACCTAAGTATGTACATGCCTAACAGACTTCTCAATCTGTTTCTCAGCTAGTTAAGCCTTGAGATTTGAGATTTTCAATCTCAAGTTACTGAGTGGCAGAACTATTTTCTAAAGTCTCAACCTATGATTCAAGATTAGTGACTTTGGAAATTAGGTCTTTGATGGTGAATTGCAGAATACCCTCATCTTCCTTTGAAATATCATCGGGAGATGGGATAACATACCTAGTATGTTCATCCTCATCACCAGCTATGGTTTCTTGGCATCCTGGATACCCTTGCATACTGATGTCTCTTTCAGAGGCATCAATGAGAAAGGTTGCCATAGATACAGTCAGACTAATGTTACCACTATCCCAAGAGGCTATAGAAACACTCTCAGTAGTCGCAGATGTATCTATATGAGTCACCTCCACTCCGGTTGGACTCACCACAGTTTGGTCTTGCTGATGTGGGCTAGATATTAGAGGTTCCCTGGGACTCAGTTGATCTGGAGAGGGGTGAGGTAGATTAATATCATGGCCCTAATGAAACATGATATCCTTATCAGGTTGGGTCAAAAGGTCAATAAAGGATACAGAGGTTATATCTATTGACCGGGGATCTTGGTCAGCACCTAATGGCTTTTCTGCAATAGTAGTTGAGCCAATGATATGGTTATCCCTTTTTGGCTGCACAGGAGAGTGTTGAGACTCACCCTGAGGGCATATAGATTGGGTAATGGGTTCATCAGGTTGAGACTGAGGAGACTCAACACTAATATTGATGTCAATTGTGGAGGATGGTCGGACCTCTGATTGAGTGGGAGCCCTGGATTCCACTCTAGCCTTTTTGGATTGAATAGAAGGAACTTGACGAATCAGAGTAGATTGATCAAGGGTTTGTTTGGGGCGTCTTTGGTATGTGATTTTGATTGGGTGTGAAGATGTGGATGGCACTGTAGTGGTGGTGTCTGGTGGGGGTTCATCACCTGCTGGGCTTGCAGGGATGTCACCATGAGCCATTGACTCAAGCATACCTGGAAGATGATCGGTGAATCTTCTAGTAAAGTTGGTGGACACCTTTTTCAAAGTCTTGAAGACTCCAGGCCTCATATGAGGGACCAACAAAACATGACCAAATTGTAGTTTATCCTGGTCCAACTCACAATTGATAATGTGATGAATGAACTAAGGATTCATATAGAATGGATCCCTAGTGATATTGCTACTCAAATTATTTAGTATAAACCTTGAGTAGTTGAATCAGAGGCCTTTTACCAACCCACGGACTTGGCAGCCCAGATCATAGGAAATTTGATCCCATCCCCCTGATTTGTTGGATAGGCTATGCAGGACAATGTGAAGTAGGAACTTCCAGTTGTAGGAGAAGTTGAACTTGTAAATTGTAGATCTGCTCACATCTCTTCCATATCCCATTTGAGTGTAGGTTTTCTCCAAATCATACTTCGGGAATTCTGTGGAGGCGCCTTCATCATGAAGTTCTAGATGCTCCCTAATGGTTGTTTCACTGATGATGATCTCCTGTCCGCAGACCCTTGATCTGA
The DNA here is from genome assembly GCA_025506505.1 of Flaveria sonorensis. NCBI lineage: Eukaryota > Viridiplantae > Streptophyta > Magnoliopsida > Asterales > Asteraceae > Flaveria > Flaveria sonorensis. Next base: position 44,920,086 of record CM046426.1, on the reverse strand, counting down.
CGGCCCTTTCATCATTGATCGTTACGCTTCAACCATTGGCCCAGAATTCAGCCATGTGGTTTGAGTAGATGGCGGGGTTAACAGTAAGGGCAGTAAAGTATGTTGATTGAGAAACAAATTGGATGATAGGGGCAAAATTGGCATCCCTTGAAGAGTCAAGGATGGCGACTTGGTTGCATTGGGGATTCAAGGCAATTGTTCAGATGGAAACTTTTTGATTAAAGCGGGAAAATAGCAAAAGCAGGATGAAGAAGATGAATAGTGAAATCTTGGGGTTTCAATGAACGGTAAAGAAAAGTAAGAAAGAGAAGTAGCCGGGAATTTTATATGGTGGGAAAAATCCACTGGATAAAGTGAAACGATAAATGAAAAGATGGTTTGAGGTCCAAGTGGATGTAGGCGGCAAATGATATGACGAACAAGATTTAAAATTCCGGCTAATTACTGTTTTTCCGACAAAATCTCTATAGTAAGATCTTGTGGGGCCAAAAGATTTTCGTTGCACAGTAAAATTTCTTTCGAGAGTTAAAACTCTTCCGAAGACAAACGAGTTTGTTTCCGAAGATTTTCTTCCAAAGGCATTTTATTTCTGAAGGCAAACATTGGTTTACAACCACATTTGCTTCCGAGAACAATAAATGCTTCCGAGATTAAAGTTAATAAGCTTCGTAAAATATTTTGACTGATAGTCAAAATTTCTTCCGAGGCCAAAAACTCTTTGTAAGAAAATGTTCTTGAAGGAATTTTACTCTTCGGAAGAGTTATGTAAAACTCTTCCAAGAGTAAAATTCTCTTCGGAAGATTTCTTCCTTAGAAAATTTTTACAATTTTGAAAAACTTTCTGGCAATAGGGCTTAGGTTATATTTAGGCAACATAGACAAGACATATTTTAAAAGGGTTTCAAAAGAGAAAGACTAGTCAACGTTAATCATCCCAATAGCTGTGATTAAATATTTAAATCTTTGTACATCAAAGGCTTTAGTAAACAAGTTAGCATATTGTTCATTTGAATTGACTTTGACTAGCTTGATTAGATTTTTCTCATGAATATCTCGAATGAAATGATACCTGATGTCAATGTGTTTTGTCTTGGAGTGCTTGACTAGATTTTCTATGATAGAAATGACACTCTTGTTATCTATATGGATAGGAGTCTCCATGAAATTGAAACCATAATCCAACATCTGATTCTGAATCCAAAACAGGTAAGCACAGCAGCTTGCGGCATCGATATACTCAGCTTCAGCAGTTGATGTGGATACATATGATTGTTTCTTACATTGCCAAGAGATAATCCTTCCACCAAGAAATTGACATCCTCCCGATGTTGATTTCTTGTTGATGTTGCAGCCACCATAATCACTATTAGTGTAATCATAGACGTTAAAATCCTTATTCTTATAATACCAAAGACCTAATTTAGGAGCTCCTTTGAGGTATCTAAGAATTTATTTGGTAGTAATTAGGTGAGACACCATTGGAGAAGCCTGATATCTTGAACAGATACATGTTGCAAACATGATATCAGGTCTACTTGCAGTGAGATACATCAAAGCTCCAATAATTTCCTTGTACTGATGCTGATCAGTATCCTCCCCCTCGAAATTAGGACTAAGATTGTGATTTCTGGGTATAGGTGTCTTGGCTGGCTTACAATCTATCATCTAAAATCTCTCTAAGATATCTTTGAAATACTTAGATTGATTGATTAAGAGCCCTTCTTCCATCTGCTTCACCTGAATTCCTAGAAAGAAATCCATCTTGCCCATGGAACTCATTTCAAACTTCTTCCTCATGATGCTTTCAAAATCTTTGCATATTTGATCATTTGAGGAACCAAATATGATGTCATCAACATAGACTTGTACAAGCATCATATCCTTCCCAGACTTCCTTAGGAACAAGGTATTATCTATTGTGCCTCTGGTATAGCCATTCTTGAGAAGGAACTGAGACAGTGTCTCATACCACAACCTAGGTGCCTGATGCAACCCACAGAGAGTTTTATCAAGTTTACACACATAGTTGGGATGCTATGGGTCTTCAAATCCCGCTGGATGGCACACATAGACTTCTCTGTCGATATCCCAATACGAAATGCACATTTCACATCAAGTTGATAGACTGTGAAGTTCATGGATGTTGTAAAAGCAAGAAAGATTCGCACAACCTCAAGTCTTGCAACAGGTGCAAAGACATCTATGTAAGCTATACCTTTCTCATGTGTGTATCCTTGAACAAAAAGTCTAGCTTTGTTCTTGATGATCAAACCTCTATCATCTCTTTTGTTTTTGTATACCCACTTTATTTCAATAGGAACCTGACCAGGTGGCATTGGACATAAGTTCCATACTTTTTGCCTCTTGAATTCAAGCAACTCCTCTTGCATTGCTTCTATCCAATTATTGTCTTTGAGGGCTTCTTCCACCTTCTTCGGTTCCATTTGAGAGAGAAAGCATAAGTACAAGAAGACATTCCGATTATGGGTCTGAATTCTTGTTTTCATACCTTCTGAGACACCCTAATAATGTTCTCAGCTGGATGAGTGTTGGGTATTCTGAGCCTAGGAATCATATCTAGTTACATAGATAGATCCAAGTTTGAAAAGTTTTGCTCAGAATTTTGAACACCATCACCAGCTGATGTCTTACATTCATTCAATGAGGACTGATTCAATGAATATGTGATAGCATTAATGGTATTTTTCTAAGAAGCAGCACAACAGTTGCTTGTTCCTCCTGATCAATGTCTTCATCAGATTGGTGTTAAATACTTGAGTTATCAGCTGTTGAGTTATGAGGCTCAGTTAGCTGACAACTTGATGAAGCTCCATTATTTCCTGAGATATTCAAGCTTTCAGGATTTTCAGTTAAAGGAGCTTGATCTTCATTTCTTCTTGGAGAATTGGAATAGGTCTTGGTAACTCAAACATTTGATCTTCGTAGGGGTCACCTTGAATTCCTGTTCCAGCTGAAACATTCTCGCAAGATGATTTAGAATAGTTTGGAAAGAATTCCAAATTGAAGATATATTCAGGACCATTGTCCTTAACACAAGGTGTGTGATCATTGACAACAATATTGGTTGATTCCTCAAATTGTTGATTTTTGATAATATACACTCTATATGCAATAGAGATTGAGGAATATCCAACAAAGATAGCATCATCAGACTTTTCAGCAAATATTGCAAAATTGACTTTTGTGTTAAGGATGGTACATCTACTACCAAAGGACCTAAGAAAGCCAATGAATAATAGCCTCTTGTAGCTTATAAGGTGATTTTCCATGTGGCTTAACTATAAGAACCCTGTTCTACACATAACATGCAGTGCTGACTGCTTCTGCCCAAAAGGTTAAGGGCAGTTTTGAGTCGGCTAACATAGTTCTAGCAGCCTCAATTAGTGTCCTGTTCCTCCTCTTAGCAACACCATTCTGTTATGGAATTCTAAAAGCACTATATTGTCTAGCAATCCCTTTTGTGTTACTGAATGAGTCAAGAACTTGATTCTTAAACTCAGTCCCTTGATCACTTCTAATTATTTTTACCTTGTGATCTATTTGATTTTCAATTTTAAGAATAAAAGATTTTAAAGTTTTAGCAGTTTCGACTTTAGTTCTTAAAAAGAAAATCCATGTAAATCTTGTGAAATTATCAACAATCACAAGGCAATATGATTTCCTTACAATGCTCATTATACTTGTAGGACCAAACAAACCCATGTGCAACAAGTTTAATGGGGTGGTGATAATGTTAACCTCTTTGGATTTATGTGAAACTTTATGTTGCTTCCCTTTTAGGCAGGCAACACAGTTGTCCTTACAGATAAATTCCTTTTTAGGCACACCATGTACCAAAATATATTTAACCTATTTATTCATGGTTTTAAAATTAACATGGCACATTCTTTTATGCCAAAGAGTTAACTCATCACCATTTGATTTATAAAGAAACCATGATACTTCACCTAGCTGGAAAGCTTTGTTCATATCCAGCTTGGACATATCCCCTCTCCTGGGAGATCTAAGAAGAACCAATTCCTGAGGAATTGTCATCCTGGGTTTGAGGATGATGCACTCATGTTCGTTGAAAAGCATTTGGTGCTTTTGATCACAGAAATGAGAAACACTAAGGAGATTGTGTTCAAGCTTTTTGACAAAGTTTACTTTGTCAAATTTTAACTTACCATTGGATACACTACATCTACCAGATATGTATCCTCCGGCTTCACCTCCAAACTGAACAGGACCTCCATCAAAGTGTTCAAACTATTTTTAGAGAGATCTGTTCCCTGTTATGTGCCTGGAGCATCCACTGTCTACAATCCAGATATTTTCATTTTTGTCATATAGATGTTCGTGCACATAAGGTGAAATGGTTAGTTCCTATTGGAAACCCAAGCCTTTTTGGTCTTGGGTTCTTCCAATTCAGATGATATAATTGAAACAAAATATATGTATGGGGGTTCAATTATGGTTTATGAAGAAGAGGATTGGGCTGCAACATCTTTTTTGATCTTCCATTCCATCCTATGGTTGATCAAGCTTGATGAGCCTAAAGAGGTTTGTGTAGCATAACTTTCTTCCGAGGCTTCTTTCTTCTCGGAAGTAGTTGTCACCACCTTTTCTTCTGAAGCAGTCTTCTTTTCAGAAGGTTTTGAAGGATTCCTTTTGTTCCTTTGTTTTGTTTCTGAAGCTAGTTTGCTTTTGGAAGTACTTGCTTCTAAAGGGACTCTAGCTTCAAGGGAAAACTTAGGAAGCTTTTGTTTGTCTTCTGAAGTCAGTTTCCCTTCGCAAGAGTATGCTTCTTCAGAAAGCAACTTGGTTTTGGAAAAAACTTTTCTTTTCTTAACACTTAGGCCACATGGTAAGGTCCAAATGTGAAACCCTCCTTGACTACTTCTTTCTTAACATTAGATGCATAATGTGTGCTTGTTGGATTGTAGTAATAATCTTTAGCCATGTGGTTATACAGGCCACAGATTATGCATTCAATGTTAATTTTGATGGGGCAGGTTGATGGTTGCCTCTGGAGCTTCTTTTCTTCATTATCAACCTTCCCCTTCAATATTTGATCCTTCTTTAGAACAGAAATGCTGGTACTATATTCCTTTCCTGAATCAGGATTTCCAGCCACTTGAAATCCAGCTAATGTGAATACACCCTTTTGCTTCGAGTCTATCTTTAACTTTGACTCAGCCACCTTCTTGGTAGTTTTTCTTGCTATCCTGGTTTTTTTTCTTCTAGCTTTGGTGGTTAAGGATTGATTATCAGCTGTGGGGATGAGGTTTTCTACCTTATCATTTCCTGAGATGGTTCCCATTATTGCATCATTCTTCTGCAATTTGGGTAATGGGTCAGCAGTTAGAACCTCTTGCTCCTTTACACCACATCTAGGCTGTCTAATAGACACAAAGGAGTGTGGTGGAGCAATTTCATTGATTCCCAACCCACTTTTGTTTTGATAACACACCTTTGAGTGGAAGGATGGTACAATGATGGTGTTGAAGTTATGCTCTTCAATATCATACTTCTTAGCTTTAGCCTCAACTATCACTAGTTGGGCTTGAGCCTCAGTCAACTTGGAGATTAAATCTGTTATTTGAGCCCTGTAATTTGTATGTTCATGTTTTAAAGAGGACACAGTTTTCTCTAACTCTTCTTTTTTGAGTTTGTAGTCAGATTCTACTCTCTTAAAATCAAATTTTAGTATATTTAAACACTCAATATCAGATTTAATTTCATGTTTTAGTCCTGATACAATTTGACCTTAGAAATACAGGCTGGAGTATAGAGATGTTCATATACCTTAGTGTCTTCAATTCCAGCCATAAGAGCTTAAGCAGGAGTGACATCTTGCACCATGAAGCTCCAATCAACTTCTTGAGCAACAGTTGCAGTTTGTTTCTCAGTGGATTTTGTTACAGCTTTAGGGGTAGCAGGATGCTGGGAGGCTTGAGTTGCTCCAGGATTAGATCTAGGAGCTTTGCATTCCCTTGCAAAGTGACTAAGCTGGTTTCAGTTGTAGCACTTGGCTTTTGTCTTGTCAAACCCAAATTTGCTATTGGTTGGGTTCTAAGGGAACTGCCTTCTAGTTTTTTTGAAGAACTTCTTTGCTTTGTAGGTTAGAAGAGCCATCTGTTGGATAATGTCCATGTATTCTACATCATCTGGGCTGAAACACTCTAGATCATCTAAACAGAATTGAAAATCTCCAGAGTGCTCACTCCCTGAAACAAAGGCACGACTATCTTGGAAAGGATTTTTATGAGCCTGTTGAGACCTGGGTGTCTCAGGGAATGTGATGTAAGGCCCATAAGAAGAGTATGACTATTGGGGGTAGTTCAGGTACAGCTGGGGCTGGGAGTTCTTGAACCTATAGTAACGTGTAGAGCATTGCTGCTTGAAGGATTGGTGATACTGTTCATCTTATGGCCTTTCTGAGATTCCATCTCCATAAGGTATCCAAAAAGAATTCCATATAGTTCAGTCATAGTGAGAGTGTTGAGATTTTCAGTTCTCTTGATTGAGACATAAAAGAAAGTCCACTCATGAGGCAGTGCACTCATGAATTTTCTTACCATGTCTCTCTTCTCAAGAATCACTCACTTAGACTGAAGACAGGTGATCAAGTCATGTATCTAAAGTATTGTTGGCTCAAGGTCTCACCAATAATATATGTGAAGTTCTCAAACTTCTGCTTCAGTGCATCTTTCTTTGACTCCTTGGATTCAGCAAAACCAGATTACATCAACTTCAAAGCCTCAAAGAGTTCTTTGGCAGACTCGTAGTGCTTAAAGCCTACCATTATAGAGTTTGGTATAGGAGTAAGCAGAATAGTCATAGATTTGCAGTCAATGTCCATTCTCTTATAGTCTTCATCTGAGTAGTCTTCAATGGCCTTCTCAATCATGGCACCATTTCCTGCTGGAGATGCCACTTTTGGCTTGTATGGACCATGGGTAACAGACCTCCATATTTGGCTATCCTGGTACTTGATGAAGCCTTCAATGTGGATACACCAGGTCTTAAAATCATCAGGAGTGATGGTAGGAGCCTTGGTCATAGTTCCCATCTCAAACTTGGAGGACTTCTAGTTGAAAGCCATTAGAGTAAAATGAGTGAGTGTGAAGAAAAAAAGGTGTTTTGGGATGGTAAGATCTCCCAATCAAGAGCCTAAAAGCTCTAATACCAATTGAAGAATCAGTGTTTGTCTCACAACACAAGATAATCACATAAACTCACTTAATGTCACTCAGGTTGATGAAGTAGAATCTTAACCAAGTTTATAATTAATACAATAAGTGCAAACAGAAAACATAAAAGCACACGAGTGGTTTTCAAGATACTTGTATATATTACTTCTTAACTCAATGTTACAAGACTCTTACAAGCATAGTTACTAAGTTACATAAAGAAACTATATGTACTACTATCTACAGCCGGTTAAACTTGGAAAACCTGTTGAAAATTACAACTAGACAAATACTACATTATTTAGAAGTAAGATATCTAAGATAAAATAATAATATCTTAGGTTAGGTAGTCATGAAATGTTCATGACTTACCTTTTGTCACCAACTAAAATTGGCAACTATACTAAGCTAACAATGGTTGAACAGTGGATAAAGTAAGGTCAACTACATGGGCGTGGGAAAGCACCATGCAGTCTGTCAGAGTGGCAACGGACTGTCAGACAGACGTTAATTATGTCCACTGGTTCATAGTTAGTTCTTTCGAAGCTAAATGGCTTCAAAAGAATAAATTCTTCTGAGGCCATTTATACTTCGAAAGAATCAACTTCTTCTGAAATTCTGTAAGTCTTTAGGACTTTATTCTTCATAAGACTTTGTATTTGGATCTTCTAAGTTGCATACTTTGGAAGAATAAGAACTTAGTCTCGAAAGAGTAAGTTCTTCCTTCTGAAGTTCTTCACACTTGAGCTTCGAAAGATCTTTGACTTAGCTTCAGAAGAGCAGCTTGTTCCTTTAGAAGACCATTTGTTTAGCACATCAAAATATATCTAAGTGTGGTTTTGGTTGCACTAGTCTCATTAGATCTAACAGTTATGAACAATTTGATCTTTCTCATCCGTTTTGTTTTTGAATATCCATTTAGAACCAATAGGCAACTTACACTTTAGAAGTTCACACAGATGCCACATATTTAGCTTCTTGAATTACATAAGCTAGTCTTGCATAGCCGTAACCCAACTGTTATTCTTTACTGCCCTCTCAATGTTCTTTGGCATAATTTGAGAAATAAAGCATGAATACAAGCATGTATTTTTTGCTCCAGATTGACTTCGAGTTTGGACACCTTGTGATAACGGGCAAATGATTGCTTCAGTTGGATGGTCTTTATGAATTCTCAACTGAGGAATTGTTTCTTCATAAATAACTTCGTCTAAATTAGACGTATGACCAACTAGTTCTTCAACTGTGTTTCCTCCTTCGGGTTGATACACAATATCTTCCTCTTGATGAATATCATTATCAATGGATAAATCTTCAAATGGAACTTGAATGGTATCAATCGGATCATTATGAGTAGACGAGGAACTCTGATCAGAAACTTGTGGAGCTTGTTCAATAACTGGATTAGAATGAGGCATTGCAGATTCAGAAACAGATTGTGGAATCATTGAAACATTTGAAGAAGAGGGTATTTCTTAAGATATTCATGTAGCTAAAGATTGACATAGATCCAATATCATCAAAAAAAATATATTGAATTGATGAAGACAAGGTGGATTAGCTGTAGACACAACAAAAGTATGGATTAAAAGTTTCAAACAATGAATCATAATCGTATACCCATGAAGGAGCAGAACCTACATCGGTTTTGTAGATTCATGCCAATTTATATAAGATGACTCAACTATTTGTTTAGACCTTTTATTATAAACCCGGTATGCAACTTTGTTGGCGAAATATCCAAGAAAATAACATTCATCAGTTTTTTCATCAAATTTTGATTTAGAATCAGCAGTGTTTAACAAAGTATGAACAACATCTATTTGACTTTGGGTTTATGTTTGAAAAAGATTTTATAAAAAGTCATATTTTGTTGTTTGTTGATTAACACACGATTCGGAACATAACAAGCAGTGTTAACAGCTTCAGCCCAAAAGAATGATGGTAATTTAGCTGCTGATTACATTGTTCTGGCAACTTCAATTAAAGTTCTGTTTTGTCTTTTAGAAACTCCATTTTGTTAAATTCCCACATAACTGAATTGTTTAGCTATCCCCTTAGAATCACAAAATTCATTCAGAGTATGATTGCAAAACTCTGTTTTATTATCGCTTTGAATGCACTTGATGGTTTTGTCTGTCTGATTCTCCACTAGGGTCATGAACTTTATCAATAAATGAGGTCTCATTTTTATTGCTAAAAAGAAAAATCATGTAAATCTGAAGAAATCATCAGTAATAACCAAGCAGTATGCACGACGTCCTAAACTTAAAACACTAACTGGACCAAATAAGCCCATATGTAACAGTTGAAGGATGGATTCAATTTTGGTATGATCAACTGGTTTATGAGGAAGTTTTTGTTGTTTGTCTTTTGAACATGACAGATAATGTTCAGTAAGTTGAAATTCTTTCAATGGTAGGTCTACAATATGATTTCCTCTACCCAACTTATACATTTTTTTGATGTTTACATGGCCAAGACGACGATGCCATAACATTGAATCACTTTCCGAGGCTTTAGTTAACACACAAAATGCAGTTATAAATGAATGTGAACCATTCATGTCACATAAGTATGTGTCTTTGTCTCTTGGTATTCTCAACAAAATCCATTCATCAGGAATTACAATCCAGGTTTTAGAATGCGACATTCTTTATCAGTGAAATTTGTTGAATACCTTTTGTCACAAATTTGAGAGACGCTTAGCAAATTATGTTTAAGTTCCTTAACAAAATTGACATCTTCAAAACTTAACACACCATAAGACACTGTACCTTTCTTTGTAATCTTATCACATTTATCTCCTGCAAATATAACATATCCTCTATTGTAAGGTTGTATGTTGTTTAACAGATATATATTACCGGTCATGTGCCTTGAACAACCACTGTCAACATGCTAAACTGCAACACCCCGTGTTTTTCAGTTTAACATCGTTAATTTAGTCTCTCACTACTTTCTGTATTCTGCGGCGAATTATAAATATGTATTATCAAAGAAATTTTTTTATGTTTCTAACAACTTTTGTTTTGAATCAATGAAATTTCACATTAAATAATTTATTTATTTATGTTGCATATAACTTAAATCAATTAATAATCAATTAATAAATCAAAGTAATTATATTTAACCCAACCCTTAACCGCCCCCACTTTTCCCATCGTAATCATTCCCCAAATCTCAACCCTTACCCTCTCCCTCTCGGCAGGTTTCCACGGCGGCAAAACCCCCTCCCCTTTGATAGTCATCTCCTCACCAGTGACCCTCCCTCCCTCGCGACAGGCACCTCCGGAATCTTCCTCCTTTGTGGCGACTTGTGTGCGTCGATTGACCCCCGGCAATCTCTAAGATCAGACCAAAACAACCCGTACGGTATGTTCTTCGCTCGTCTTAGTGTTCGGGTTCGATATGGTTTCTGTTTGCGATGCGGGTGCACAGAGTTCTGTTTCGTGTGTTCAGGTGCGTGTGGTCATCATGTCTATGTTTTGCGATGTGTATGTGCTGGTGCGTACATGTGTATTTTTTTCTAGTTGTGTGTGTGGTTGTACGTATTGCTATTTGGTTCATGTTCGGTTCGGAGGTGGGTGTTCTCGGTTAGTGGCTGGGTTGATGGATTTAAATCTATTAATTCATGGTGTGTTGGTCTCAGTATCATGTAATGCGATGTGTTCATGTGTGGGTGTTTTCTTTTGTATGCAAGTACTGCAATGCATATATGTATGCATGAGTTCTCTACGTGAGTGTGTGATTGTCACCATAAGAGTTGACTTTTGTTTTGTGTATGGTTGAGTGTTGAAATCTTTGTGTTACCTGGGTATATGTAATGTATTATATATATATATATATGTGAGATAATATTTGTCATGTATATATAAGCATTATATATAATCTTGTGTATTATATGTGGATTAAATATTGTTATGTGCGTGTTCATTGATAATATATATATATATATATATATATATATATATATATATATATATATATATATATGTGTGTGTGTGTGTGTGTGTGTGTTTTTTCTAGCTTGAATATGTGTTGCATTCTGCATGTATGTCTATGGGTGCAAGCACGAGATGGTATGGTGAAATATGCGTGCGTAATGTATAGTATAAGGGTGGGTAAAGTGCATTATATATGTGTCCATTGCATATTTACGTGTGGGTATGAATGTGTAGATGTACAAATTACCTTAAGGGTGTTATAGTTGGCCATCGTACATTAATATAAATTGATTACATGCTATTAATAGTATGGATGTTATTATAAATAGGTCATATAATTAAAGTGTACTTTTATAAGTAATAATTGGGTTTCTGGATGTGCGTTTGTGTTTGACTGTGTTGCTTGTGAATGGGGAAAACAATTATTAGTCTGCATCGTAACCGAACCGTGATTGCGAACTATACCATTTTACTCTCAATAATTAATCCTGTTATTAATATTTAATATCAATTAAATATTAAAAGAAATTCAGGTTAATCGGAACCCAATCATTTGTGTTTGCATTTATGTATTGTTGTGCATTCAATGTGAGTTTACAGCCTACTTTCTTATAATCTCTTTTAAGGAAGAGAAACAAGTTCTTTTCAAAATGGTAAGATTATAGAAGCTTCTCATGTATATCGGGGTTGTAAGAGAGGTCTGTTTGGGTATGAATTTGATATTGATAGGTCTGTTGGTCTTAGTATCATGTAATACTATGTCTTCATGTGTAGGTGTTTTTATTTGTATGCAAGTACTGTGATGCATATATGTATGCATGAGTTCTCTACGTGAATGTGTGAATGTCAACATGAATGTGTAGGTGTACAAATTACCATAAGGGTGTATAATTAGTCATCTGACATTAATATAAATTGATTACGTGATATTAAAAGTATCGCTTTTATTATAAATATAATTAAAGTGTACTTTTATAAGTGATAACTGGGTTCCTTACATTGGATGTGAGTTTGTGTTTGACTGTGTTGCTAGTGAATGTGGGAATAAATTATTAGTCTGTGTCTTAACCGAACCATGATCGCAAACTATACCATTTTATTCTCAATAATTAATCCTATTATCAATATTTAATATCCATTAAATATTAAATGAAATTCAGGTTAATCGGAACCCAATCATTTGTGCTTTCATTTACGTGTTGCGGTACATTCAAGGTGAGTTTATGGCCCCACGTTCTTATATTCTCTTTTAGGGAAGATAAACATGTTCTTTTTAAAATGTTCTCCGTTTGATCAGTATTACTGAATTATTACATGTTTACAGTGTTGTACCATCTTAAGTCCTCACTTTCGAACTGTTAATTTATATACTTTAGCGAGGTAATTCTGAGTAGATCTATTGGGTTTGACAAACCCCACCCGGGCTAGTCACACTAGCACAACTGCACGTCAAATGGGTGTTTAGTTACCCTAATTTCTGTTGCTGTGGTCTGGTAGTCACAGCCGAGGCATACATTTACAATGTCAGCTTCTGTTGCGAACATCATACACTAAGTAACTTGTTATGTAGACTAGCTATCTACTGATATTACTTTGTTTACTGGATCTGCTTTTGGTTATGTTACTGTTTATCAAAACCTGTGAACTCACCTACCCTGTGTTGAAAGTTTAGCATGTTTCATTCAGGTTCATAAGGTGTGCATGGCTAGGAGCATCTTATATTTCATACATCTCGGATTGGTTTAGATGATCAAACAACGCTTTTAGAAATTACCTTTACTTGAGTTACGCATGTTTTGCGCCATTTAAATTATGAATTGTTACGCTTCCGCAAATGTTTTCATGAATTCATTATTAGTTATGTTTTTGGGATTTTCTAATAATATTGCACAACTATCTTTTTGTAATTATTGTGTCGTTTGGTGTAACTAATGGCTAAGTTCCTAGTATGTCACATGCCTAACGGTAAAACCCCGATTGTGGAAATTGAGGGTGTGACAGATTGGTATTAGAGCCAATGGTTATAGCGAACTAAAATGAATTTGCATTTCATTTGCATTGTATTTAGACTATAGCGTGATGCCTTAGTTACACGCATATAGACATGTTTAGTTTTGTTTACTGGCCTTGTTTGCTTTGCTCTACTGGATTGCTTGCTTTTGCTCATTCTTATGAGCAGTTGATTGCAGGAATGGCATCTTCTTCTGCACCCTCTTCTTCATTGGGAAAAAGGCGTGTTCTCCCTGATTCCTCGCCTTCATCCTCAGAACCGGATGAGTGGCCTATGCGCCCTAATGATGCTGATGAGTTTGATTACGACCAGCCTTTCGCCTTACTACGTTTTCCACCGATCCACAATTAGGAGCACTATGCAAAGTACATGACTTGGTTGATTCGGGAGAAATGTGTTCCTCTTCCTTCTGAACGTCGACCCCGGGCTAGGTCCGCTCCTTACAGAAGCCCTTATGCCCCTGTTCTACCTCCCTTTACTTGTCAACTCGAGTAGGCCATAGCTGCTCTAGCAGCCACTCTGCACATTGAGCATAAGCACGTTGCATAACTGATGGATGACAACGTGATGTTGCAGAAAGGGTTAAGGAAATCCAGGGAAGAGATCTAAGAAGTAAAGAAGCGACTCAACACTCTTATCGATTGTCACAACACACATGTGGACCGTGTTACGACTCTAACTAAACGTGTAGCTGGTGACGAGGAGGACATCGCAGCAAATCGTCAATTACTCCATATCATGGAAGGCTAAATCAACGCACTGAATGTAGTGCCGGAACCTGAAGAAGAAGATCTGGAAGAAGAACCTGAAGAGACACCTAAAGAAGATCTAGAGGAAGAACCCGAGGAGTAGCGTGAGGATGAGCCCGAGAACAACACCAGATCTGTCAATTCGCATTGATTCCTATCTCATTCATTTCGTTTGATTATCAGACTTTCGTTTATTTCGCACCTAGATGGGAAGGGTTGTTTCCCATCGGACTAATGTCTTTGGATTTCTATGTTTGGTTTAATTGATTATAGACGTACTTACAATTTATTTTATTAGAAATTAATATTTTAACATTAAGTTGTGATTATGTTAAATTCTTTTAATGGCTTATACTTAAATGGAGTTCATATGTTGTATATTTACTTGTTTTCATATGTTGTGATTGTTAAGAATGTCTGGACGTGGACGCGGATGTGGTCCTGGTCGTGGTACCATAAACATGACACCAGTTGAACTGGCAGAACTTATAAATCAACATGTAGCTGATGCGTTGACCAAACACAACACAAACCCACAGCTCGCTCTGATCGGTAAGTAATACCAAATTCTTTCCTGACGTAACGTTCCATCAATCCTGTTAAATCTTAACACTTGTTGAAATTCTGAAGTTTTGATCTAAATTTTGTTGCAGGTCAAGGGTCTGTACTTTCAAGTCCTTCATGGACTTCAAACCTAATCCATTCACGGGAGTAGAAGGAGCTGTAGTTCTTTTGAGATGGTTCGAGAAGCTCGAATCAGTGGTCGAAATATGCAATTTCCCAGTGGCAAATCTAGTGAAGTATACCACTGGCACCTTGGCTGGAGCTACCCTGTCTTGGTGGAACACTCAAGTACAAATGTTGGGAGTAGAGATGACCAATCAAACTACCTGGGAGGATTTTAAAATTTTGATGAAAGAAGAGTATTGCCCTAGTGACGAGGTGCAAAAGTTAGAGATGGAGTTCTGGAAATGTCGGGTTCGGAGATCGAGCCGTATACCACTCGCTGTCACGAGCTCACTACCCTGTGCCTCAATATGGTTAACCCTCCTTCTCTAAGGATCGAGAGATACCTTCATGGATTAGCTCTAGAGATTCAAAGTATGGTCACTGCCTCTCAACCTAACATCATATAGGCTGCAATCAGATTGGCCCACAGACTAACCGACCAGGCTGTCACGCAGGGTAAGTTGCCCCCACGTGGTTCCGCACCAACTCCATCTGATGGGAATAATAAGCGAAAGTGGGAGCCTAGTTCCAAAAACAAGTAGGGTACATCCCGGCAATAGCCGCAACAATCTAAGAAGTTTGACAACTCCTGCTCATTCAACCAGTCTCTTTCATCATCTCGGCACAACCGTGGTTATAGCGGGACACTACCCAAATGCAACAAATGTAACTACCACTACAACAGGCCATGTAACAAGAATACTTGTGAGAGATGCAGTAAATTTGGCCACGCAGCCAAAAATTGTCGTGTGAATATAACAGACAAGCAGCCACCACAACAGGATGAACAAAAGAGCTGTTATAAATGTGGTCAAACCGGGCATTTCAAGAGAAATTGCCCAAAGTTGAGAAAGAACAACAATTGTGGTAATGGTGCAGATAATATGAAGGAGAATGGCGGTAACGGAAATGGAAATGTTGGTGCTAAGGGTAGAGCATTTGTTATCGGATCAGGTAAGGCTCGAAATGACTCTTCTACGATAACTGATAAATTTCCTGTCAAGGGTTGCTATGCTTTTGTGTTGCTTGATTCTGGCTCTAATAGGAGTTTTATCTCTCATATGTTCAGTAAGTTATTAGATGTTACATCTACGACTTTAGACTCGAACTACACTGTAGAAATAACTGATGGTAAGATTATAGAAGCTTCTCATGTATATCAAGGTTGTAAGATAGGTCTGTTTGGGTATGAATTTGATATTGATAGGTCTGTTGGTCTTAGTATCATGTAATACTATGTCTTCATGTGTGGGTGTTTTCTTTTGTATGCAAGTACTGTGATGCATATATGTATGCATGAGTTCTCTATGTGAATGTGTGAATGTCACCATAAGAGTTGACTTTTGTTTTGTGTATGGTTGAGTGTTGAAATATTTATGTTATATATAGGTAATATTTATCATGTATATATAAGCATTATATATAATCTTGTGTATTATATGTGGATCAAATATAATTATGTGTGTTCATTGATAACAAATATATATATATATGTATATATATATATATATGTGTGTGTGTGTGTGTGTGTGTGTGTGTGTATGTTCTAGCTGGAATACGTGTTGCATTAAGCATGTATGTCTATGGGTGCAAGCACGAGATGGTATGGTGAAATATGCGGGCATAATGTATAGTATAAGGGTGGGTAAAGAGCATTAAATATGTGTGCATTGCATATTTTATGTGAGGGTATGAATGTGTAGGTGTACAAATTACCATAAGGGTGTATAATTAGTCATCTTATATTAATATAAATTGATTACGTGATATTAAAAGTATCGGTTTTATTATTAATATAATTAAAGTGTTCTTTTATAAGTGATAACTAGGTTCCTTACATTGGATGTGAGTTTGTGTTTGACTGTGTTGCTAGTGAATGAGGGAAACAATTATTAGTCTGTGTCGTAACCAAACCGTGATCATGAACTATACCATTTTATTCTCAATAATTAATCCTATTATTAATATTTAATATCCATTAAATATTAAATGAAATTCAGGTTAATCGGAACCTAATCATTTGTGCTTGCATTTACGTGTTGCTGTACATTCAAGGTGAGTTTACGGCCCCACTTTCTTATATTCTCTTTTGGGGAAGAGAAACATGTTCTTTTCAAAATGTTCTTCGTTTGATCAGTATTACTGTATTATCACATGTTTACTAGCGTTTTACCATTTTAAGTCCTCACTTTCGAACCGTTAATTTATGTACTTTAGCGAGGTAATTATTAGTAGATCTACTGGGTTTGACTATCCCCACCCGGGCTAGTCACGCTAGCACAACTACACGTCAAACGGGTGTTTAATTACCCTAATTTTTGTTGTTGTGGTCTGGTAGCCACAGTCGAGGCATACATTTACAATGTCAGCTTCGGTTGCGAACTTCATACACTAAGTAACTAGTTATGTAGACTAGCTATCTACTGATATTACTTTGTTTACTGGATCTGCTTTTGGTTATGTTACTGTTTATCAAAACCTGTGAACTCACCAACCCTGTGTTGACACTTCAGCATGTTTCATTCAGGTTCATAAGGTGTGCACGGCTAGGAGCTTCTTATATTTCATACATCTCTGATTGGTTTAGATGATCAAACAACGCTTTTACAAATTACCTTTACTTGATTTGCGCGTGTTTTGCGCCATTTAAATTATGAATTTTTACGCTTCCGCAAATGTTTTCATGAATTTATTATTAATTATGTTTTTGGGATTTTCTAATAATATTGCGCAACTATGTTTTGTAATTATTGTGTTATTTGGTGTAACTAACGGCTAAGATCCTAGTATGTCACGCGCTTAACGGTAAAACCCCGTTTGTGGAAATTAAGGGTGTGACACAAACACTGTTGATAACTTTCCTTGGTTGTTCCTGCACATATGAATGAATTTATTCATGTTTAGGAACCCAAGCCATGGTTGACTTAAGCATATTGTTTTCATCCAAATATGATACAGACTATAATATCATATCTCTTTTATCATGGAAAAAGAATTTTCAACAATATCAGGCTCAGCTTGTTTTTCTTTTATTTTGCACTTTTGAATTGGTTTGATCAGATGTGTAACCATTTTTCTTAAAGTGGTCTGAATTGGGGTAGAATGGCTATCATCAACATGTAAAGATTTCATGTTTGAAATTTTTTTATTCAGATCTGTTTTGATTTGACCATTTCTTTTATCAACAAAGAATTTGACTAACTTGTGCTCCCTTTGAACTTGATATTTAAAAGAATTGTTTTCTATTGTTTGAAATTGAGTTATGAAATCTTTGTTTACTTGATAGTGGATGCAGATGATGGTATCTTCTAGCCCTATGATTTGGCTTGCCATATACATAACAACACATTCTATGATATGTATTTTATTCTCATGTATTTCGTACAAACTGTTTATGATAACTTTCACAGATCCATGATTGGCTCACTAATGTACCTTACTGCAAGCCGACTAGACATGATATATGCAGTCTCCATGTGTGGAAGATATCAAGCAAATCCCAAAGAATCACATATCAATGAAGTGAAGAGATTCTTCAAATATTTGAAAGGCAAACCAGCACTTCGCCTTTTTAATCCTAAAGATGGATACTTCTCTTTATTTACATACACTGACAGTGACTATGGTGGCTGTAATAGCAACAGAAAATCAACAATAGGAGGATGTCAGTTTCTTGGATCAAGATTAATCTCCTATCAATGCAAGAAACAAATAAATATGTATGTGTCAACAGCTGAGGTAGAATACATAGCTTCTTCTACTTGAGTCATTTTCCACCAATAAAGACTGACATACTTTGTTTGATGTGTAGATAGACTCAACATAGGACATATAACATCTTATTAAACAGTGAAAAGCTAACATTCTCATGATTGTGTGGTAAACAAAACACCCATCTTGGTGTATGCGAAGTTTTGATCTATCCAATATGGATTTCATGTAAAGTAACTTATGTACACCAAGTGAAATAGTTTATAAAGTGCTCAATCAAGCACAAGTGTCTCCTTGGTTATAATGTTCATAGACTTGGAATACACTAAGGCATCCTTTGTTGTGGTAAGCACAAATGTAAGGCCCCGTTCCCGGAGACCTCACAGTTGGTCAATCATAGCATAATATATATAAAACAACTTACATTTCATAAAACAACACAACGGAAATAATACCAAAAACCATTCATTTCATTAATGTTTACTGTTGCTAAGCAATACAACACTTTTTCTTAAGTTACAAAAGACCTTTTAATTGCATTACAAAAAAACAATATCATTAAGCATGAATGAATGCCAGTCTTGCCCCGACGAGTAGCTTCCCCCGCATGCCATCCTCAGCAATAATCACCTGCCAACTGAAAATGCATAAAAGTTGGCGTTGCTAAGTGAGTTCTAGTTTTAAAGCATTAAAATAACTTGCGTATATATATGAAATATATTTTCTTTGAATTACTTCCTTTTCATAAAAGTCATTACTTCCGTACGTGTTCACACATCATACGTACAACAAGATAATATTCATCGTTCTCTTTCATTGTTCATTTCATACTTTCGTTATTATCTTACACTTTCTACCAGACCAATGTGCAATACCCTAAACATTGTGCACGAAGCGGGTACTGGGTCGGAGTATATAAATAGACCCCTAACATTGTGCATGAAGCCTGACCTAGTACCAGGGCACGCCATAAGGGTCCCGTCAATCTAAAAGATTGACCCTGTGTGCATCCTTCGGGTTAGCTAAACCACACACAGTTGAGCTAACGACAACATGGTCGTGTACCTCCATTCATTTTGCTTGCAAGACTTTTATTCATTCATTATGTTCCACTTTTCATTATCATTAATCTTCCACTATTTATGATAATGCTTTACGTATACGAGCATAAACACACCACGTAAAGTCACATAATAATACATGATATGGAACACAAGAACAGACCATAAACATTCATAATATCAATAAACATAACCAACAAAACATCCCAGGGTTATGTCTTAAAATTTCTAATTCCCAAAATTTCAGAAAATTTTCAAAGTGTTCTAGGCGCATGAGCACTATGCGGGCGCATGAGCACTATGCGGGCCCATGAGCACTATGCGGGTGCACCAACACTTAGGCTCATGAGAAATTCTAGGCGCATGAAGACTATTTGGGCGCAGGAACTAGACTTAGTCATTTGGTCAGTAGGCGTCTGAGCTAAATTTCAGGCGCATGCAAACTATTGGGGCGCATGAGCTTCACTAAGTTTTCTAAGTCAAAATTTTAGGCGCATGAGCCGTATTGGGGCGCATGACCAACAGTTATGCATTTTTCAGTCTTATTTTCAAACCCAATCCGCATTCTAACCTATTCTTAACATATATCTATCATTCTAAGCATCAACAACACATATACAACCATAAAACACAAGAATACATACATAAATACATACGGGTACATATATAACAGTTGTAAAACATTTTTAAACATGCATTTTCTGCCCCAAGAAGTTTAAAACACATAAAAACCGGGGTCTAGAACTCACCTATGCAGCCAACAAGTAAAACTCCTCTAAACTCGAGTGCACAAGAGTTCAAACACCTAAATACACACCAAAATAAACAACCAAACACATATAACACATAAAAATCGGTTTTAAGGATGAAAACCCAACAAACCGAACCAAGAACTCATAAAACACTCACGAATATGCGAATTTCAGCCTCTTCTTCTTGAATAACCGAGAGAAACAAGCTCAATCTTCTTCTTTCTTCTTTTTCAGTCGAAGAGCAGAAAATAGAAACATAAAATGGGCAGCCATACCCCTTATATAATAAAATAATGGGATTTTGTACTTTTTACACTTTGGCCCCCTCCACTTGTGTTCCTTTTCCTTTCTTTCAAGATACTTTTCTTCTTCTTTTATTTTTAACAAAATTTTGGGTGTTACAAGTCTACCCCCCTTAAAGAGGTTTCGTCCCCGAAACCCATCACTCTTCGAACAACTGTGGGTGGTGCTGTCTCATTTCTTCCTCAGTCTCCCACGTAGACTCAGAACCCTTTCGGTGTTTCCACTGCACACGCACAAGTGGAACCACTTTATTCCGCAGTCTCTTCTCCTTCCAGTCGATGATTTTCACTGGTTGCTCTACATAATTAAGCCGTTCATCCACCTCGATGTCCTCCAGTGGCACAATCATATCTTCATCAACTAAGCACTTTCTCAGATTAGATACATGGAATGTCGGATGAATTCCACTTAACTTATTGGGTAGTTCTAATCGATAGGCCACCTCTCCTACTCGCGCGATAATTCACGAAGGCCCTATGTATCTTGGGCTCAGCTTACCCCTTTTCCTGAACCGGATGATCCCCTTCCAAGGTGAGACCTTCAACATGACTCTGTCGCCCACATTAAACTTGATTGGTCTACGCCTTATGTCGGCATACGACTTTTGCCTATCCTTCACTGCCTTCATAAAGGCCTTGATCTTCTCTAACTTCTCGGTCGTAGCCTCGATCACTTCCACACCTCCCAACTCCTTTTGCCCGATGTCTCCCCAACACACGGGCATTCTACACCTTCTACAGTATAGTATCTCATATGATGGCATACCAATGCTGACATGATAACTGTTGTTGTATAAGAATTTCGCTAACGGTAAGTGACCATCCCAACTTCCTCCAAAGTCGATCACGCATACCCGGAGCATATCCTCGAGTGTCTGAATCGTCCTCTCAGTTTGACCATCTGTCTGAGGGTGGTAAGCTGTGCTGATATGTAGCCTCGTCCCCATCACATCATCGAATCTCTTCCAGAATTTTGATGTGAACCGGGTGTCACAGTCCGACATGATAGACACCGACACACCATGACTAGCTACAATCTCTTTAGGAATAGATCCGCCAGCCTCTTCGATGAATATGTCTGCGGATCGGCAAGAAGTGGGCACTCTTTGTCAGACGATCAACTATCACCCATATGGCATCGTATTCTCTTGCCGTACGAGGTAACTTCATGATGAAGTCCATGGTAACATGCTCCCACTTCCACTCGAGTATATCCAGAGGTTGGATCTTCCCATAAGGCTTCTGATGCTCTGCCTTCACTTGCAAGCAAGTAAGGCACTTACTCACATACTCCGCCACATCACACTTCATACCCGGCCACTAGTAATCCTTCTTCATATCATGATACATCTTGGTAGCACCGGGATGAATGGAGTATCGAGTCTTATGAGCTTCATCCATGATCCACCCCCGTAGGTCTCCGTAACGAGGGATCCACATCCGCCCGAAGTGGGTTCTAACTCCATGGGTGTTTTCTCCCAACTCCGTGGCTAGACCTCTCATCCTTTCAGAGTTAAGGCGATCTTCTTTCAACGTCTCATTTTGAAATTCTTTGACCTGGGTCATCACGTCAGAGGTCATCACCAGTTGATAAGCTTTCACCCGGATCGGCTCAGGTCTCTCCTTTCGACTGAGGGCATCGGCCACTGCATTGGCTTTGCCCAGGTGGTAATGGATCTCATAATCATAATCTTTGATCAATTCCAGCCACCTTCTCTACCTCATGTTGAGGTCCTTCTACTCAAATAAATACTTTAGGCTTTTTTGGTCCGTGAAGATTGTGCACTTCGTCCCGTACAAGTAATATCTCCAAATCTTCAATGCAAAGACCACAGCTGCTAGCTCCAAATCATGAGTGGGATAATTGTCCTCGTGGTTTTCAGCTGTCGGGACGCATAGGCTATTACCCTTCCACGACGTATCAACACGCAGCCCAGTCGCGAATAAGAGGCATCCGAATATACCACTAAATCTTCACTCCCTTCGGGTAATGTCAAGACAGGAGCTTGAGTTAATCTTGCCTTTAACTCCTCAAAAGCATCCTCCTATTCTCGACCCCATACAAACTTTACCTCCTTACGAGTCAATTTAGTCAAAGGTGAGGCTAACTTGGAAAAGTCTTGAATAAATCTTCTGTAGTAGCCCGCCAAACCCAAGAAACTACGAATCTTGGATGACATCTTCGGAGACTTCCATTGCATCACTGCCTCAACCTTCTCCGGGTCTACCATAATTCCTTTAGAATTCACCACGTGACCCAAAATTGAACTTCACGCAACCAAAAAGCACACTTAGAGAATTTAGCATACAACTTCTCTCTTCTAAGTGTCTCCAATACTTCACGTATATGGGCGGCATGTTCTTCCTCGTTTTTTGAATAAATCAGGATATCATCAATAAACACAATCACTAATTTATCTAACATTGGCCGACACACTCGGTTCATCAAATCCATAAAGGCAGCTGGCGCGTAAGTTAGACCGAAAGACATAACAAGAAACTCGTAGTGTCCATAACGCATGCAAAAAGATGTCTTAGGAATATCTTGCACCATCACCTTCAATTGATGGTAGCCAGATCAAAGATCTATCCTTGAGAACCAACTGGCACCTTGAAGCTGATCGAACAAGTCATCAATTCTTGGTAGGGGATATCGGTTTTCCACCGTCAACTTGTTCAATTCTCGGTAGTCGATACAAATCCTCATACTACCGTCCTTCTTCTTCACAAATAGGACCGGAGCACCCTAGGGAGAGATACTCAGTGGATGAATCCCTTATCCATCAACTCCTACAGTTGAACCATTAGTTCCTTTATCTCCATCGGAGCCAATCGATACGGTGGTTGAGCACCAGGTATTAAATCAATCTGAAACTCGATCTCACGGTCCGGTGGCACACTAGGCAAGTCTTCTGGGAACACGTCCGGAAAGTCACACACAACTGGTACATCAGACAATTGTGGTACTGACCCGTTCAAATCCTTCACATAAGACAGGTAGGCACTACATCTGCGTTTCATGCCCTTTTCTGCCACCGCCATCGAGATCACCTTAGGAACCATTGTCACTAGATCACCATAGACCGTCACCGAACTTCCATCGGGCGCAATTAATCAAATCATCTTCTTGCGATACATAATATTTGCCTCATAGGCTGCTAACCAATCCATCCCTAGAACTACATCAAATCTGCTTAGGGGCATCACAAATAGTTTAGCAGAGAACCTATGGCCTTCTAGTTCTATGTCACAATCTTCTATCTTCTCAGAAATTCTGGTAGACTTACCAATAGCAGTTTCTACATTAAAGGGCTCATCAATACTCCTATTACTAACATGCAACTTAGCACAGAAAGCAGCAGAAATGAAACTCCTACTAGCACCAGAATCAAATAACACAGAGGCACATGTTTGGTTTACAAGAAACATACCTGACACGACGTCGGGGTCCACTCTGGCCTCCTCCCGGGTCATCGTGAAAGCTCTAGCGCTCACCCTCTGTCCTTCATTCTCCATCCTTTTCTTCGCTCCCGAGCTCTCGGCCCTCGGCTTCTTGCAGTCTCTGCTTAGATGACCATCCTCCCCACAATTATAGCACCTCATCACCCCACAATCCTTCGCCATGTGACCGAGCCTCCCACACTTGAAGCAGACTCTCGACCCCCACTTACACTCTCCAGTGTGCTCCTTCCTACATTTGCCACACTTCTTCATCCTCGAGCTTAATGACCCCACTCTTCGGTCATCCATCCTCATCCTCATGTTGTTTGGAGTGAAACCACCACGTCCAAACCGCTTCCCATTCCAGTTCTTACCGCCACCACCCTTCTTGTTTGCTTCCACCACGGCCTCCTCCCTCTCTTCATACAACCTACCCGCCATGTCTACCACCGATCAAAAGGTACCCGCCCGGGCAGCAATCAAATGCCTGTGGATATCAGCCGGCAATCCCTGAATATATCTCTTAATCTTTCTCGACACTGGTGTCACCTGATCCGGCACCAGCCTCGCCATTTTGTTGAACTTGGTGGTGTATTGCTGGTGGGTCATGATTCCCACCTCAAGCTGTAGGAACTCTCTTTCTATCTTATTGAGCTCTCGGTGAGGACAGAACTCCTTGATTACCATCTTCTTCAACTCTCCCCATCTCATCTTCCTGATGGCTCTGCTGCCCTAGGCTTGGACAATGTTGTCACACCAACACAAAGCCGAGTCTACAAACGAGTGAGTGGTGAACTTCACCTTCTGGTCCTCCCTATACTCACTAATCTCCAGCACCGCCTCTATTTCACTCACCCAGCGGTGAGCAGCAGCAGCATTACCGTTGCCATCGAAAGTTGGGGGTTTGCATCGTTGGAATGCCCCGTAGCTGCACCCCTTCGCGGTTTTCTCGAACTTCCACCTCTTCCTCATCACTGGAGGCCGCCATCCCAGCGTTCAGTTCCTCCATTTCATCATGACCCCTCTTATTCCCCCTTCTCCCATTCATAGTCGTTCTCTCCTCCTCCTTCTCTTTTCTCTCATCCTCCCGCATAGCACAGATGACTTCATTCACTACAGATGGTAGGATCGTCTGCATGACCTGATGCACCTCCTTAACCACTACCTCCTTCATCGAGGCCCTTAGATTAGCACTCTCATCACCGCCCTCATCATGACGGACCTCAGGATCAGTAGGGGCCGTCTCGGCAGTCTTAGTCTTCTTCCTTATGACAAGTGGTGTAGCACCACGACCACCCCGTGCTCCTCCTCTGGAAGCCTTCGACGATCTTCCTCTAGCCATCCTTTTAACACTATAAGATTCAAACACCAACATAATCATTCAAGGTAATAGCTTAGTTTATGTTAAGTATAGTAAGTCCCTAATTACAGTGGCCAGTTATGATTAGCCACTTACTTTACTCTTCATCCCCCGAGCATTTCCTATCCTGACTACATTAGTATTCAAATATACTAAGAACACATAAATCAAATAGCACACGCACATAATACCAGTTAACATTAAGAAAAGAAATACCTGATGGCACGTAGCTACTCGGGCTGGCATCCCTCCATTCGGTCCCATTCTCAGTTTAAGTTTTAGTTTTTTGAAAATATTTACCCATTTCTCTTAAACTTTGCCTCTGATACCAACTTGTAAGGCCCCGTTCCTGGAGACCTCACAGTTGGTCAATCATAGCATAATATATATAAAACAACTTATATTTATTACACAACATAGCGGAAATAATACCAAAAACCATTCATTTCATTAATGTTTACTGTTGCTAAGCAATACATTATTTTTTCTTAAGTTACAAAAGACCCTTTTAATTGCATTACAAAACAACAATATCATTAAGCATGAATGGATACCAGTCTTGCCCCGACGAGTAGCTTCCCCCGCATACCATCCTCAGCAATAATTACCTGCTAACTGAAAATGCATAAAAGTCAGCGCTGCTGAGTGAGTTCTAGTTTTAAAGCATTAAAATACCTTGCGTATATATATGAAAATATCTTTTCTTTGAATTACTTCCTTTTCATAAAAGTCATTACTTCCATACGTGTTCACACATCATAATTACAACAAGATAATATTCGTCGTTCTCTTTCATCGTTCATTTCGTACTTTCGTTATTATCTTTCACTTTCTACCAAACCAATGTGCAATACCCTAAACATTGTGCACGAAGTGGGTACTGGGTTGGAGTCTATAAATAGACCCCTAACATTGTGCACGAAGCCTGACCTAGTACCAGGGCATGCCACAAGGGTCTTGTCAATCTCAAAGATTGACCCTGTGTTCATCTTTCGGGTTAGCTAAACCACACTCAGTTGAGCTAACGACAACATGGTCGTGTACCTCCATTCATTTTGCTTGCAAGACTTTTATTCATTCGTTATGTTCCACTTTTCATTATCATTAATCTTCCACTATTTATGATAATACTTAACGTTTACGAGCATAAACACACCACGTTAAGTCACATAATAATACATGATATGGAACACAAGAACTGGCCATAAACATGCATAATATCAATAAACATAACCACCAAAACATCCCAGGGTTAAGTCTTAAAATTTCTAATTCCTAAAATTTCAGAAAATTTTCTAAGTGTTCTAGGCGCATGAGCACTATGTAAGCGCATGAGCACTATGCGGGCGCACCAACACTTAGGCGCATGAGAAACTTAGGCGCATGAGGAATTCTAGGCGTATGAAGACTATTTGGGTGCATGAACTACACTTAGTCATTTGGTCAGTAGGCGCATGAGGTACTTGGGCGCATGAGAAAGGACTTAGGCGTCTGAGCTAAATTTCAGGCGCTTGGGAACTATTGGGCCGCATGAGCTTCACTAAGTTTTCTAAGTATAAAATTTCTGGCGCATGAGCCCTATTTGGGCGCATGACCAACAGTTATGCATTTTTCAGTCTTATTTTCAAACCCAATCTGCATTATAACCTATTCTTAACATATATCTATCATTTTAAGCATCAACAACACATATACAAACATAAAACACAAGCATACATACACAAATACATACGGGTACATATATAACAGTTGTAAAACATTTTTAAACATGCATTTTCAGCCCCAAGAAGTTTAAAACACATAAAAACCGGGGTCTAGAACTCACCTATGCAGCCAACAAGTAAAACACCTCCAAACTTGAATGCACAAGAGTTCAAACACCTAAAAACACACCAAAATAAACAACCAAACACATAGAACATATAAAAATCGGTTTTAAGGATGAAAACCCAATAAAACCGAACCAAGAACACATAAAACACTCACGAATATGCGAATTTCAGCCTCTTCTTCTTGAATAACAGAGAGAAACAAGCTCAATCTTCTTCTTTCTTCTTTTTCAGTCGAAGAGCAGAAAGTAGAAACATAAAATGGGCGGCCATACCCATTATATAATAAAATAATGGCATTTTGTACTTTTTACACTTTGGCCCCCTCCACTTGTGTTCCTTTTCCTTTCTTTCAAGATACTTTTCTTCTTCTTTTATTTTTAACAAAATTTCGAGTGTTAGAACAAACTTGGATGACCTACATCATGATCCAAAAGATTCCCAATAAGGAACACATCCACCTTAGATGCAACACCAATAAAGTCTTTTATTGACAACATTCCTTGTGAATGTTTTAAAAGAATCTTAAAGAGGATCACCTTCTAAAGTGAAGTAAAAAAGAGTTCCAATGTTGATCAATCAATAAGGATCAAATTGAGCATTTATACTCCTAAGTAGATAGGTTCAAAGTATTGAAAGTGATTGCATATCTTAAGAAGGGTTGATCTTAGCATACAATCAGGTGTCAGGTACATACAAATAGTCTAAATATACCCAAAACATGATAATAACTCACTGTTTAAACAAACCATTAATACCATGCATGAGTTTAAGTGGACAACAATATCTGTAATCAACATTATATTAGTCTATGTCTATTCTTAAATTCATCAAAACAACTCAATGAGGATTTAACACTAGTATGATCTCATGGCATGTGAAAATGATTTATGTCCACGCATACAAATCATTCATTTCCTATTTAGATGAAGTGTCATATTTCTAATATTTATCATTCATCATGCAAGAAACCCAAATTGGACTTTTGATAAATTCCATCAAGCAAAATCAAATTTTTGAAATTTTATAAAAGTTTTTATAAATATGCAAAAATTAGGGCGAGTTAAAATGAACACGAAAATATCAAAGACACAGAATATGTCAACCATCGTACATGTTAAAATTTCAAATATTAAATTTTGAGGATTTTAAAATTTTAAGATATTTCCTATTTTAAACAAAAAAAATCAGCCAAGTCAAGCAAGCACTCAAAAATAGTAGGTTGACACATATACGTGCACATTATTACTTGTGAGTGATAATCAACATCCATAAATTAATCATGTTAAAATTGTAAAATTTTAACAAACAAATAAATTTTGGAAAACATTTCACAATTTTCGCTAAGTATGGCAGTGCATGGGCACACATATATGCGTTGCAAATACATGCAAAACAAGAAAAATAAGTGTTCACAGCGTACGTATTAAGTTTTATAGCCGATGAGCAAAATTTTCAAAAATTTTTTTTTTTTTTTAATTTTTGTCAACTGTAGTCACAACAGACACACAAACATGCATCCGCTGTAGCCACAGTCAATCAGAAAAGATGCAAAATACACAAAGTGTATATAGCGGACACACAAATGCATATCCGCTGTACATCAATGAACACAGTCACAAAGTGTTCACAGTGAATGTTCTCTGGTAAAACATCCGCTGTGAATACAGTGTCATTCCACAACGCATGAACAAAGTTACTCATCCGTTGTAGACCATTAAACATGAATTCAGGTATGAATTCAGGTAAACAAACGTTGTACACAAACAGAGAATTGTTCACAGCGTATGACCATTAGTCATCCAGTGTGAATATTAATCAAACAATCAAAGTGTTCATAGAGTACAAATAAACTTTCATCCGCTATGAACAATCTATGCAAAACCAAAGTATGCACAGCGCATGAATAAATATTCATCCGCTCTGGATACAGTGCAAGTATGAATAGCGCATGACAAATTGTTATCAACTGTGAAGTTTAAATATCAACCAAGTGTCCATAGCGTAAGTACAAACAAGCATCCACTGTGAACAAAGTTTCAACAACATCATGTAAGGCCCCGTTCCTGGAATGCTTACAGTTGGTCTTTCATAGCGTAAAACATCTAAAATATAACATTTGTAGCAGAAATATATCTTTTCATTAATAATTAAAAGTATGTCAAATCATCACATCGTTTGTTTACATCCCAAAAATGGTATTAACATGATAACATTCTCAAAAATATGGATGCCAGACTCGAATCATTCCGAGCAGCTTATGCATCCATGTCCGCACCTCCTCATCATCAACCATTATCTGCCAACTATTATGCATACAAAAGTCAGCGACGCTGAGTGAGTTCTAGTTTAATAATAAAATACTTTATCATACATTTCAAAACCTTTACATTTAGTGTGTGATCATGTAGCATCACGTACATATCATCATATTCATTTATTATCATTCGTTTCGTTCATTTCGTACATTTCGAACTTTCATTATTATCTTTCACTTTCATCTAGACCAATGTCGTATGCTATACCCCAAACATTGTGCACGAAGTTGGTACTGGGCCGAAGTCTATAAATTAGACCCCATACATTATGCACGAAGCTGACTCCAGTACCGGGGAAAGAAACAAGGGTCCCGTTTCGTACGTATTAGTCAATCACAAAGATTGACCCCTGTGTGCATCCTCATGGGTTAGCTAAACCGCACATAGTTGAGCTAACAACCCAATGGTTGTGAACCTCCATTCATTTACTTGCAAGACTTTCATTCATTCATTAGGTTTCACTTTCATTAACAGTAACCTTCACTTCATTACATAATACTTATGCTTAATTAGTATATATCACACCAAGTAAGAAACATCGTGAAAACCCCCTTTTTATTTAGAACGAATTCACCCATAGCCCATACATTCACATTCTCATCAAAATGAATAACAAACAATAATATCCAACCCTCCGTGAGATAGCGGGGGTTCAGGGGTGGCATCCCCTGACAGCGGGGTTTTAGGGGCAGCAGCCCCTAGTGGGGTCCAAGGGGCAACGCCCCTTTGTTATAGAAAATTCTATCTTCCTGTTAAAATCTCTTGAGATCTTTGCCATAAAAAATGTATATTTAGTATGCATAACAACCCCAAAACATAGAAAAACTTGTAAATAAGGGGATCTAGAAGTCACCTGGTCTTTGTAAATAACTTCACCTAAGGTAGGCTCACGGCACAAAGTCTGCATATAAGTTGGCATGCAAACAAGTCATTTTCTACACAGTTTTGCACGCAGTTTCGCTGCCAGTTCGCATGGCATGCTGCAGTTTCGCATGACAGTTTCGCATGGCAGTTTCGCCCAAATTTCGTTGGAATTCCATGGCTGCGAAATTACCAGCGAAACTATAGTTTCGCTGGAAGAATCCACAGTTTCGCTAGAAAAACTGTTAGTTTCGCCGGAAGAACTCACAATTCTGTTGGATGCATAAAAATAACGGCCCAGCCCGTTTTTAACCCAAAACTTCAACTTTTTACATCCAAATCCTTCGTTTTTCATCCAGGAACTTATATCTAAGATTTTTACATAATTTCATCCATCAAAACGTGAGTTTTGTATGATTTTTTCCATATTTCAAAACCCCAAAACACTAGATTCTGGGTATGATCTAAAGAGACATTTGGATGATGATTCTTACCTATATTCTTGCTCTTTTCTTGTTGTTTGATGCCCAAAAATGCAGATCTTCAATCCCTTGATCAATAAAGCCTCAAATCTTCACTTTTCTCCACTTTCTCTCTCTACACTCTCTCTAGAAAATTGGTTGTTTGAGTTGCAAATGAGGATGAATATGGATGATTTGTGCTTATATACCGGGTGTTCATGGGACCGTAAACTCGTCTAACACATAACCCGTAAGGTTAATTTGGTTCATAATCCATATTTTCTCTTATTTATATTAAATAACCCTAACTAAGCCCATTATTATTAATTGGCTCGTTTCGACTTTTCCAGGGCGTTACACATCAGGTGTCCACAGCATACACTTAAAAATGTATAGTAGACACACTGTAGCCATAGCGTACTTGATACCTATAGTGTATGACTTAAATTTAATTTAAGTCAACACTGTTTGTACAGTATATGAACAAACTATATACACAGCGGACACACATTTTGTCCATTGTATATATAGTTCAACACTTGTTAGATTTTCATTTATCACGAGTGTGCGAGCCAAATCAAACTTTTTAAACGTTGCTACAGCACAAACGACCTTCGATCATCAAAACTCATATCTATTTGATTTCACAAGTGTTATTCGATCAAATAGGTATAAGAACATGTTCTAAATCATAAAACACACATCAAATCATTTTAAAAACTCATTTTAATTCGAGCATTATTAATCCCTAGGTTAAATAATGCACCGGACCCAAAATGAAAATAATGAGTGTTATTTATCATGTTTGACAACCATTGTCGCATGTATTAGATCTGTTTATTTGATGAAATTTGATTACGTGTTCATCCGGTATATGAACAATCAACCTCTTCATGTCAAAATGCATAAAATTAATATTTGATTCTTGAAAAATGTTGAAAATATGTTAAAATTGATATGACATATCAAATATTTTCAAAATGTATTAACAAAAATTGTATGACAGTTAATTTTGGATTAAATAGAACAACATTTAATGTTTATATTCGGTGTGCATAAAATAAATTATTTTGACTAAAAAGTCCACTGAAAATATTGAAAAATTAGTTATAAGATGAAAGCATTATTGATTTTTAAATAAATGAACTCTTTGCCATCAAACGAAAATGATTAAAACAATTTTTCAACAAAAACAAATCAACATCAATGAGTTTTGCACATGTAAATTGGGAAAAATTTGACCTTTTTGTACAATTTTACCAAAGTCAAACATTTCAAATGGTCAAAACTAATCAACAAATCTTGGCATTGTAATATGCTAATTAACCATGTTTCATGATTTCATATCAACCCAAATCAATCATGAACACTAAATCAAGTTACCTCAAATCAAAATCATACATTCTAACAATCTCAAAGTCTAACACATATTCTTTCTTTGTTTGTAGATATGGAAAACCTTATGTTTGTCCAGACCGTAATCTCTATGTCTTCTTAAATCCTAACTCTCTAAGTCATAGAATTATAGAGATATGATACAAAAACTCAGGTAAACCAAACTTGTTCATGTTATGACTGCCAGACCAGAGATCTTTGAAGAACATAGTTAAATTTTAGACTAATGCTCATCTAGAATAAGATCAAGATCAACAAGTTGTTATTTCATCTATCTATGACCAGCAAATCACTATCACCGAAGATATGATCAGGAGGCTTCTTCAATTGGGTGATGAGGATGCCCAAGGTCTAATAGAGCTTGAGAGAATTATGTGTTTCATGTATTCAGACAGATTGGTTACACTAGGATAATAGATAGAAAGCGAATCAAGAAGTCTTATATCTATGCTCAGTTCATGTTCCTAATGCACACACATCAAAAGACCATGACCAATAGGAAGATTGGATGGGATGTAACTTCATTAAAAAGTTCATCTGCAATTGCAAGCATCATAGAAAGGAGGCCATTTAACTTTGCAGCCCAAATCCTAAATGGAATGATCTACAACCTCACTAAAGTAACGACCAAGTTTCAGATGTATCCAAGGTTCCTCCAAATGATCATTAATGATTTATTGCCCAACATACCAAAAGAAGGAGTGTTTCTGAACTAGTTCACTTTAATGACATGTTTTCAACAGAATCAAATCTAGTTTGTATCATGGTGATGAAGTGCCTGTTCTATCCCACATGATCAACTATGACCTTCCAGTTCCTGATGTATTTATGAGGATTCCTGGCCAAGGAGAGCCATGCATGTTGTTTCAAAATGTAATTCATCAAGCCCCTATCATTCAACAAGCACCCATCATACAACAAACTCTAATCATAAAAGAAGAAGTCCTAATTATTCATGAACAAGACCAAGTTCAAGATCAAGAGACTTTCCACTTTGAGCAAAACATTACATCTCCACCTCATAACCCAATATTGTCTGATCAGTAAACACTTTCATCTCTGTTAATAGATATTGATGCTTCAATGGCTTAAAGTAGACCACACCAAGAGGAAGTTGGTAGATCTTCTATGAATGAATCAGAAGAAGAAAGATAGAATATTCATTATGAAGAAACTGAATCAGAATATCAAACAGATGAATACCCATTGAAGAAGAAATTGAGCATTCAAAAGTATTTCTATTCACTGAGTATAATAAGTTGATTGAAAAATCAAACTGAAGGGTGATCACTTGTCAATATTTTAGTTTTTAATTTTTCTAAATGCTTGATTCTACATCGTTAATATTGTAGAATAAGTTGACTTTGTTTATGTTTTGATTCATAGGTGTTTGGAGCTTAAAGAAGTAATTTGAGATAAAAGAAGCAAAACATAAAAGTTGAAGGACTAAAGATTCAAATATCAAAAAATGGAAAAAATAGGTTAAGTAAGAGACCTGCGTATGATACTCTGGGTTTGGGTGTATCATACTCTGGGCGGCGTATTGATAGCGTATTTGTGGGCGTATCCAACATAAGGGGGGATGTATGATATGCCGACCCTGGGCGTATTATATGCCGGTCGCTGAACAAACTCTAGATTTTATGGAAAACAAATTATGGATAGTCAAATTATGCACGAAGATGATAAACGCATTAGGATCTAGCCTTAAGAATTGAAAAACCTTTTTTATTTTTTAAATCATACCTAATATTTAGAAACCAAAAGAAAGTCAAGTTGGTACCCAATGATATATATGATGAAAAGAAGGGAGATATGAAGCCTTTTATTGTTCTAGTTTTGTTTTTGATGAAATCCAAATTGGATAGGTAATCATGTGCTCAAAAGTGGCCAAAGTGCCAAGCCTCGTTCTTCACTAAGTCGATAAGAACGTTTTCAAATTAAATGAAAATATAGGCTGAAAAAGATCATATCGTTCGAAAAGCGAGAAATCAAAAGAGGGCCAATGTTAGTGTGCCCCATAAAAGTAAAAAAAAAATCATATAAGATGGGTCAATGTTTTACTCATAATGCAAAATGCATTGATATTAAAAATAGACCTTCAAAGATAGTAACCTTAGCCAATATTTGGATTTTATCACTTTTTAGCCATTTATATCCTTAAATTCCTACCCTAACCTAAGCCTAATGAAAAACCCATAACAAAGTCCATTTGATTTATATGCAATTTAGGTGGATTGTGAGAAAATGTAATTATATGCATGGGCAAAATGTGAAGGCCTCTTAGGCTTGGTTAGGTGAATTTAGATTTAAAGTAACATGATTTTGTTTGAAAAAAACAAAATTGACAAATATGCTTAAAAGAAAAGGTATGCGAATTTGGGTATGACCTTGAACTAAAACTGAGATTAGTAAGGCATTGGGGAATGTGTTTTCAGAATAAAATTTTGAAAGTTACTTAAAAGATTTGCTTAGGGACAAGCAAAGAATAAGTGTGGGGATGTGATCACGTGTCAATATTTTAGTGTTTAATTTATCTAAATGCTTGATTCTACATGGTTAATATTGTTGAATAAGTTGACTTTGTTTACTAATTGATTCATAGATGTTTGGAGCTTAAAAAAGCATAACTTGAGTCAAAAGAAGCAAAAAATGAAAGTTGAATGACTAAAGATTCAAATATCAAAAAATTGAAAAAATAGGTCAAGAAAGAGACCCGATGTATGATACTCCGGGTTTGGGCGTATCATACTCTAGGCGGCGTATTGGCAGCGTATTTATGGGCGTATTTGACAAAAGGAACATAAATTTTGGCGTACGGAACCTGTGGGGGGCATATGATACGCCGATCCTGGGCGTATCGTACGCCGGTTGCTGAACAAACTTCAGATTCTATGGAAAACAACTTTCCAAGCTCAATTCTTGACGAATCTAAGCTGATTTATGGTGATCTCAAGCCTTCCCATTCATCCCAAATCATCTACAAATATTATCAAGGTCAATTCTTGATGATTCTAAGCTGATTTGTGGTGATATCAAGCATTCCCATTCATCCCAAATCATCTACAAACATTATCGAATCAAGATTAAAGATCCGATGAAGACCATGAAAGGCTAAGTTCTTGCTTGACTACTTTCGGGAGTACAATTCTTGTCAAGTGAGATAATTGATATGCTTTGATTAGGTTTTTGTATTGATCATAAAATTATTTAATGAAAAATTATGTTTTGATTAAGTTAAAAGGTTTACCTATAAATAAAATTGTGTGCTTGATTATCAGTTTTTGATTTCTTTGCATCGTGAACTCATTAAAACTAGTAGGCAATTTGATATAGGTAAATTGGTAACATTGTGAATGAACGAATCTTAAAAGCTTGTTCCTTTATTACTATTTTGATCAAAAGTTACATCCTTGAAGTTATGTTCTTACAAACCCTAATTTAAAAGTATTAATTGTGGATCTTGCGAAATTGGAAACCCGAAAGTGATTGTTTCTTATTATTTAATCAAATTCGTTTCAAGGTTTTTTGCTTTTTGCAATTAATTTCATCCAAAATTTTAATCTTTAATTATAAAATTCATGTATTTAACTTAATCGAGTCGTATTTGTTAAACACTTTCCACATATTTCCTATGGACATGACCTTACATACCCTTACACAATAATGGTAGCTAAGACTGATATAATAACTTGGTTTTGATCGAGTCTCGAAAACCAGATCAAAATGGTGCCCTTGCCGGGGAATTAGTGCGCAAAGTGTTATTTTTTCAATTTTTTTAGTTTTATTTTCTTTCTTTTGTTTTGTTGTGCGATGCTACACTAGGTGTTTTATGTCTTGCAAGTTACTGTCAAGTAGTTAAAACTAACCATGAATCAAGTTTATTATTCATGTACTTGTTGCGGGAGTCCGGTTCACACACAAGATGATTGTCCCGAGTACTTGAGAAAGTGTGAAGATGCAAGAAGAAAAATTATATATGTTGGATGTTTATTATGTTGATGTACCATCATCTTATCCGTACTATGAGGTATCTTATCCATATTATGAAGGATATTATCAGTCAGAGGCGAATAAAAACTTTGAGCAAGATTTTTATTGCAACAATTATGAACCAGAGACGATGCATAGCTTAAGTTATAAGGAAGATCATAAGGACTATCACCAAGCATAGTCTCAGGCAGCATAGGCCGATTTTGATAGGCGTAATCAAAGGGATTTTTCTGGATACTCAAACCAATCAAAACCCTCTTAATGTTATGATCAGAATCAATGTTAGTTTTCATATCAAAGACAAGAAAATATTTATATCTAAAATGTTAAGCAATTTCAACATACTTATCAATCTGGGGAGGAGGAAAAGATTGCTCGATTTGAAGTGATGTTGTCCACGATCAATGAAAGTTTATCATAACACCAACTTTCAGATCAACAATGACTCCACTACCTTAGCATAAAATATGGTGTGCTTTTGATGAAAATCTAGATTGAAGAGTCACTAGAAAACAAGGTAATGGATGAGGTTGTGGATACTAATACTACACTACTTCCCTCGGTTGTAGAAGAATCAGAGATTGAATCAACCATGGCTAGGGAAATAGTGGAAGAGCTAGTTATGAATTTTTTGGAGAAAGACATTAAACTTATTAAAAATCAAAGACTGAGTTAATCAAAGTTTATCCCGACCCTTTTCTTATACCTATTACTCCAACATACAAAGTTAAGGAAAAGGATTTAAGGATGAAGTAAAGAAAGGTGACATTGTCTGACATTAGACAAGTAATCATGAAGTGGCCTCCTAACAAATTCTCATTTTACTTTTCAATCATTGGAAAGCAATTATGGAACTG
Organism: Flaveria sonorensis; assembly: GCA_025506505.1. Lineage (NCBI taxonomy): Eukaryota > Viridiplantae > Streptophyta > Magnoliopsida > Asterales > Asteraceae > Flaveria > Flaveria sonorensis. The sequence continues at coordinate 44,883,113 of CM046426.1, read as the reverse complement.
GTATGTTAATTATAGGGCGTTTGTTGGAAACTCACTAGGAAAATGTGGGCTTCGACCACCTTAGTGGTGACAGGTAAAGTCCGGCTGAAGACTTTAAACTTAGCACTAACGGGTGGCAACCCGCGAACATTATGGGAGTGTTCACTATAAATCCTCACGAGACCACAACTCGTCCAGTCGGGTCTACTGAGGAGTTTAAAGGCTTGTTGCATATGCTAAATACAATTGTGATTCCTAGGAAAGTGAGTTTTAATTCTATTATTAGTTTGTGTGTTCTTTATTTTGTTTTGTTAGTTCAATCGTGCACCAGACGCAAGCACTCAAGTGTATGGAGACAAATAATTTAATGCGGGCTTTCACTAAAGATCATGATCAGGTTCATGTACTCCTTCCTTACCTTATTTGCATTGATTATTTGGTGTTTGAGTGTGATTTGTTTTATTTAGTTAGTGGTAATTTTAGAAATTGTTCTCACTTAGATTGAATGAATTCGTTTGTTCGATTTGTGGTTGAATCTTAACCATACATTGCGGAAAATGTATCCTAAGTATGGGGATTGGGGAAGGAAAGAAAATAAATGTGTAATGAGAAGAGTGCTAAATATGAGGATTTGTAAAAAAATAATAATTTTTGAAAAAAAAATGTCCCAAGCAAGCTTTAAAGTATGTAAAGATCGAATCTTTAAGTACATAGCAATAACTAATTACCTATTAAAGCATGGTTTTGGGTTCTTGGTCATGGTTAGATTCGTTTTTATGTTCAAAAAAGGAAAACGAATTTAGATTTATTTAACAGAGGGTAATAAGCTAAAGGTGGACCTTTCATGCATGGGTTTTATTAGGTTCCTAAAGTTAAAAGAATAATTCAAGCAAGAACCCAAATTATGCACAAAGATGATAAAGGCATTAGGATCTAGCCTTAGGAATTGAAAAGCATTGTTATTTTTTGTTTTTTAGATCATACCCAATATTTAGAAACCAAAAGAAAGTCAAGTTAGTACCCAATGATATATATGATGAAAAGAAGTGAAATATGAAGTCTTTTATTGTTCTAGTTTTGTTTTTGATGAAATCCAAATTGGATAGGTAATCATGTGCTCAAACGTGGCCAAAGTGCCAAGCCTCGTTCTTCACTAAGTAGATAAGAATGTTTTCAAATTATATGAAAATATAGGATGAAAAAGTTCATATCGTTCAAAAAGAGAGAAATCAAAAGAGGGCCAATGTTAGTATGCCCTACAAAAGTAAAAAATCATATAAGATGGGCCAATGTTTTCCTCACAATGCAAAATGCATTGATATTAATAATAGACCTCCAAAGAAGGTAACATTACCTAAATTTTGGATTTTATCAATTTTTAGCCATTTATATCCTTAAATTCCTCCGCTAACCTAAGCTTAATGAAAAAGCCATGACAAAGTCCTTTTGATTTGTATGCAATTTAGGTGGATTGTGAGAAAATGTGATTATATGCATGGGCAAAATGTGAAGGCCTATTAGGCTTGGTTAGGTGAATTTAGATTTAAAGTAACATGATTTTGTTTGAAAAAAACAAAATTGACAAATATGCTTAAAAGAAAAGATATGCGAATTTGGGTATGACCTTGAATCAAAACTGAAATAGTATGGGATTGGAGAATGTGTTTTGAGAATAAAAGTTTGAAAGTTACTTAAAAGCTTTGCTTAGGGACAAGCAAAGAATAAGTATGGGATTGGGGATGTGATCACATGTCACTATTTTAGTGTTTAATTTATCTAAATGCTTGATTCTACATCGTTAATATTGTAGAACAAGTTGACTTGGTTTTTGTTTTGATCATAGGTGTTTGGAGCTTAAAGAAGCATAGTTTGAGGCAAAAGAAGCAAAAAATGAAAGTTGAAGGACTAAAGAATATCAAAAAATTGAAAAAAGGAGGTCGGGAAAGAGACCCGTATCATAATCTGGGCGGCATATTGGCGGTGTATTTGTGGGCGTATTTGACAAAAGGAACAGAAGTTGGGCATATGGAACCTGAGAGACGTGTATGATATGCTGACCCTGGGCGTAGCATACGCCGGTTGCTGAATAAACTCCAAATTTTGTGGATAACAACTTTCGAAGCTCAATTCTTGACGATTCTAAGTTGATTTGTGGTGATCTCAAGCCATCCCATTCATCCCAAATAATCTACAAACATTATCAAGCTCAATTCTTGAAGATTCTAAACTGATTTGTGGTGATCTCAAGCCTTCCCATTCATCCTAAATCATCTTCAAACATTATCAAATCAAGATTGAAGATCCGATGAAGACCATGAGTGGCTAAGTTCTTGCTTGATTACTTTTCGGAGTACAATTCTTGTCAAGTGAGATAATTGATATGCTTTGATTAGGTTTTTGTATTGAACATGGAATTATTTAATGAAAAATTATGTTTTGATTAAGTTAAAAGGTTTACTTATAAATAAACTTATGTGTTTGATTATCAGTTTTAAAGAGAGAGAAAAGAAAAGAAAAGGGAGAAAAAGAGTATCTCTTAAAAACAAGGGGTTAAAAGTGTACAAGGGGCAAACTTGCCCATTATGGGATTTAAAAAGAAGTATGGTAGCCCACATCTCCTTTTTACACACACATTTCGGCTGCACAGAAGAAAGAAGAAGCTGCTATCGGTTTCTAGTGAGAGAAAGAAGAAGATCTTTAAGAAGGTGAGGTTTCATAGTGTTTTCTTCTAGGTTTTCAGTGGGTTTGAACTTCTGGGCTGATCTTTTTGTGTTTCCTTTGTGTTTGGCAGCTTGTTTTTGTGTGTTTTAGTGCTAGAACTCCAGGTAGCTCTCGAGTTTGAGGAGGTTTCACTCGAAAGCTGTTAGAGGTGAGTTCTAGATCCCTTCTTTTACTTGTTTTATACTCGTTTAGGGCTGATGTATATATTTACTGAAGTTTTACATACTGAAATTTGAATTTTCTACGTTTGCGACTAAATTTATGTGTGTTATGTGTTTTAAATGCCTTCTTCGTTGCTGTGTAGTGGTAATCTATGTTCTAAGTGTTTAGTATGATAGATCGATACTAAGGGCATATTAGAATGATGATTGAGAACTGGATATAGCATAAGTTTCATTGCAGGTTGGTTTTGAACATCCGTATTTACTGAGTGTTCAACCGCATTGGTTGAATGTTCCCTCGCATAAGTCTTTTGTTCATCCGCATTTGGTTTTTTTTCATCCGCATTTGCTTTTGTTCATCCGCATTTATATGTGTTCATTCGTATTTGCTGGCCTTCATCCACATTTGTTGAACTTCATCCGCATTGGTTTTATGTTCAATAGCTAAGTCTGTTGTTCATCCGCATTTGTAAGTGTTCATCCGCATTTGCTGATCTTCATTCGCATTTGCTGAACTTCAACCACATTGGTTAAGTTCATTCACATAAGACTTAGCACATCCGCATTTAGTATTGTTCATCCACATTTAGGCTTGTTCATCCGCATTTGGTTCACCCGCATATCCTTAGACACTTAGAATATTTTTTTGAGAAAAAATACGTATTTGCTTGTCCGCATTTGCTGAACATTCATCCGTATTGGTTTATGTTCATTCGCATTTCTTTGGGGACTTAGGATTTTATGAAATCTTAGGAAGTAGAATGTAGTGTTAAGTTCTGGAATGTTTTGGTGGTTTATGCCTGTTGATGTTGTGTATGATTATGGGCTGTGGTTGATGCTCCATACTATGTATTAGGATGTGACTTTACATGGTGTGGTATGTTCTTATGTAAGTAAAGTATTATTGTAATGAAAGTGGAATATAAAGATAATGAAAAGTGGAACGTAATTAATGAGTGAAAGTCTTGCAAGCAAAATGAATGGTGGTTCATAGCCATTGGGTTGTTAGCTCAACTATGTGCAGTTTAGCTAACCCATGAGGTTGCACACATGGGTCAATCTTGGTGATTGACTAATATGAATGAAACGGGACCCTTGTCGCTTGCCCCTGTACTGGAGTCAGCTTCGTGCACAATGTTAGGGGTGTATTTGTAGACTTCGGCCCAGTACCAGCTTCGTGCATAATGTTTGGGGCATAGCGTACGACATTGGTCTAGATGAAAGTGAAAGATAATAAAGTACGAAACAAACAATTATGAACGATGATGAAAGATAATAAATGATTATTATCAAGATGTATGTATGATGTGTGATCATGAATGAAAGTAAAGGAAATGTTTTTATTAAAAGTAAAGTATTTTAGTATATAAACTAGAACTCACTCAGCATCGCTGATTTTTTATATGCATATCAGTTGGCAGGTGATTGATGATGCTGGGGAGGTGCAGGCATGGATGCATAAACTACTGGGGATAATTCGAGCCTGGCATCCACATTTTGAACATGTTAATGTATTAATAAAATTTTTGGGTTGTAAATGAAATGATGTGATACTTGACATGTTTTTTTATTCATTAATGAAAAGTTAAATTTCCGCTGCAAAATATGGTGTTTTATATTGTTTATGTGATGATTGACCAACTGTAAGCGTATCGGGAATGGGGCCTTACAAGTTGGTAACAGAGCCAAAGTTTAAGAGAATTGGATAAATTATTTAAAAAAACCTAAAACTTAAACTGAGAATGGAACAAGAAAGGGAAAGGGATGCCAGTCCTAGTAGCTACATGCCTGCAGGTAAATGCATCTTGTAAACGTTTTATGTAATTTAATGGAAAAAGGAAGTATGTGCTTGTGCTATGTGGATTATGTGCTCTTAGTAGATTTGAATATTGATGTAGTCTGGATAGGGAATGCTTGGGGGATGAAGAGTAAAGTAAGTGGCTAATCAAAATTGGCCACTCTAATTAAGGACTTACTATACTTAACATAATCTGAGCTATTACCTTGAATGACCGTGTTGGTGTTTGAATCTTATAGTGCTTAGAGATGGCTGGTGATAGATCTTCAAAGGCTTTTAGAGGTGGAGGTCGTGATGGACGTGGTGTTGGGCCGCGTGTCACAAAGAATAGGGCTAGAACCACTGAAACGACTCCTGAAGAGCCCGAACTGCATCACCATGAAGGTTGTAACGAGAGTGCTAACCTGAGGGCCTCAGTGAAAGAGGCAGTTGTGGAGGAAGTTCATCAAGTCATGCAGAAGATTCTGCCATCTGTAGTGATAGAGTTTATTAGAGCAGTGAGAAAGGATGAAAAGAAGGAGGAAGTGGAGAGGAGGAAAACTGTTGGGAGAAAGGGCGAGGAAAGAGGTTCAGGTGAGGGGGAGCAGCCAGAGACTGAGATGGTGGTCTCCAGTGATGATGAGGGAGAGGAAGCAGCATAAGAAACTGCAAGGGGGTGTAGTTATAGGGCATTTCAGAGATGCAAGCCCTTGACTTTTGATGGAAATGGGAACGCTGTTGCTACTCACCGATGGGTGAGAGAAATGGAGGCTGTGTTGGATATCAGTAAATGCAGAAAGGATCAGAAGGTGAAGTTTGCTACCCATTCATTTGTGGACTCGGCCTTATGCTGGTGGGACAACATTGTCCAGGCCGAGGGTAGCAGGGCGATACGGAGAATGAGGTGGAGTGAACTTAAGAAGCTGGTAATCGAGGAGTTTTGTCCTCAAAGGGAACTTGACAAGATCGAAATAGAGTTTCTATAGTTGGAGGTGGGAACCATGACACACCAACAGTAGATAACAAAGTTTAATGAGATGGCAAGGCTGGTGCCAGATCAGGTGACGCCTATGTCACGAAAGATCAAGAGATACATCCAGGGTTTGAAAGCGGATATCCATAGGCATCTGATTGCAGCCCGGCCAGGTACGTTCAGGTCGGTGGTCAATCTGGCAGGGAGACTATACGACAAGCGGGAGGAAGTGACTGTGGTGGCGGTGAGCAAGAAAGGTGGTGGTGACAGAACTGGAATGGGAAATGATTTGGAAGTGGTGGTTTTACTCACATGAACAATGTTGGGTTCAACAATTGATAAATTGAAGCTTTCCAAACTACAATCAAAGCCAACTGAAGATCTCATTGTACAAGTTCAGAGACCAAGTTGATACAGAACAAAACAAACACAAGACAAAGTCAATATCAAGACCACAAGAATAGTCAAAATTAGGTCATGATGTAATAACATTATAAATAGAACAACTAGTGCCACTTGTAATGCGTGGTTGTTGCAAAGTGTGTGAGTGGCTTGTAGTTCTTAAGTGTGTGGTTTTCATGGTGTAAATCACTACACACACACATCCTTGTTCTTTGATTCACACACTTCCACCCATCTTTAATTTTGAATTCTCAGATCTGAAAATACATGAATCCTAAGATCCAGGCTCAACCAATCTGAAATATTGATTCAGCAAACAAAAAGGCAAGGGTGGATGATCCGAAGGTGGGGACAGCAAGTACAGGGGCAAGGAGGTGTAATAAGTGTGGAAAGGAGCATGCAGGGGAATTAGGTGGGGGTTGAATATCTATTTCAAATGCGGGAAGTCAGGGAATAGGGCCAAGGATGTGGGGGAATGAGGTGTTATAACTGTGGAAAAACAGGTCACATGAGTCGAGAGTGCACGAGGCCAAGAGCTGAGAGCTCGAAGGCGGGAAAAGAGGCTGAGAAAGGGAAGGAAGTACAGAAGGCCAGGGCGAGAGCTTTTACTATGACCCGCGAGGAAGCCACAGTGGATCTCGATGTTATATCAGGTACATTTCTGGTTAATGATGCTAGTGCCTCTGTATTGTTTGATTCTGGTGCTAGTAGCAGTTTTATTTCTGCTGTCTTCTGTGATAAGTTGCCTGTTAAGAGCAGAAAGACAGATGAGCCCTTCGATGTAGAGCCTGCTATTGGTAAGTCTACCAGGAATTCTGATATGGTTGAAGACTTTGACATAGATTTGGAAGGCCATAGGTTCTCTGCTAGGTTGTTTGTGATGCCCTTAGGCAGATTTGATGTAGTCCTAGGGATGGATTGGTTAACATCCTATGAGGCAAACATCGTGTGCCATAAGAAGATGATTCGATTGACCATGCCCGATGGGAGTTTGGTGACGATCTACGATGATAGAGTTAGTAAGATCCCAAAAGTAATATCAATGGTTATGGCAGAGAAGTGTATGAGGCGTGGATGTGGTGCCTATTTGGCTTATGTGAAAAATGTGGAAGCGACAGTACCACGAATGTCAGGATGTACCGGTTGTGTGTGATTTCCTAGACGTTCTCTCGGAAGATTTATCAGGTGTGCCACTTGACCGCGAGATTGAGTTTCAAATTGATCTAATACCTGGTGCCTAACCTGTTGCAAAGGCGCCATATCATCTCGCTCCCTTTGAGATGAGGGAATTGATGACCCAGCTGCAAGAGTTGTTAGATAAGGGGTTCATTCGATCGAGTATCTCTCCGTGGGGTGCCCCGATCTTGTTTGTTAAGAAGAAGGAAGGTAGCATGAGGATGTGCATCGACTATCGTGAACTGAATAAGTTGACAGTGAAGAATCGGTATCCGTTACTGAGGATTGGGGACTTGTTTGATCAGCTCCAAGGTGCCAGTTGGTTCTCGAGGATAGACCTTCGATCTGGTTACCACCAACTGAAGGTGAGGGAGCAGGATACTCCTAAGAAAGCTTTCCGTATGCGTTATGGACACTATGAGTTTCTTGTGATGTCTTTTGGTTTAACCAACGCGCCCGTTGCTTTTATGGATCTGATGAATCGGTTGTGTCGGCCTATGCTAGATAACTCAGTGATTGTGTTTATTGACAATATCATGATTTATTTGAAGAGTGAAGAAGAGCATGTCGGTCACCTTCGGGAAGTTTTGGATACGCTTAGAAGGGAGAAGCTATACGCCAAGTTCTCTAAGTGTGCATTCTGGTTACGCGAAGTTCAGTTTCTGGGTCATGTGGTTAATTATGAAGGGATCATGGTGGACCCGACAAAAGTTGAGGTGGTGATGCAATGGAACTCTCCAAAGACCCCATCTGAGATTCGTTCTTTCTTGGGTTTAGCGGGCTATGATAGAAGATTCATCCAAGACTTCTCCAAGATACCTTCACCATTGACCAAATTGACCCGTAAGGATGTAAAGTTCGTATAGGGTCGAGAGCAGGAGAATGCTTTCGAAGAGTTAAAGAGAAGATTGACCCAAGCTCCTGTCTTGACGTTACCAGAAAGGAATGAACACTTGGTGGTCTATTCGGATGCTTTTTATTTAGGATTAGGTTGTGCGCTGATGCAACGGGGAAAGGTTATAGCCTATGCATCCCGACAGTTGAAGAACCATAGGGCTAACTACCCTACTCATGACTTGGAGTTGGCGGATCTGTTCATCAAAGAGATAGTGACTCGTCATGGTGTTCCGGTGTCTATCATGTCTGACCATGACACTCGGTTTACATCTAAGTTTTGGAAAAGATTTCATGATACGATGGGGACGAGGTTATATATCAGTATGGCTTACCCTTCTCGGACAGATGGTCAGTCGGAGAGGATGATTCAGAAGCTGGAGGATATGCTACGAGTATGCGTCATTGATTTTGGAGGAAGTTGGGTCGAACACTTACCGTTTGCCGAATTCTCATATAACAACAGTTATCATGCCACCATTGGTATGCCTCCATATGAGATGCTATATGGTAGGAAGTGTAGAATTCCTGTATGTTAGGGTGACATCAGGCAGAAAGAGATTGGGAGCATTGAGGTGATCGAGGCTACGATCGAAAAGTTGGAAAAGATCAAGGCCTTTATGAAGGCTGCAAAGGATAGACAGAAGTAGTATGTCGACAAGAGACGTAGACCGATTTAATTCAAGGTGGGTGATAGAGTCATGTTCAAGGTCTCGCCTTGGAAAGGGATCATCTGGTTTAGGAAGCAGGGAAAGTTATGTTTGAGGTACATAGGGCCTTTTCGAATCATTTCCCGATTAGGTGAGGTGGCCTATCGACTGGAGCTACCCGATGATTTAAGTGGAATACATCCAACGTTCCATGTATCTCATCTGAGGAAGTGCTTAGCTGAGGAGGATATGATCATGCCACTCGAGGACATCAAAGTGGATGAACGGCTCAATTATGTGGAGCAGCCAGTGGCCATTATTGACAGAAAAGAGAAGAGGCTAAGGAATAAAGTGGTTCCACTTGTGAGATTACAGTGGAGACACAGGAAGGGGTCGAGTGTACGTGGGAGACTGAGGAGGAGATGAGACAGCATTACCCACAGCTGTTCGAGGAGTGACAGGTTTTGGGGACGAAACCTATATAAGGGGGATGGACTTGTAACACCTGGAAAATTCAGCAAAAAAAAGAGAGAGAAAAGAAAAGAAAAGGGAGAAAATGAGTATCACTTATAAACAAGGGGTTAAAAGTGTACAAGGGGCAAACTTGCACATTATGGGATTTAAAAAGAAGTATGGCAGCCCACATCTCCTTTTTACACACACATTTTGGCTACACAGAAGTAAGAAGAAGCTGCTATCTGTTTCTAGTGAGAGAAAGAAGAAGATCTTCAAGAAGGTGAGGTTTCCTAGTGTTTTCTTCTCGGTTTTCAGTGGGTTTGAACTTCTGGGCCGATCTTTATGTGTTTCCTTTGTGTTTGGCAGCTTGTTTTTGTGTGTTTTAGTGCTAGAACTCCAGGTAGCTCTCGGGTTTGAGGAGGTTTCACTCGAAAGCTATTAGAGGGGAGTTCTAGATCCCCTCTTTAACTTGTTTTATACTCGTTTGGGGCAGATGTGCATATTTACTGAAGTTTTACAAACTGAAATTTGAATTTTCTACGTTTGCGACTGAATTTATCTGTGTTATGTGTTTTAAATGCTTTCTTCATTGCTGTGTAGTGGTAATCTATGTTTTAAGTGTTTAGCATGATAGATCGATACTAAGGACATATTAGAATGATGATTGAGAACTAGAAATAGCAAAAGTTTCATTTCAGGTTGGTTTTGAACATCCCCATTTACTGAGTGTTCAACCGCATTGGTTGAATGTTCCCTCGCATAAGTCTTTTGTTCATCAGCATTTGGTTTTTGTTCATCCGCATTTGCATTTGTTCATCCGCATTTGTATGTGTTCATCCGCATTTGCTGGCCTTCATCTGAATTTGTTGAACTTCATCCGCATTGGTTTTATGTTCAACAGCTAAGTCTGTTGTTCATCCGCATTTGTAAGTGTAAATCCGCATTTGCTGATCTTCATCCGTATTTGCTGAACTTCAACCACATTGTTTAAGTTCATTCACATAAGACTTAGCTCATCCGCATTTAGTATTGTTCATCCTCATTTGGACTTGTTCATTCGTATTTGGACTTGTTCATCCTTATTTGGTTCACCCGCATATCCTTAGACACTTAGAATATTTTTCTAAGAAAAAATACGTATTTGCTTGTCCTCATTTGCTGAACATTCATCCTCATTGGTTTATGTTCATCCACATTTCTTTGGGGACTTTGGATTTTCGAATCTTGGGAAGTAGAATGTAGTGTTAAGTTCTGGAATGTTTTGTTGGTTTATGCCTGTTGATGTTATGTATGATTGTGGGCTGTGGTTGATGCTCCATACTATGTATTATGACGTGACTTTAAGTGGTGTGGTATGTGCTTATGTACGTAAAGTATTATTGTAATGAAAGTGGAAGATAAAGATAATGAAAAGTGGAACGTAATTAAAGAATGAAAGTCTTGCAAGCAAAATGAATGGAGGTTCACAGCCATTGGGTTGTTAGCTCAACTGTGTGTAGGTTAGCTAACTCATGAGGATGCATACAGGGGTCAATCTTGGTGATTGACTAATATGTACGAAACGGGACCCTTCTCGCTTGCCCCAGTACTGGAGTCAGCTTCGGGCACAATGTTAGGGGTCTATTTATAGACTTCGGCCCAGTACCAGCTTCGTGCATAATGTTTGGGTATAGTGTACGACATTGGTCTAGATGAAAGTGAAAGATAATAAAGTACGAAACGAACGACTATGAACAATGATGAAAGATAATAAATGATTATTATCAAGATGTATGTATGATATGTGATCATGAATGAAAGTAAAGGAAATGCTTTTATTAAAAGTAAAGTATTTTAGTATATAAACTGGAACTCATTCAGCATCGCTGAATTTTTATATGCATATCAGTTGGCAGGTCATTGATGATACTTGGGAGGTGCAGGCATGGATGCATAAGCTACTGGGGACAATTCAAGCCTGGCATCCACATTTTGAACATGTTTATGTATTAACAAAATTTATGGGTTGTAAATGATATGATGTGATACTTGACATGTTTTTTATTCATTAATGAAAAGTTAAATTTCCGTTGCAAAATATGGTGTTTTATATTGTTTATGCGATGATTAACCAACTGTAAGCGTCTCGGGAACGGGGCCTTACAAGTTTTCGGTTTCCTTGCATCGTGAACTCATTATAACTAGTAGGTAATTTGATATAGGTAAATTGGTAACATTATGAATGAACGAATCTTAAAAGCTTGTTCCTTTATTACCACTTTAATCAAAAGTTAACACCTTGAAGTTATGTTCTTACAAACCCTAATTTAAAAGTATCAATTGTGGATCTTGCGGAATTGGAAACCCGAAAATGATTGTTTCTTATTATTTAATCAAATTCATTTAAAAGTTTTTTGCTTTTTGCAATGGTGTTCTTAATTTCATCCAAAGTTTTAATATTTAATTATAAAGTTCGTGTCTTTAATTTAATCGAGTCGTATTTGTTAAACACTTTCCACATATTCGCTGTGGAGACAACCTTACTTACCCTTACACAATAAAGGTAGCTAAGACCGGTATATTAACTAGTTTTTGATCGAGTCTCGACAACCAGATCAAAAGGGCACAGTTGCCGGGGAGTTAGCGCGCAGTGTTATTTCTTGTAAATTTTTTTAGTTTTATTTTCTTTCTTTTGTTTTGTTTCGCTACGCTAGGTGTTTTATGTCTTTCAAGTTACTCTCAAGTAGTTAAACTAACCATGAATCAAGTTTATTATTCATGTACTGGTTGTGGGAGTCCAGTTCACACACAAGATGATTGTTAGAGTACTTGAAAAAGTGTGAAGATGCGAGAAGAAAATTATATATGTTGGATGTTCATTATGATGGTGTACCATCATCTTATCCGTACTTTGAGGCATCTTATCCATATTATAAAGATATTATCAGTCAGAGGCGAACTAAAACTTTGAGCAAGATTTTTATTGCAACAATTATGAACCAGAGACGATGCAAAGCTTGTGTTCTAAGGAAGATCATAACGGCTATCACCAAGCATACTCTCAGCCAGCATAGGCCGATTTTGAAAGGCGTAATCAAAGGGATTTTTCTGGATGCTCAAACCAATCAAAACCTTCTCAATGTTATGATCAGAATCAATGTCAGTTTCCTTATCAAAAACAAGAAAATATTGATATCCAAAATGTTAAGCAATTTCAACATAATTATCAATCTGTGGAGGAGGAAAAGATTGCTCGATTCGAAGTGATGTTGTCCATGATCGATGAAAGTTTATCACAACACCAACTTTCAGATCAACAATGACTCCACTACCTTAGCATAAAACATGGTGTGCTTTTGATGAAAATCTAGATTTAAGAGTCACTAGAAAACAAGGTAATGGAGGAGGTTGTGGATACTAATACCACACTACTTCCCTCGGTTGTAGAAGAATCAGAGATTGAATCCACCATGGCTAAGGAAACAGTGGAAGAGCTAGTTATGAATTTTTTGAAGAAAGACATTAAACTTATTAAAAAACCAGAGACTGTGTTAATCAAAGTTTATCCCGACCCTTCTCTTGTACTATTACTCCAACATACAAAGTTAAGGAAGAGGATTTAAAAATGAAGAAAAGAAAGGTGACATTGCATGACATTGGACAAGTTATCATGAAGTGGCTTCCTAACAACTTCTCATTTTACTTGCCAATCATTGGAAAGCAATTATGGAACTGATATGTTAATTATTGAGGGTTTGTTGGAAACTCACTAGGAAAATGTGGGCTTCGACCACCTTAGTGGTGACAGGTATAGTCTGGCTGAAGACTTTAAACTTAGCGCTAATGAGAGGCAACCCGCGAACTTTGTAGGTGTGTTCACTATAAATCCTCACGAGACTACAACTCGTCCACTCGGGTCTACCGAGGGGTTTAAAGGCTTGTTTCATATGCTAAATGCAATCGTGATTCCTACGGAAGTGAGTTTTGCTTCTATTATTAGCTTGTGTGCTCTTTTTTTTGTTTTGGAAGATCAATCATGCACCAGACGCAAGCACTCAAGTGTAGGGAGACAAATAATTTAATGCAGGCTTTTACTAATGATCATGATCAGGATCATGTACTCCTTCCTTACCTTGTTTGCATTGATTATTGGGTGTTTGAGTATGATTTGTTTTATTTAGTTAGTGGTAATTATAGTAATTGTTCTCACTTATATTGAATGAATTTGTTCTTTCGATTTGTGGTTGAATCTTAACCATACATTGCGGAAAATGTATCCTAAGTGTGGGGATGGGGGAAGGAAAGAAAATAATTGTTTAATGAGAAGAGTGCTAAATATGAGAAATTGTAAAAAAATTATAATTTTTTAAAAAAATGTCCCAAGCAAGCTTGAAAATATGTAAAGATCGAATCTTTAAGTACATAGCATTAACTAATTACCTACTAAAGCATGGTTTTTGGTTCTTGGTCATGATTAGATTCGTTTTTATGTTTCAAAAAAGGAATATGACTTTAGATTTATTTAACCGAGGGTAATAAGCTATAAGGTGGATCTTTCATTCATAGGTTACATTAGGTTCCTTAAGTTAAAAGAATAATTCATATGGAATGTTTCAAGCAAGAAACCAAGTTATGCTCAAAGATGATAAAGGCATTAGGCTCTAGCCTTAGGAATTAAAAAGCATTTTTATTTTTTGTTTTTTAGATCATACCCAATATTTAGAAACCAAAAGAAAGTCAAGTTGGTACCGAATGATATATATGATGAAAAAAATTGAAATATGAAGCCTTTTATTGTTATAGTTTTGTTTTTGATGAAATCCAAATTGGATAGGTAATCATGTGCTCAAAAGTGGCCAAAGTGCCAAGCCTCGTTCTTCGCTAAGTCGATAAGAACGTTTTCAAATTATATGAAAATATAGGCTAAAAAAGGTCATATCGTTCGAAAAGCGAGAAATCAAAAGAGGGCCAATGTTAGTGTGCCTCACAAAAGAAAAAAAATCATATAAGTTGGGCCAATGTTTCCTCACAATGAAAAATGCATTGATATTAATAATAGACCTTCAAAGATGGTAAGCTTACCCGATTTTTGGATTTTATCACTTTTAAGCCATTTATATCCTTAAATTCCTACCCTAACCTAAGCCTAATGAAAAACCCATGACAAAGTCCTTTTAATTTGTATGCAATTTAGGTGGATTGTGAGAAAATGTGATTATATGCATAGGCAAAACGTGAAGGCCTATTAGGCTTGGTTAGGTGAATTTAGATTTAAAGTAACATGATTTTGTTTGAAAAAAACAAAATTGACAAATATGCTTAAAAGAAAAGGTATACGAATTTGGGTATGACCTTGAATCGAAACTGGGAATTAGTAAGGGATTGGGGAATATGTTTTGAGAATAAAGTTTGAAAGTTACTTAAAAGCTTTGCTTAGGGAAAAGCAAAGAATAAGTGTGGGGATGTGATCACGTGTCAATATTTTAGTGTTTAATTTATCTAAATGCCTGATTCTGTATAGTTAATATTGTAAAACAAGTTGATTTTTTATGTTTTGATTCATAGGTGTTTGGAGCTAAAAGAAGCATAATTTGAATCAAAAGAATCAAAACATGAAAGTTGAAGGACTAAAGATTCAAATATCAAAAAATTAAAAAAAAGAGGTGAAGAAAGAGACCCGGAGTATGATACTTCAGGTTTGGGCATATCATACTCTGGGCGGCATATTGGTGGCGTATTTGTGGGCGTATTTAACAAAAGGAACAGAAAGTTGGGCGTATGGAACCTGAGGGGGGTGTATGATACACCGACTGTGGGCGTATCATAGGCCGGTTGCTGAACAAACTTCGGATTTAGTGGAAAACCAATTTCCAAGCTCAATTCTTGACGATTCTTAGCTCATTTGTGGTGATCTCAAGCCTTCCCATTCATCCCAAATCATCTACAAACATTACCAAGCTCAATTCTTGATGATTAGAATCTGATTTGTGGTGATCTCAAGCCTTCCCATTCATCCCAAATCATCTACAAACATTATCAAATCAAGATTGAAGATCCGATGAAGACCATGAGTGGCTAAGTTCTTGCTTGATTACTTTCGAGAGTACAATTCTTGTCAAATGAGATAATTGATATGCTTTGATTAGGTTTTTGTATTGAACATAGAATTATTTAATGAAAAATTATGTTTTGATCAAGTTAAAAGGTTTACTTATAAATAAAATTGTGTGCTTGATTATTAGTTTCCAGTTTCCTTGCATCGTGAACTCATTAAAACTAGTAGGCAATTTGATATAGGTAAATTGGTAACATTATGAAGGAACGAATCTTAAAAGCTCGTTCCTTTTACCACTTTAATCAAAAGTTAACACCTTGAAGTTATGTTCTTACAAACCCTAATTTAAAAGTATCAATTATGGATCTTGCTGAATTGAAAACCCGAAAGCAATTGTTTCTTATTATTTAATCAATTTCGTTTTAGAGTTTTTTGCTTTTTGCAATAGTGTTCTTAATTTCATCCAAAGTTTTAATCTTTAAATATAAAGTTCATGTCTTTAACTTAATTAAGTCATATTTGTTAAACACTTTCCATATATTCCCTGTGGAGACGACCTTACTTACCCTTACACCATAAAGGTAACTAAGACCGATATAATAACTTGTTTTTGATCGAGTCTCAACAACCAAATCAAAGGGAAAAGAAGTTGAAAGGCAAAGCTTAAAGCAAAAGATTAGGAGATTCAAAAGCTGGAAGCTGATCAAAAGGCCCAGAAACTGATTGTTCAATTGGAGTAAAGGTAAAAACTCAAGAAGTGAACAATGCAAAGCTTGATATAGCTTACTTGACAAATCAAATTGTTACACCCCGGGCCCAAGGAGGGTGGGACATCACAGATTAGCAAAATACATGGCAGCAGAAACTAACCATCACAAGAGCACATAAGGAGAGAAATCACATGGCGTTACATTAAAATAGCAAATTAGGGCTATACAGGTCCAACCCAAAGTACAAAAGCCAAAAACCATCACAATTTGTTCATAACTTTAACAAACATCAAGTCAAATTGTCTAAAATGTTTTAAAGTAAGTAATGCCACTAGTAGACATGGAACTAGGTCATCTAAACGAGGCTTCCCAACAAGTCCAATCTTCCATCAAGGGTTACCTGAAACACGCTCAAAAGATTTTTGTGTCAACTATAAAGTCGGTGAGTTCAAGTGCTTAAAGTTTAAACCAAAAGGACTCTTAAGAGTCCAAGAACTAGTTTAAAATCATAAGTATCATTTGCTATGGAGGCCACAATCAATCCTGCACTCAGTCCCAGCTAGCCTCTTCTAAACTTGTGTTATTACAGGTTAACCCATCGGGAGAACTGAGCCTCAAACAGTTTCCAATACCTACTGAGTGGTACACCATAGTTTCTTATAATACTCGTTACATGACACAAACGACCCTGCAGGATCTCATTGTGATACCCTTCCTATTATGTCATTGGGTTATGATGAAAGGCACTGTGCGTGGGGGATTCCTCAAGTAGATCTACCCATATAAAACAAGCGGTTCACCAAGAATTAATGATTGTGATACAATATGAGAGCAGGTTCTAACAATCACCACAATATATAAGCATCATATTAAAGCACGTAAATAATTTCAGTTCAAACACAGCATTTTCATCCTAAAACAATAGTAAAAAGGGGAACACTAAACTCTCCTTATTGTTAATCAACGGTTCTTCAAGTACAGAAAAAGATTCAAGTCCTAGCACCCTCTCAGCAAGATTCAAGTAGTAAGCTATATGTTCTTAGACTATTATAGGTGTAACCAGGTGTGTTTTATGGTGATAGGTTCATGTAGCTTCATTTCTTAAGAGTTTGCGTCAAAAAGTTTCCTTTTTAGGAAAGTTAGGGTTTTATCATATAAATGACAAGTTTTTATGATTCTTATCAATGTTTTAAGGTGATAATAATTTTATCAAGTATTTTTAGTTATAGGCTGGTCGAATTTAGGTGAAATTGCAGAATTTAGACTTTGGTCCCTCAATTTTCAAAATTTACAATTTTTACCTAAAAGTTTGCTTTCTTTCATTTCATGACCCAAAATGGCACTTATTAGTTTTCAGAGCTTTTTATAACCCATTTGGGCCTGTTTAAACTCCAAATTTCTAGAATTTAGTTTGTGGGATTAAAACACAAATTTTTAAGTTACCGGTTACGGTAAAACCGACAATTTAAGCATCTAGTTCTAGATCCTTGATATCAATTAACCAAAACTTGAATATTTCTTACTAAGCACTTCTAGTAGGTTTTGTGATCTGATTAAAATGAGTTTTTGGGTCATAAGAACATAAGGCCTCGTTTTTACAATACACTTGTTAAAAACTTATTTTACCCGGAACCAAAATGTCAAATCCATTTTCCTCCATTTCTTCCACCAAAATCTCATCTTGGGGGTTCTAAATTACTGAAATAACATAAACTTATTGGTTTTAGGCTTGTTATACTATTTTTAAAATTTTATCTAAAAATCTCCCGGTTTAGGCTTATTTTTGGTAAATAAATCCATAAAAATCACATATTAATCCAATAAATCACCAAATTCGATTTTGAATACTAAAATACTTATTTTAGGGCCTGGAATCTTTTAAACTTGTAACTTTTTATGTTTTGACCATTTTTCAGAATTTTACCACCTTTCGGGTCTTTAATTTCACCCATTTAGTCCATAATACCACACCTTTTTACCTATTGAACAACTACCACGAATTTTATAAGTTTAATATCACCAAACTACTGGAAAAAAACATTAGCTCACGAATTTTTGCATTCATAGCATCATTGTTGCATTTAAGGGTGAAATATTACATTTACACTTATGTACTCAACATAGTTTGAGCTTAAACATCATCAAACCTTTTTGTAACTTTTAACTCAGGTTATTATGATGTTCATAAACTGTTTTTGAGCATATGATAACATGAGTTGAGGGGCTTTTCAAAAAAGCTAGATTTTTGGTGCTAAAACACATGAAAAAGAGGGTTTTCGGGGTGAAAATCGGGTGCACCAACCCTTGGTCCATGCACACTCTTTAAAATATACCTTGTGTGAAGTTGTGAGTTCCCCAAAAACAGTGGTGTGGCCCTCAAGTTTCTGTTTCAAATAAGAAAAGTAAGATTTTCGGTAGATAAGAGGGGAAAATCACAAGAATGGCCTTACTCGGGTGAGTTGAAGCTTACACTTCAGGGATGTGATGTTGTTCGGTTGACTCCAAGAGTTGATGGGCTGCTGAATCTTGATGTGAAGCTGGAAATCCTTGAATCTCGAAAGTTCTTGCAAAAACCTCAAATTTTTGGTCTCCTCCAAGCTTGAGCTTGTAGTAATCAATGTTATACTTAAAGAAATTCTTCAAATATGGCTGGAATGGAGAGAATTTGCAGCAATATTGAAGAGGGAGAGAGTGATTTCATGAGGTAGAGAGAGAGATGGAGAAGAAAGAATGATTTGCATGGATGGGGAAGAGGTGGTGAGTAGAGAGAGGGGTGGCCGAATTTGAGTGGGGGGAGGGAGAGTTTTTTGTTTTTGTAATTTATTGTGTAGTGTAATGTGTTGTAGTGTAGTGGATTATGAATTATTGTTTTTATAAGGTTTTTAAGAGTGTAGAATGACATATATATATATATATATATATACATACAGATCTATACATATATATATATACATATATATATATACATATATATATATACATATATATATATATACATATATATATATACATATATATATATACATATATATATATACATACATACATATATATATATATATACATACATATATATATACATATATATATATATATATGTTTGTGTGCCGTAAATATGTGTGTACACACATATAATTTGTTTTATTTAAAGTTCTAATTTCTAGCATAGATTTAATATTTCTCTAAAATCACTTAATAATTTCTAGACTAAAGCTAGTTATAGTGGAATCTTCTAAGGCAATTAACCATGTAAACAATTAACATGGAAGAAAGAAGATAATAATGATAAAAATAAATTAATGCTAGATTATATAAAGTTTAAAGTAGAACCTAGAACTCGGTTGTTACACAAATAGAAGAGAATGATAGTGAAATATTTTACCTGAAAAGAATTATCTCTGAACAAGTAGAGGTGATTAAAAGATTGAACAAGGAATTGGAGGATGTTGATAATCAAAGACTGAATGAAGAAGAACAATCAAAAGATCATGAACATGAGTTGACAAAACAGTTCAATGATCAAACTCTATCATTTCCTGATGAAACAAGCTCTCATGATCTACAAACAGAGCAATCAATTGTCATCCCAGAAAAGAGATACACAATGGATCAATTGTTTAATGATGCCAATCCATTTGAGAATATTCATTATTCATCTATTCTGAGGAAACATTTTCATACCAAGGACTCTCAACAACAATAGTAGTCAACCATGATTGCTGTGAATCCATTGACTAAACAACAAAAGGAGCTCATTAGAAAGTTTACTGAGTCCTTGAAAGATTAATTAGAACAATCTAAGTAACAAGAACCATCATCATCATAATAGACTTTAAAGACTTATGAAGGAAGAAAAAAAAGGTTATACCTTGCTTCATTAGCAAAAGCGAAAGAAAAGATAATTGAGGAAGATGAACCGGAATGCCCTCCTATGATGTTTTTAAAGGTTAAAGCAAAGCCTATGGATGAGGATGAATTCAAACAACAAGCTAAGTGTATTGATCTAGAAGAAGGTGAAATAAATAAATCTCTTGAACAAGCACAAGATCCTATCATTATTACTGATTCTAAGGATGAAGTAGAGAGCATTAAAGATGAAACATAGGATATCCAAAGCTTGTTACCAGATGATCCTGAAACCCTCATGGTAATTGAACAAACAAACAGAGGATTTCCATATGATTCTTTCATTCACCTAAACCTATCTGAAGTAAAAGACTTTCTCAAAGATTTTCAAAATGTGATGAAGAATGAAGTTGAACAAACATATAAGAGATACAAGCAGATAAAAGACCAACAAGAGTTCCAAAAGAATCTCCCTAAGGATCCTTAGATTGATTAAAGGACATACTCCCGAGTTAAAAGCTGGTTGAGTCATACTAGGATGCCATATAGATGCTACACTGGAATGTCCTTTGCACAAATAAAAGAACTAGCAAGGGGTATATACAAGAACTTGCTCACAAATGCTCTTAAGCATCAAGTCATCAGACCACATCTAGCATTAGAGCTGTCTACATACCATCAAGCACCTTTAGAGCTTCATCCTATTAAGGAGCCTAGACAGTTCCTGCCTCATAGATTATGGCCAGAAGGCAATGAAGTTAAAGAGATGATCAATGAGAATATTAATTTTGTAAAGCTCTATGACAGGATCATTCTCACAGTATCTACCAAAGAAAGAAAATAGTGGCATGGAAATATGATGAAATTTAGAATGCTGTCCTCATAAAGAGAATATCAGGTCTTGTTCAGTATTTATCATACAAATCTAAATTGCGAACATTATCTTATGAAGGTAGACTTGACTAATGCAACTGAGAATGGTGAATCACACAAAAAATCCAAGAGGTGTTGATTTCTTTCATATAATTAAATCCTACATGAATAGATAACATCATGAGCTCAAACAAAAAGAAGACAGAGAAGATAAGCTTCACATTGCAAAACTAAGAAGAGAACAAAAGGTAGCAGGCAAACAAAAGATACAAGGTGAAGGAAAATAAGAAAGCCTTGATTTTGAACTTCTTAACAAAGTTGGTTATTCATTAAGACCAACTGACCTCAAGTTGATCTTGAAGAAAATTAAAAGAAATCAATACGATCATCCAATTACAAGATGGTATTATTATGAGAACCATTTTGAGGTTGTATTGGAAAGGAAGTTAGAAGGAAAGGAAGCATCTGATATTAGACTATTTGATCCAGGGGAGATTAAATTACTACATCCATCTTATGTTTTCTTCATGAAAACAAATTCATTCCCATAGATTGAAGATGTACTATACAAGGGTGACTGTTGTTATTTCATACACATGCTGAGAATCCTAGGAATTGTCTATGTCAATACTGATTTGAAGCAAAGGTTGAAGACACATCAGTAGTCATTGACACAAATACAAGGAATTACAAATCTAAGGATCTTAGAAAATAACAACCTAGAAGTTTTGAATGGTGATGATGTTGTAACCATGTTGGTTAGCAACATTAAAGCACAAATTTTAGATCAATAAACCCCATAACAAATTATTCAACTTCCAATTACTTACAAGTACAATGATCAGACAAGTTCTATTGAATACTTCACATAACACGCAGTGAACTGCTTGAATGCAATGAAGGTTGTCTCCTTGCCTAATCAAGTAAAAGAAGAAGAAAAGGATCAAATCACGGATGAGGAGATCCAAGATCTAGTTAAAGCTTCATCAGAATCGTAAAAGAATCAAGATGAAGCAGACCCATCTCAATCATGATCAAGGTTGACTAACAATCAAATAATCAAAACAAGAAATAAACATTCATATCTAACCACACATAAAATGCATAACATCAATCATTCACTTGTAAATTCATATAATCAATCATAACATCATTCAACCATACATAGGAATGAAATCAAACAAATCAAACTGATTACGCATATCAGTAAATCATACAATCAATCAAATCATTCAATCATTCAAAATCAGCAAATCATGCAACCAATCAATCAATCATTTAAATCAAATCAAATAAAAAATGTCATGTCTAACAAACAAAATCACTAACAATCAAACATAACAAAGATTGGCAGCATCATCCTTTGGGGAGTATTGTTGGACTCAACAAGCTCATTGAAGGACAATGCCTGCCTTAATTAATCAAACTTGTTCTAACATTCAAATAACCATTTACTAACATACATTCATTAGTAGCATTCAAATCAAACACTAATTGATGTTTAAATTTCTTTTAACAAATTTTATAGATAAATAAATTTTGCAAGTGTTGACAAGCCCATAGCGGATGCCCAACTGTCAGCAGTGGATGAAGTATGAAGAATGTCCAAGTATAGAAAGTGGATGAACAAACAACTCACAGCCGATGAACAAGTCCACAGTGGATGTTCAATATCCATAATGGATGAACACTCCACAATGAACAACAATTAAGCAAACATCAAAGTTTTCACATCGAACATCAATATGTTCATAGGGTACAACATTTGTTCATAGCGGATAATTCATTCATCATCACTAACGGACAGCCAATCATTCACATCAAACATGTCATCATCCACAGCGGACAACACTTAGACTTAGGATTATTTGTAATTTTTTTTACATAAGGGTACTTTTGTAATTGTACATAGTATTTTCATAGGCTATAAACAGCCGTGTACCCTAATCCTTTGTAAGCTTATGAACAAATTATCAATCAATCAAGCATTTTCTATTCTTTGTGCATCATACCATATAAACACACAATCACACAATCATACACACACATTAGAGATCATATCATACATCATGGGTTTCCACACCATGTTGTTTAAGTATTGATTTGTTGTTTGAGAGATTAAAAAGGTCCTTAGGGGATCAACCTTGTTCATACAACAAAGCTAAATCCATCATTGTGTTGTGATAGTAAATAGTTAACTAAGATTCCGCATTCGTTAGCTGTTGATCAAAGAGGAAGTTTTTGCTAATCTAAACCAATCTGATCCAACAAGTGGTATTAGAGCTTTGGCTCTTGATTTTCTTGAAGTTATCTTTTAACAAATCACTAGTTTCTTCCTTGATCAAACTATTAAACACCATATTTCTTCATACCTCTCTACCTTTTCAAAATGACTGTTGTAGCCATCTCAAGTAAACATGACTTGGAGAATGGAACTCAAACAAAACCTCCAATGTTTACACCACATTATTATAATACCTGGAAAATCCGAATAGAAAATTTCATAAGGAATCAAGACATGAGACTCTGGCTCTTTATTCTGAATGGACCATATGTCCTTATGGTTTAAGCTGTTGGTGAAGGAGGAGTCATGATTCTCAAAGATCCCATAACTATTAGGATGAATATTTGAAGATGGATATGGATTCAAAGGCTCTTTGGGTGATCAAAATGAACATACCAAACAACATCATGCATGGCCTCGATGGGAAGCATTGATGGCTAGATTTGAAAGAACTTAAGATATGAAAGAAAACAAGAGAGATATCTTGAAACAGAAGTTCAAGAACTTTGGTTTCACACAGGGAGAAACCATGACTGGTACATATATTAAATATATTGAACTTTTAGACTCTCTCAATGAAGATGGAGTGAAGATGGACAATAGTGATGTTCTCAAAAAGTTCTTAAGATCATTACCAAAGACATGGATAGTTTACACTGTGTCCATCAAAGGAACTAAGAACCTAAAAACAATGACTCTTGAGGAGTTATATGGCATCCTAAGTGCTTATTAAATGGACATTGATGCAGATGAAGAATCTCTAAGCAGATCTTCAAACCTCTTAAATTCATCAGCTCTCATGGCCCCTATTCATTAGCCGGTCACTATCACTCACACTCCCAAGTCTATCAAACTCCGATGGTGACTTATCAATACCGATGATCACTATCACTCACACTCCCAAGAAAATAGTGGCATGGAAATATGATGAAATTTAGAATGCTGTCCTCATAAAGAGAATATCAGGTCTTGTTCAGTATTTATCATACAAATCTAAATTGCGAACATTATCTTATGAAGGTAGACTTGACTAATGCAACTGAGAATGGTGAATCACACAAAAAATCCAAGAGGTGTTGATTTCTTTCAT
Organism: Flaveria sonorensis; assembly: GCA_025506505.1. Classification (NCBI taxonomy): domain Eukaryota; kingdom Viridiplantae; phylum Streptophyta; class Magnoliopsida; order Asterales; family Asteraceae; genus Flaveria; species Flaveria sonorensis. The sequence continues at coordinate 44,859,087 of CM046426.1, read as the reverse complement.
ATAATTAAATCCTACATGAATAGATAACATCATGAGCTCAAACAAAAAGAAGACAGAGAAGATAAGCTTCACATTGCAAAACTAAGAAGAGAACAAAAGGTAGCAGGCAAACAAAAGATACAAGGTGAAGGAAAATAAGAAAGCCTTGATTTTGAACTTCTTAACAAAGTTGGTTATTCATTAAGACCAACTGACCTCAAGTTGATCTTGAAGAAAATTAAAAGAAATCAATACGATCATCCAATTACAAGATGGTATTATTATGAGAACCATTTTGAGGTTGTATTGGAAAGGAAGTTAGAAGGAAAGGAAGCATCTGATATTAGACTATTTGATCCAGGGGAGATTAAATTACTACATCCATCTTATGTTTTCTTCATGAAAACAAATTCATTCCCATAGATTGAAGATGTACTATACAAGGGTGACTGTTGTTATTTCATACACATGCTGAGAATCCTAGGAATTGTCTATGTCAATACTGATTTGAAGCAAAGGTTGAAGACACATCAGTAGTCATTGACACAAATACAAGGAATTACAAATCTAAGGATCTTAGAAAATAACAACCTAGAAGTTTTGAATGGTGATGATGTTGTAACCATGTTGGTTAGCAACATTAAAGCACAAATTTTAGATCAATAAACCCCATAACAAATTATTCAACTTCCAATTACTTACAAGTACAATGATCAGACAAGTTCTATTGAATACTTCACATAACACGCAGTGAACTGCTTGAATGCAATGAAGGTTGTCTCCTTGCCTAATCAAGTAAAAGAAGAAGAAAAGGATCAAATCACGGATGAGGAGATCCAAGATCTAGTTAAAGCTTCATCAGAATCGTAAAAGAATCAAGATGAAGCAGACCCATCTCAATCATGATCAAGGTTGACTAACAATCAAATAATCAAAACAAGAAATAAACATTCATATCTAACCACACATAAAATGCATAACATCAATCATTCACTTGTAAATTCATATAATCAATCATAACATCATTCAACCATACATAGGAATGAAATCAAACAAATCAAACTGATTACGCATATCAGTAAATCATACAATCAATCAAATCATTCAATCATTCAAAATCAGCAAATCATGCAACCAATCAATCAATCATTTAAATCAAATCAAATAAAAAATGTCATGTCTAACAAACAAAATCACTAACAATCAAACATAACAAAGATTGGCAGCATCATCCTTTGGGGAGTATTGTTGGACTCAACAAGCTCATTGAAGGACAATGCCTGCCTTAATTAATCAAACTTGTTCTAACATTCAAATAACCATTTACTAACATACATTCATTAGTAGCATTCAAATCAAACACTAATTGATGTTTAAATTTCTTTTAACAAATTTTATAGATAAATAAATTTTGCAAGTGTTGACAAGCCCATAGCGGATGCCCAACTGTCAGCAGTGGATGAAGTATGAAGAATGTCCAAGTATAGAAAGTGGATGAACAAACAAGTCACAGCCGATGAACAAGTCCACAGTGGATGTTCAATATCCATAATGGATGAACACTCCACAATGAACAACAATTAAGCAAACATCAAAGTTTTCACATCGAACATCAATATGTTCATAGGGTACAACATTTGTTCATAGCGGATAATTCATTCATCATCACTAACGGACAGCCAATCATTCACATCAAACATGTCATCATCCACAGCGGACAACACTTAGACTTAGGATTATTTGTAATTTTTTTACATAAGGGTACTTTTGTAATTGTACATAGTATTTTCATAGGCTATAAACAGCCGTGTACCCTAATCCTTTGTAAGCTTATGAACAAATTATCAATCAATCAAGCATTTTCTATTCTTTGTGCATCATACCATATAAACACACAATCACATAATCATACACACACATTAGAGATCATATCACACATCATGGGTTTCCACACCATGTTGTTTAAGTATTGATTTGTTGTTTGAGAGATTAAAAAGGTCCTTAGGGGATCAACCTTGTTCATACAACAAAGCTGAATCCATCATTGTGTTGTGATAGTAAATAGTTAACTAAGATTCCGCATTCGTTAGCTGTTGATCAAAGAAGAAGTTTTTGCTAATCTAAACCAATCTGATCCAACAAGTGGTATTAGAGCTTTGGCTCTTGATTTTCTTGAAGTTATCTTTTAACAAATCACTAGTTTCTTCCTTGATCAAACTATTAAACACCATATTTCTTCATACCTCTCTACCCTTTCAAAATGACTGTTGTAGCCATCTCAAGTAAACATGACTTGGAGAATGGAACTCAAGCTAAACCTCCAATGTTTACACCACATTATTATAATACCTGGAAAATCCGAATAGAAAATTTCATAAGGAATCAAGACATGAGACTCTGGCTCTTTATTCTGAATGGACCATATGTCCTTATGGTTTAAGCTGTTGGTGAAGGAGGAGTCATGATTCTCAAAGATCCCATAACTATTAGGATGAATATTTGAAGATGGATATGGATTCAAAGGCTCTTTGGGTGATCAAAATGAACATACCAAACAACATCATGCATGGCCTCGATGGGAAGCATTGATGGCTAGATTTGAAAGAACTTAAGATATGAAAGAAAACAAGAGAGATATCTTGAAACAGAAGTTCAAGAACTTTGGTTTCACACAGGGAGAAACCATGACTGGTACATATATTAAATATATTGAACTTTTAGACTCTCTCAATGAAGATGGAGTGAAGATGGACAATAGTGATGTTCTCAAAAAGTTCTTAAGATCATTACCAAAGACATGGATAGTTTACACTGTGTCCATCAAAGGAACTAAGAACCTAAAAACAATGACTCTTGAGGAGTTATATGGCATCCTAAGTGCTTATTAAATGGACATTGATGCAGATGAAGAATCTCTAAGCAGATCTTCAAACCTCTTAAATTCATCAGCTCTCATGGCCCCTATTCATTAGCCGGTCACTATCACTCACACTCCCAAGTCTATCAAACTCCGATGGTGACTTATCAATACCGATGATCACTATCACTCACACTCCCAAGAAAATAGTGGCATGGAAATATGATGAAATTTAGAATGCTGTCCTCATAAAGAGAATATCAGGTCTTGTTCAGTATTTATCATACAAATCTAAATTGCGAACATTATCTTATGAAGGTAGACTTGACTAATGCAACTGAGAATGGTGAATCACACAAAAAATCCAAGAGGTGTTGATTTCTTTCATATAATTAAATCCTACATGAATAGATAACATCATGAGCTCAAACAAAAAGAAGACAGAGAAGATAAGCTTCACATTGCAAAACTAAGAAGAGAACAAAAGGTAGCAGGCAAACAAAAGATACAAGGTGAAGGAAAATAAGAAAGCCTTGATTTTGAACTTCTTAACAAAGTTGGTTATTCATTAAGACCAACTGACCTCAAGTTGATCTTGAAGAAAATTAAAAGAAATCAATACGATCATCCAATTACAAGATGGTATTATTATGAGAACCATTTTGAGGTTGTATTGGAAAGGAAGTTAGAAGGAAAGGAAGCATCTGATATTAGACTATTTGATCCAGGGGAGATTAAATTACTACATCCATCTTATGTTTTCTTCATGAAAACAAATTCATTCCCATAGATTGAAGATGTACTATACAAGGGTGACTGTTGTTATTTCATACACATGCTGAGAATCCTAGGAATTGTCTATGTCAATACTGATTTGAAGCAAAGGTTGAAGACACATCAGTAGTCATTGACACAAATACAAGGAATTACAAATCTAAGGATCTTAGAAAATAACAACCTAGAAGTTTTGAATGGTGATGATGTTGTAACCATGTTGGTTAGCAACATTAAAGCACAAATTTTAGATCAATAAACCCCATAACAAATTATTCAACTTCCAATTACTTACAAGTACAATGATCAGACAAGTTCTATTGAATACTTCACATAACACGCAGTGAACTGCTTGAATGCAATGAAGGTTGTCTCCTTGCCTAATCAAGTAAAAGAAGAAGAAAAGGATCAAATCACGGATGAGGAGATCCAAGATCTAGTTAAAGCTTCATCAGAATCGTAAAAGAATCAAGATGAAGCAGACCCATCTCAATCATGATCAAGGTTGACTAACAATCAAATAATCAAAACAAGAAATAAACATTCATATCTAACCACACATAAAATGCATAACATCAATCATTCACTTGTAAATTCATATAATCAATCATAACATCATTCAACCATACATAGGAATGAAATCAAACAAATCAAACTGATTACGCATATCAGTAAATCATACAATCAATCAAATCATTCAATCATTCAAAATCAGCAAATCATGCAACCAATCAATCAATCATTTAAATCAAATCAAATAAAAAATGTCATGTCTAACAAACAAAATCACTAACAATCAAACATAACAAAGATTGGCAGCATCATCCTTTGGGGAGTATTGTTGGACTCAACAAGCTCATTGAAGGACAATGCCTGCCTAATTAATCAAACTTGTTCTAACATTCAAATAACCATTTACTAACATACATTCATTAGTAGCATTCAAATCAAACACTAATTGATGTTTAAATTTCTTTTAACAAATTTTATAGATAAATAAATTTTGCAAGTGTTGACAAGCCCATAGCGGATGCCCAACTGTCAGCAGTGGATGAAGTATGAAGAATGTCCAAGTATAGAAAGTGGATGAACAAACAACTCACAGCCGATGAACAAGTCCACAGTGGATGTTCAATATCCATAATGGATGAACACTCCACAATGAACAACAATTAAGCAAACATCAAAGTTTTCACATCGAACATCAATATGTTCATAGGGTACAACATTTGTTCATAGCGGATAATTCATTCATCATCACTAACGGACAGCCAATCATTCACATCAAACATGTCATCATCCACAGCGGACAACACTTAGACTTAGGATTATTTGTAATTTTTTTTACATAAGGGTACTTTTGTAATTGTACATAGTATTTTCATAGGCTATAAACAGCCGTGTACCCTAATCCTTTGTAAGCTTATGAACAAATTATCAATCAATCAAGCATTTTCTATTCTTTGTGCATCATACCATATAAACACACAATCACACAATCATACACACACATTAGAGATCATATCACACATCATGGGTTTCCACACCATGTTGTTTAAGTATTGATTTGTTGTTTGAGAGATTAAAAAGGTCCTTAGGGGATCAACCTTGTTCATACAACAAAGCTGAATCCATCATTGTGTTGTGATAGTAAATAGTTAACTAAGATTCCGCATTCGTTAGCTGTTGATCAAAGAAGAAGTTTTTGCTAATCTAAACCAATCTGATCCAACAAGTGGTATTAGAGCTTTGGCTCTTGATTTTCTTGAAGTTATCTTTTAACAAATCACTAGTTTCTTCCTTGATCAAACTATTAAACACCATATTTCTTCATACCTCTCTACCCTTTCAAAATGACTGTTGTAGCCATCTCAAGTAAACATGACTTGGAGAATGGAACTCAAACTAAACCTCCAATGTTTACACCACATTATTATAATACCTGGAAAATCCGAATAGAAAATTTCATAAGGAATCAAGACATGAGACTCTGGCTCTTTATTCTGAATGGACCATATGTCCTTATGGTTTAAGCTGTTGGTGAAGGAGGAGTCATGATTCTCAAAGATCCCATAACTATTAGGATGAATATTTGAAGATGGATATGGATTCAAAGGCTCTTTGGGTGATCAAAATGAACATACCAAACAACATCATGCATGGCCTCGATGGGAAGCACTGATGGCTAGATTTGAAAGAACTTAAGATATGAAAGAAAACAAGAGAGATATTTGAAACAGAAGTTCAAGAACTTTGGTTTCACACAGGGAGAAACCATGACTGGTACATATATTAAATATATTGAACTTTTAGACTCTCTCAATGAAGATGGAGTGAAGATGGACAATAGTGATGTTCTCAAAAAGTTCTTAAGATCATTACCAAAGACATGGATAGTTTACACTGTGTCCATCAAAGGAACTAAGAACCTAAAAACAATGACTCTTGAGGAGTTATATGGCATCCTAAGTGCTTATTAAATGGACATTGATGCAGATGAAGAATCTCTAAGCAGATCTTCAAACCTCTTAAATTCATCAGCTCTCATGGCCCCTATTCATTAGCCGGTTCACTATCACTCACACTCCCAAGTCTATCAAACTCCGATGGTGACTTATCAATACCGATGATCACTTACCAGAAATCTCCAACTACTGAATCTCAATCATCACCATCATTCGACCGATGGAATCAGCAAGCCTCGTCATCCTTTTCATAATCATACCCATTTAACTTTTCCTTTGTTAGTGACCAAGCAATCTTCTTTCAACTATCTGAAGAAGATCTAGAGTGCATTCGTCGAGATGACCTTTAGGAAATGAATATCAATTAGTAGATAGCTACGATATCCTTCAGGGCCATGCAATTTCAACAGAGAACCAGAAGAAAGTTCTTGAGACAGAGAAGATCAAGATTTTGGTTTGACAAAAGCAATGTGAAATATTTCAACTACAACTAGCTATGACGTTTTCCTAAGGAATGTAAAGCACCACAGTCAAAACTCTTCTCCTCAAAGTTCATCAAACCTTTCACAACACTCACTTCATTAAGGTCCTTCCATTTCATTCAGCCAAAGAAATACAGCAGAAAAATGATCAAGCTCAAAAAGAAAAGATAATGGAGCTAGAAAAGATTGTTACAAAATTAAAACATGAGCAAACTAACCTAGAGACCCAAATTGATGATCACTTGAGAAGATTACAATCAGCACAATATGATTTAGCCATAGATAAAACATATGCTGATAAATATAATATTCAAACTGAAAAGTTTTAAAAATTACTTGCTTTTATGGAAAATTCCCAGAGGTTGTATCAAACTAAAACATGTTTAGGGTATAATTTTGTGGAACCCCTAACGACATACACTACTACTTATTACCCTAGGTGTAACCTTGAGGTAAAGAATCAAGTATCTATCGAATCCATCTGTACAAAGCCATCTACCGAAGAGAATGAGGCAGCAGAAAATAAAAGAGGATGGAATAGTTGAGGAAGTAGATGAATAGGAGGAGAAGATTAAAAAGGTGGAAGAGAATAGAGAAAAGGAGAAAGAAAGGAGAAAATAACTCAAGGCAAAAACTAAAGGAGATGTGATTTAAAAGATGGAGTTATTAAAAGAGAAACCATCCTCCAACATCAATAAATTGCCTACTGAGTCAAATCTCTCCAAGTCAACGCTTCATTCAAAGCACATCTTCCAGAAGAAGAACCATAACAGCAGCTACTTTGCTGAAACCTCAAACTCTTCATAAATGACACCTCAACCATATATTAAAAAGTCTATACCTGAAGCAGTAGAGATCCACAAAAAGAGGTTCCCAAAGAAGAAGATCGAGCTAACCACCCATGCGGGTCACAAGATAAATAAGATGGGTGGAGTTGAGGTAGGCAAGAATGAGAAGATGAAGAAGGGGTTACAAAAGATGAGGCAGATGATTAAGTCAGCAAAGAAGCAGATGAAAATCACACGCATAATGTGTGGGGAAGATAGTCACTTTGCAAAAGACTGTCAATACAATCCCCTAGCCCATTCCATCAAACATTCCAATAAAACTAAACCCTTAAAGAAGTTTGTAGCTGCCAAATAACCATCAAAAGGAAAAGAAGGTGGTCAATGAACTGTTCGGCACTCAAATGATAAAATCCTTTTAAAAGCTCCCAGGAAAGACAATATGTACATGCTCAACATGCAGAATGCATCACCTTTAGAAAATGTATGATGTTTCATTTTCAAAGCTTCTTTAAATGGTCTTCCCTTTGGCATAGAAGATTTGCACATTTAAATCTCAAAAACATGAATAAACTGGTTCGTAATGGGTTAGTCAGAGGACTGCCAAACAAATAGTTTGCATGTGCTGACCACTGTGTTGCTTGTCGGAAAGCAAAGAAACACAGATCCTCTCATAAGTCCAAAGAATTGAATTCAGTCACAACTCCTTTACATCTTCTTCACATGGACTTGGTTGGGCCAACATGTGTAAAGTGTTTTGAAAGCAAATCATATTGCTTGGTAATAATAGATGATTTTACAAGATTCACTTGGGTTTTCTTTTTAGAAACTAAAGATGAAGCTGCTGTGATTTAAAATCATTTATTGTCAAAATTGAGAACCAAATGGATCAAAAGGTTAATATAATTAGATATGATCAAGGTACTGAATTCAAAAACCACACCCTTGATTCTTTTTATGAATCCAAAGGTATTAAGATGCAATATAGTGATCCTAGAACTCCTTAGCAAAACGGGGTTGCTGAGAGGAGAAATAGGACACTTATTGAGGCTGGAAGGGCCATGTTGTCTGACTCCAAACTTCCTATAACATTATAGGCTGAAGCAATTAGCACTGCGTGCTATGTTCATAATAGACTGTTGATAGTCAAGACACATGGAAAACCTCTTATGAATTGTGGCATAAGAGAAGACCATTCATAGGGTTCCTCAGACCTTTTTGATGTCCATGCGCCCTTCATAATACCAAAGTTCATTTATCCAAGTTTGCTAAGAAATCAGTAGATGAGTTCTTTGTTGGATACTCATCACAAGCTAAGGCTTATAGAGTATACAATAAATTTGATCACATTATTAAAGAATCTGAAAATGTCATACTTAATGAAAATTCTTCAAATAGTGTTAGAAATACCCCAAGTTGAACGTCTGATCAAGATGGATTCACAAATGAATTTAACCATTTGTTTGAGAATATTTCAGGAGACCCTATCAACAAATCAGAAGACGTACAAGTTACAAGTACCGAAGACCACAAGGTAGATTTACCATAAGGGTTCAGTCACAACAAGTCATTTGTTGATACAGTCTAGCCAAATTCACAGAAGTAGATGCTAGATCCAAAACAATGTGGGTCATCCATCACTTGCACATTATGACTCATAAGATGAAGAGTATCATGATCATTGTGGTACTAGACAATCTCTTGACAAGGAACCAAACATGATAAATGCTAAAGATAGAGTCAATTCAGTAGTTAAACTAGTCAATCCATTTGCCGAACTTCCTGAAACAAACCTTTCCAACCTGGATCTACCTCAACGACTCCAAGTATTCCTAAGACTAAGAATTCATAAAGAGCATCCAGTTAAGAATGTCATTTGCAATGTAGATGCAGGTGTCAACACAAGAAGCAAGGTGAATGAAGCAAACATCTGATTGTTTTGATGCTTCCTTTCTCAACTAGAACCAAAGAAAGTTGATGAAGCCTTAAGAGATAACAGCTAGTTAGAAGCTATGCAAGAGGAGCTTCTTTAATTTGCTAGACATAATTGCACTTCCTAAAGGGAAGACTGCAGTAGGGACCAAATGGGTTGTCAGAAACAAGAAGGATCATAAGGGCATTGTTCTCAAGAACAAAGCAAGACTGGTGATACAAGGGTACACACAAAAAGAAGGGATTGATTACGAAGAACTCTTTTCTCCTGTGGCCAGGCTTAAACTAATTAGAATTTATCTATTATTTGCTACCTCCAAAGATTTAAAGTGTTTCATATGGATGTCAAGAGTGCATCTCTCTATGGTGAAATTAATTACGAGGTTTACGTCTGCCAACCTATTGGCTTTGAAGATCCTATGTATCTAGATCATGTATGCAAACTTGATAAAGCCCTTTATGGTCTTCATCAAGCCCCAAGTAAAGGGTTTGAGATACTCTTTACCTTTCTCCTGAAGAATGGATACACTAGAGTATGTGGATGATATCATCTTTAGGTCTATAAATAAGAGTTTGTGCAAAGCTTTTGAAAGTCTCATGAAGGCAAAGTTTGAGATGAGTTCAGTGGAAGAGCTCACTTTCTTTCTAGGGCTACAAGTAAAACAAACCTCTTATGGCATCCTCATAAATCAATCTAAGCATATTTAGGACATCTTAGTAAGATTTAAAGCTACCAATGCTAAGGCTGCAAAAACCCCAATGTCTAAGATATGTTCATTAACTCCTAATCTTGAAGGGAAAGAAGTTGATCAGCAGAAGTATACAGCCATCATTGGATCTCTCATGTATCTTACAGCCAGCAAACCAGGTATCATATTTGCCACATGCCTATGTTCAAGATTCCAAGCTGCTCCAAAAGTGTCACATCTAATGGTTGTCAAGAGAATTCTGAATTATCTCAAAGGGGACCCTAAGTTGCGATTATGGTACCCTAAGAGTGTTGACTTTAATCTCTATGGATGTACAGATAGTGACTATGAGGGATGTAACATCAACAAGAAGTCCATCTCAGGAGGATGTCAATTTCTACGGGGAATACTGGTTTCATGGCAATGCAAGAAGAATACTTGTGTTTCCATATAAATTGCTGAAGTAGAAAACATTGCTGCTTCAAGTTGTTATGCTCAGGTGTTGTGGATCCAAACTCAACTTAGAGATTACGGAGTAACCTTCATGAACACTCCAATCCATATTAAGAATAGTGCCATCTCTATCACCAACAATCCCATTCAACATTCAAAAACAAAGCACATTGATATCAGGTATCATTTCATTAGAGATTGTGCAAAAAATAGAATCATTAAATTTATTAAAGTCCATAAAAATGAACAATATGCATATTTATTATTGGATGCAACAAGTGCATTGAAGGATAATGCTTGCCATAATCAAACATAATGTGTTCTAACATTTAAACAATCATTAACTAACATATTAGCAACATTAACATTCATAACATACACTAATTATTGCTTTAATTTCTTTTTCAGGTTTGTAGATAAAAGAAATTTTGCAAAGTGTCGGCAGCGGATGAGTTACTATCTACAACGGATGATCAAGTCAATGCAGCGGTTGAAGAAAATGTTCAAGTGTCTACAGCGGATGACCAACACACATGTAGCGGATGACTAATGTCCATAGCTGATGAACAGTCCAAAGGGGATGTTCATCCACAATGGATGAACACTCCACAGTGGACATGATCAAGAAAAACACAAGTGTTCACAACGGACAGCATCCAAGACATAGGGGACAGCTTATTAACATCCACACTGACGACTTAGCATTCACAGTGGACAGTCATTCATCCACAGCGGACGACTTAGACTTAGGATTTTATGTAATTCTAGTTTATATAAGGGTATTTTTGTAATTGTATATAGCTATTTGTATAGGCTATAAATAGCATAATTCCCTAATCCTTTGTAAGCTTTTGAACAATCAATCAAATAAGTAGTTTATTATTATCATTCAAGCATTCAAGCATACATACACACAATCATACACACACATACATAGATATCATATCATTAATCATGGGTTTCTGTACTATGATTAATGAGTATTGATTATATAACAACTTGTTGTTATATTTGAGAGATGGAAATCGATCTTTAGGGGAATTCATTGTTTTGTTCTTGTTGTTCTAAGTTCAAAATTGTTTATTTGAATTCCATCAGGTGGTATTAGAGCCTTGGCTCAAATCAATCACTGATTTTAGATCCTCTCGATCAATATGATGACATCTATGGTTCATTAGCTTCATATCAATAATTTTCGAGCTGGAAATCATCACAAAACCCTCTTCTACTCCAAACATTCAACAAATGCTTAAAACATGATTCATTAATCTGTTTTTGTGCATTGTGTAGAAGTTTTTTTTTATGTTTTGAAGCTCTTAATAGCTTTTACACTGTTTTTCTAAATAGAATCATCTCAAAACCTCAAAAACCTCTTCGGTTAAAGGGTTTTTGATACAACAGTAACCGATTACCGTTTTATCAAGTTTTCATCAAACATACATTGTTTTTAAACATTTTGAATCATTTTAAGTGTTTAAAATCATCATATTCAAGTATTTTCATACTTGAATCAGGTTTTTGTTCTTCAATCAACAAACCCATTGTTGATTTCTGTGAAGAACATTTCGGCCGCAACAAACCCTAGATAAACCCTAGTTTTCATTCATACATAACCTTCAAAATCTATGGTGATTTTGTTGGATTTAGCATCAAAAAAAAAGTAGAAACCGATTATTTTTTTTGATATTTCGAAAAAGTCACTTTTTGATCCAAAAATTTAACTTTTAAAAACATATTATTATTTTTAGAGCTTTGACTTTTCTTGATTGACATCATTTACTGAGCACAATTCCTTGAACGGAATATTCTTTATTTCATCGAGGATTGACTGTGATGTTTCATTGAACATTAACTAATTTAAAATTGAATTTATAAATTTCTTTATTCGGTAAAGTTAAAAGTGACAAAATCATTACAAGCAAATCCTATTGACCTTAGGATAAAACAAATTTAGCACCGAGCTAAATAATAAAACAAATTTCACTTAAACCGTTAAGTTCAAAAATTTAACAATCATGTTGGATGAAATTTCAGGTTTAAACAGTTGTCTCAAACCACCCAGACTGAAGAACAAAGCTGACTTCAAACAATGGAAAACAATGTCCCGAAACTAGATTATTTTTCAAGACCTGAACCTATGAACATCCATAACCGAGGGACCATACATACCTGTTACTCTTGGTCCAGATTACAACATTCAAAAACCAGTGAGTTTGATAAAATGTAGCTGGTGATGACCTCAAAAAGGTCAAAACAGGCATGAAGGCTTATAGCATTCTGGCAATAACTCTGCCATTTGAGATACTAACAAGAGTGGAAAACTTTAAAACAACACAAGAACTATGCAAGATGCTTCACACCATGTGTAAAGGAAGTGAGGAAATCAGGGAAATCAAGAAAGAAAAATTAAGGACGCAGTATGAAACATTCCATCATGTTTAAGGAGAGTCAATACCACAACAGCTTCACAGATTTGTTCACCAGGTAAATGAGATGACTGTTTATGGTCTCAAATACGAATCTGTGTAGATCAACAAGAAAATGTTGCATACTCTTCCAGAGTGCTGGACTCAATCAGTCTTTCTGATAAAAGCAACATTGGATCTAGAAGCATTATCATTGGATGCACTAGTGGCCAAAGTAGAGGAACTAGAACTAGATGAGAGACGAGAAATAATAGCACATTTAGACATGTGGAATCATACAAGTTCAAGGAGATTCAACAAACTGACAGTGCATTCGTAACTTGCACCAGTGAAGAAGAAGACGAGGAGTTTATTGATTCAAGTGAAACTTCATTCTTTTCTGCTCCTCAATCATCACAAAACAAACAATACTCCAAGAAAACTGGTGTTTATGCTTCTCATGAAGCAACACCTCAAAGCAAACAACATCCATATGCTTCTAACTCAAGCAAACAGCACCCAGCAAAGACTCAAAACATTCAAAAATTTGAGAAACCTATGGATGCCCTAACAATCATCTTGCAAAGTAAGGAGCAGGAGGCAGCTTTTGCATCCTTCTCCACAAGCTTTGAAGCCTACTTAGAGGCTAACCTTACACCATCACAGATCATACAACAAGACTTCGATGAATTGCCTCCTGATATGGTTAAAGAAATGGATTTTCAATGGTCAATGGCAATGATAGCTTACAGATCCAAGAAGTGCCTACAAAGGAACAGGGGATTAAGCATGGATAAGAAAACCAAGATTGGTTTTGATAAAACAAAAGTCAGGTACTACAACTACCAACGCTATGGACAATTCTCTAGAGAATGTCAACAACCTAGAGTTGACTGAAACAACCAACAAACACAAACCTCAAGTAGCTATCACACAAACAGACAAATCCCACCTCCTATTAGCATTCATGCTGCACCAACACCAGCATAAATCACACAGTACAGCCCCAATCAACACTTAAAGTCATCTGCAATGATTATCAAACAAGGTGGTAAGTGTGACTGGAGTATGTATGAGGCAGAGATACAATCTCCGGATCATGCCCTCATGGAAAACAGTTAGGATAAAATTTTAGAAATCCTGACACAGGTAAGGGAGAATCTCTTTACTCAAGCATGCATTGACGAAGTCACTAGATACAGAGAGCACGCATACAAACTTTCTAAGTGATTGAAACAAACATTTTAAATGATAGTCTAAAATCAAAACAAAAACAATATGAGATTAAAATTCTGTCATTACAAAATGATTTGGACAAATTGCTATCTGAAAAATTAACACTAGCAGCTCAAGTGGAGCAACTCTTTGAATCTTTAACTCAGTCAAAAACATTACAAGCTGAAACTGAAGTGAAACTTCATAAATTTCAGGTGAGCAATAAGAAGATCGAAGAACTTCTTGCTAAACAAAGGGAGTTTAAAGACCCTTCAAGATTGGGATACAATAAGGTCAACCCACCTTACAATGACAATTATATCCTACTTCCTGACTCAATGACAAACAAAGACCCTTCATAAATTTCAGCAAACGTTTATCATGGTAGCTAACCCTTCGACAGTTGATCCACACTGCTAGGCACGAAGACCGCTCATGAACTGGGATCCCATTCATTTGTTGGTCAATCCCCAGGATTGACCCCAGATGTGCATCCTCATGGGCTATACAACCTCACATCAGTTGAGCTAACAACTACAAGGCCACGTACCTCCACTCATTTTGCTTGCAAAGCTTTTTTCATTCATCGTATGGGCTCGGGGTAACATTCATTAAGTTTCACTGTTCTTCTTTTATTCTTTCGTGTCCACTTGTTATGGATAATACTTATTAAGATGCACATAGCATAATCACATAACATGACAATATTATAGACATAGAGAAAGCAGTACATAAGAAAGAACCAAGCATGATAATCTCTAAGTATAATCTTTCTTTATTCATCAATACTTAACACTTAGATCCTATTTCCAAAATTTCAGAATATATGCGGATGAACTTGGGCAAATGCGGATGAGTACTACAAATACGGATGAACATTCTCAAGAAATTTTCCAAGTGTCAGGATATGCGCATGAAACAAATGCGGATGACTAAAGCAATATACACGGACACTATAGCAAATGCACATGGGCAAAACAAATGCGGAAGAGTACTTAGCAAATGTGACTGAAGACTTAGTTAATGTGCATGAACAAAACAAATGCGGATGAGTACTTAGCAAATGAGCCTGAACACATAACAAATGCGCATGAACAAAAGACTCAACTATTAAATGCGGATAGTCCTGAAACAAATCTGAAATGCAACTTATGCCATTACCAGAACCCAATCATCATTCTAATCATGAACACAGCTTAGATCTATCTGTTTAACACTTAGAACCTCATAACTTAAACAATCAGCAAGAGAAGCACATACACACCATAACACCAATCATCGTTCGCACCATACATGAAAATGCATAACAGGTTTCGAAAAAATCAGTCAAATATGCAAATCAGCCCCCGAAATAGCAGAAAACATTTAAAAGAGGAGACCTAGAACTCACCTCTACTTATTTCGAGTAAAACTCCACCAAACCCGAGAGCAACCTGGAGTTCCAATGCCTAAACACACCAAAACACAAAACCAAACACAAAGAACACATAAGAATCGGTTCACAAGCTGAAAATTCAGCTGAAACCAAACCAATTACACAGGAAAGATACACACCTTCAAAAACACAACTTCTTCTTCAAAGACCCTAAGAAACTTCAGCTCTTCTTTCTTCTTTTGTTGCTTCAGCCGAAAAGCAAAAGTTAAAAAGTGGTGGCATGGGCGGCCATGCCTTTTAAACCATATAATAATAAGGTTTTGTACTTTTTACACTTTACCCCCCTCCAATTGTGCCCATTATCCATCCTTTCAAGATACTTTTCTTTTCCTTTATTTTAAACAAATTTTCGGGTGTTACAAGTCCACCCCCCTTATAGGTTTCGTCCCCGATACCTGTCATTCTTCGAACAACTATGGGTAATATTGTCTCATCTTGTTCTCAGTCTCCCACTTAGACTCAGATCCCTTCCTGTGCCTCCACTGCACCCGTACCAGTGGAACCACTTTATTTTGTAATCTCTTCTCCTTTCGGTCAATGATTGCCACTAGTTGCTCTACATAGTTGAGCTGTTCATCCACTTCAATGTCTTCTAGTGGTACAATTATATCTTCATCAGCTAGGCATTTTCTCAGATGAGATACATGGAATGTTGGATCAATTCCACTTAACTCATCGAGTAGCTCCAACCTATAGGCCACCTCTCCTACAAGTGCAATGATTCGGAAAGGTCCTATATATCTCGGTCTTAGCTTACCCCTCTTTCTAAAACGAATGATCCCCTTCCAGGATGAAACCTTCAGCATCACTTTATCACCCACCTGGAATTCGATTGGCCTATGCCTCTTGTCAGCGTACGACTTTCGCCTATCCTTTGCCGCCTTCATAAAAGCCTTGATCTTTTCTAGCTTTTCCGATGCGGCTTCAATGATCTCAATGCCTCCCAACTCTTTCTGCCTGATGTCACCCCAACACACCAGGGTTCTGCATTTCCTCCCATACAACATTTCGAATGGTGGCATGCCTATACTGGCATGATAACTGTTGTTGTAGGAGAACTCTGCCAATGGTAGGTGTTCATCCCAGCTTTCTACCAAAGTCATTAATCCATGCTCGGAGCATATCCTCCAAGGTTTGAATGGTCCTTTCTGATTGATCGTCTGTCTGAGGATGATAAGTTGTGCTAATGTGTAACCTCGTCCCCATGGCGTCATAAAATCTCTTCCAGAACTTGGACGTGAACCGGGTGTCCCTATCGGAAACAATAGACACCGGCACGCCATGATGAGTTACGATCTCCTTGATGAACAGCACTTTCAGCCTTTCCGACAAGTACGTCTCTCGGATCGGCAAAAAGTGTGCACTCTTCGTCAGGAGGTCTACGATCACCCAAATGGTATCACATCCTCTCGCAGTGCGAGGCAACTTTGTGATGAAATCCATGGTGATGTGTTCCCACTTCCATTCGGGTACATCTAAAGGTTGGATCTTCCCATATGGTTTCTGATGTTCCGCCTTCACTTGCAAGCAGGTCAGGCACTTACTCACGTACTCTACCAAGTCACGCTTCATCCCCGGCCACCAATAATCCTTCTTCAGATCATGATACATTTTTGTAGCACCAGGATGGATAGAATACCGTGTTTTGTGAGCCTCATCCATGATCCTTCCCCTCAGCTCCCCATAACGAGGAATCCATATCCGCCTGAAGTGGGTTTTCAAGCCAAGGGTGTTTTCCCCTAATTCCCCCTTCATTCGTTCGGAGTTCATCTTATCATCCTTTAACGTGCTATCTTGAAATTCCCTGATTTGACCCATAACATCCGATGTCACAACCAGCTGGCAAGCCTTTACCCGAATCGGCTCTGACCTCTCCTTTCGACTAAGGGCATCAGCTACCACATTCTCCTTACCCGGATGATAGTGGATTTCGTAGTTGTAATCCTTGATCAACTCTAACCATCTTCTCTGTCTCATGTTTAGATCCTTCTGCTCGAAAAAGTACTTCAAACTTTTATGATCAGTGAAGATGGTGCACCTCGTCCCGTACAGATAGTGTCTCCAAATCCTTAATGCAAAAACCACAGCCGCCAACTCCAAGTCATGAGTGGGATAGTTAGCCTCATGGATCTTCAATTGTTGGGACACATAGGCTATAACCCTTCCCCTTTGCATCAGCACACAACCCAATCTCGAATAAGAAGCATCGGAATAGACCACCAAGTCTTCATTCCCTTCTGGTAACGTCAAGAAAGGAGCTTGAGTCAACCTTATCGTCAACTTTTTGAAAGCATTCTCCTGCACTTGACCCCATACGAACCTCACATCCTTACAGGTCAATTTGGTCATTGGTGAAGCTATCTTGGAGAAGTCTTGGATGAACCGTCTGTAGTAGCCCACCAAACCCAAGAACTGCGGATCTTGGATGGCGTCTTTGGGGTTTTCCATTGCATAACCGCCTCCACCTTCGCCGGGTCCACCATAATCCCTTTGAGTTAACCACGTGACCCAAAAACTGAACTTCCCACAACCAGAATGCGTATTTAGAGAACTTGGCTTACACCTTCTCTCTTCTAAGCGTCTCCAAACCTCGCGAATGTGACCGGCGTGCTCTTCTTCACTCCTCGAATAAATCAGGATATCATCAATAAACACAATCACTGATTTATCCAACATCGGCCGACACACCCGATTCATCAAATCCATAAAAGCAGCCGGGGCGTTGGTTAGACCGAAAGACATAACGAGGAATTCATAATGCCCATATCGAGTTTGAAACGCGATCTTTAGGATATCCTATTCTTTGACCTTTAGCTGATGGTAACCAGATTGGAGATCTATCCTTGAGAACAAGCTGGCGCCCTGGAGCTGATCAAACAAGTCGTCAATTCTCGGTAGTGGGTACCTGTTCTTCACCGTTAACTTGTTCAACTCACGGTAGTCGATGAACATCCTCATACTACTGTCCTTCTTAACAAACAAGACCGGAGCATCCCAGGGAGAGATACATGGTCGGATGAATCCCTTATCTAGCAACTCTTGCAACTGGGCCATCAATTCCTTCATCTCGAGGGGAGCAAGACGTTATGGCGCCTTTGCAACAGGTTGGGCACCAGGTATCAGATCAATCTGGAACTCGATCTCGCGGTCAGGTGGTACCCCTGGTAGGTCTTCGGGAAACACATCAGGGAAATCGCATACTATCGGCACGCCTGACAATTAAAGCACGGTATCATCCATATCCTTCACATAGGCCAAGTAAGCACCACACTCGCGTCTTATAAACTTCTCAGCCGTGATCATCGAGATTACTCACGGTGTAATGGACTCCTTGTCTCCATGTATCGTAACCAAACTACCATCGGGCGAAGTCAGACAAATCGTCTTCTTTCGGCACACGATGTTCGCTTCATAGGCCGCCAACCAATCCATGCCTAACACCACATCAAAACCTCCAAGGGCCATCAGGTACAATCTAGCAGGAAACTTATGACCGTCCAACTCTACGAGGCAATCGTCTATCACATCAGTCACCTTGGTAGACTTTCCTATCACAGCCTCTATAAAGAAGGGCACGTCTATCTTCTTATTCTTACCATGCATTTCATGACAAAAGGTGGCAGATACAAAACTTCTACTAGCACCCAAATCAAAGAGCATAGAAGCATACAGTTGGTTTACCAGAAACATACCTGAAACTACTTCAGGGTCCACTCTGGCTTCTTCCCGGGTCATGTTGAATGCCCTTGCCTTGGCTTTGGTGTTCTCACTTCTCCCTTTCTCACCCATAGTCTGAGTCCCTGAGCTCCCTGCTCCACCCTTCTTGCAATCTCGGCCTGAGTGGCCTACCTCCCCACACCGATAGCACCGTGGTACCCCGCACACTCTAGAATAGTGTCCTTCTCCTTCACACTTAAAACACCGGTTCGTCCCCACTCTACATTCACCCAAGTGAACCATCCCACACTTCTTACATTCCTTCTTGTCACCCCCTTTACTCGATCCTGGGCGGAGATCGTCAATCCTCATCTTCTTTTCCCCGATCCCATAATGGTCTCCCCTGAATCGCTTCCTATTACCGTTCTTGTTCCAACTCTTTTCAACCTTCCTCTGAATTGGCACCAGATCCCTCTCATCATACAATCTTCTGGCCAAATCTACTACAGACCTGAAAGTGCTCAGTCTAGTAGCTATCATGTTCCTCTTGATATCCATGGGCAGACCCTGCATGTATCTCTTGATCTTCTTGGACTCTAGGGTTACTAGATCTGGCACGAGTCTTGCAAGCTCATTAAACTTGGAGGTATACCCTTGATGAGTCATGTTTCCAGCCTCCAAATGCAAGAACTCCTTCTCAGTTTTGTCCAACTCCTGATGTGGACAATACTCCTCCAGTACCAGTTCCTTTAAATCCGACCACCTCATCCTTGCAACAGACCGTTTCCCCTCGGCTTGGACAATGTTGTCCCACTAACATAATGCCGAGTCAACAAAAGAATAGGAGGCAAACTTCACCTTTTGATCTTCTCGACACTCGCTGATGTCTAGGACAACCTCCATTTCTTGAACCCAATAATGAGCAGCAGTAGCATTGTTGTTACCATAAAAGGTCGGGGGTTTGCATCTCTGAAACTCCCCATAGGTGCACCCCTTAGCGGTCTCCTTCTCCCCCTTGCTATCATCGTCAGGGATTACCACCTTGGGGCTAGATGGGCTCCTCCTCAGCTTTCTCCTTCTCCTTTGTATCTTTGGTCTTTTCACCATCCTTTACTGCCCTCAGTACCTTGGTCACCACTGAAGGTAACACGTTCTGCATGATGTTGTAGACTTCGTCAGCGATAGCTTCCTTTACCGTAGACTTGAGGGTGGCTGATCCTTCACCCTCTTGGTGGCTATGAATACCTGAGTCCTCATGAACTATCTCGGGAGCCTTAGCTTTGCTTCGGGTGACACGTGGCCCAGTAGTATGCTCGCCACGAGCACCTCCTCGGGTTGCCTTCCCCGGTTTCCTACCCGCTATAAGATCTACCTCCTATAAGATTCAAGCACTAACAAGTTTATTCAAGGTAATAGCTCAGATTATGTCAAGTATAGTAAGTCCCTAATTACAGTGGCCAGTTGTGATTAGCCACTTACTTTACTCTTCATTCCCCAAGCATTCCCTATCTAGACTACATTAGTGTCCAAATCTACTAAGCACATAAATCAAATAGCACACACACGTAATACCGGTTACTTATGAAAGATTACCTGATGGCACGTAGCTACTTGGGCTGGCATCCCTCTATTCGATCCCATTCTCAGTTTAAGTTTACGTTTTGAAAATATTTACCCATTTCTCTTAAACTTTGGCTCTGATACCAACTTGTAAGTCCCCGTTCCTGGAGACCTCACAGTTGGACAATCACAGCATTTTTTATATCAGATAAATACATTTCATAGAAATAACATAGCGGATTAAATTGTCAAAAACCATTCTTGCATTAATATTTGATGTTGCTAAATAAAACATCATTGTATTTTTACAATTACAAAAGAATTCATTCAACCATATCATTATGCACGAATGGATGCCAGTCTTTGCCCGCCAAGTAGCCTCACCTGCGTGCCATCCTCAGCAACATCCTTACCTACCAACTGATATGCATATAAAAAGTCAGCATTGCTAAGTGAGTTCTATTTTAATAATATAAAAAAAATATACACTTTGTAAACTTCATTTGGTGATCAATGAACAATATAAATAATCAATCATAAAATAATTCGTTATCTTTCTTTCTTTATCTTTCTCTTTCATTAACTAGGATTGCACAAAGCAAGAGCCTACATTGTTGGATGGCAACAGATGTCGAACCCCTATCGGCAAACGTTTATCATGGTAGTTAACCCTTCGACAGTTGATCCACACTGCTAGGCACGAAGCCCGCTCATGAACTGGGATCCCATTCATTTGTTGGTCAATCCCCAGGATTGACCCCAGATGTGCATCCTCATGGGCTATACAACCGCACATCAGTTGAGCTAACAACAACAAGGCCACGCACCTCCACTCATTTTGCTTGCAAAGCTTTTTTCATTCATCGTATGGGCCCGGGGTAACATTCATTAAGTTTCACTGTTCTTCTTTTATTCTTTCGTGTCCACTTGTTATGGATAATACTTATTAAGATGCACATAGCATAATCACATAACATGACAATATTATAGACATAGAGAAAGCAGCACATAAGAAAGAACCAAGCATGATAATCTCTAAGTATAATCTTTCCTTATTCATCAATACTTAACACTTAGATCCTATTTCCAAAATTTCAGAATAATTCTAAGTCTTTAGTCATATGCAGATGAACTTAGGCAAATGCTGATGAGTACTAAAAATACGGATGAACATTCTCAGGAAATTTTCTAAGTGTCAGGATATGCGCATGAAACAAATGCGGATGACTAAAGCAATATACACGGACACTATAGCAAATGCACATGGGCAAAACAAATGCGGATGAGTACTTAGCAAATGCGACTGAAGACTTAGTGAATGGGCATGAACAAAACAAATGCGGATGAGTACTTAGCAAATGCTCCTGAACACATAACAAATGCGCATGAACAAAATCTGAAATGCAACTTATGCCATTACCAGAACCCAATCATCATTTTAATCATGAACATAGCTTAGATCTATCTGTTTAACACTTAGAACCTCATAACTTAAACGATCAGCAAGAGAAGCACATAACACACCATAACACCAATCATCGTTCGCACCATACATGAAAATGCATAACAGGTTTCGAAAACATCAGTCAAATATGCAAATCAACCCCCGAAATAGCAGAAAACATTTAAAAGAGGGGACCTAGAACTCACCTCTATTGCTTTCGAGTAAAACTCCACCAAACCCGAGAGCAACCTGGAGTTCAAATGCCTAAACACACCAAAACACAAAACCAAGCACAAAGAACACATAAGAATCGGTTTACAAGCTGAAAATTCAGCTGAAACCGAACCAATTACACAGGAAAGATACACACCTTAAAAAACACAGCTTCTTCTTGAAAGAACCTATGAAACTTCAGCTCTTCTTTCTTCTTTCATGCTCCAGCCAAAAAGCAGAAGTGAAAAAGTGGTGGCATGGGCGGCCATGCCTTTTAAACCATATAATAAACACTTTACCCCCCTCCACTTGTGCTCATTATCCTTCCTTTCAAGATACTTTTAAACGAATTTTTGGGTGTTACAATTAAAGTCAAGTTTAAAATCAAAAGTTATTAACAAACAATACACTTCAAATTTACCATACTGTGAGTGGTGTGATTAATACACCCACACCAAAGAAAAATGCAAATATGGTAAGTATTGCAAGTATGTCTTTTTCACGACTATTGCTCAATTTGTTAAAGAAACAATCACAGTACTGCAAACTACTTTTTCAACAAGAAAAACAAGTAGCAAAACAAACAATGTCAAGTTGAGAAATCACTAAGAAACAGATAGTTGTTCCTAACAAGAACAAGGGTGGAGTACCATGACAAACTCGTCATACAAAAGTTGTTTTAAACAAAGACAAAACCTTTTATCACAACGTTAAAAGACCAGAAAGGATACATAAGTCTTAAAACAAACATTAGTCAGACATTAGCACTCAAAGGAAGAGAGCAGAAAGCACTTCTCGATGAAGCTAAAAACATACAAAGGAAATCTAGTGTAACTAGAATTCCTAAGCCAGTAGATAATGCTACCGTAGAAGAAATTTGCTTAACGGGAAAAGACGAAAACCCAAGACCATCTTGGCTTTGGTTGCAGCCTCTAACTAATTTCATTGTTTATGCAGGGACATCAAAGAAGGCCTAACTCAATCTTGTATGTTGACAGTGGATGCTCCCGGCACATGACTGACAGTTGTTCCCTCCTTTGGAATTTTAAAAGCAAACATAGAGGAAATATAGCATTTGGAGGTGACAATACAGGTGGAAAGATAACTAGTGAAGGAACAATATCAAATGGGTTGATCAGCTTTGAAACTGTCAACTACTAGTCCAACCTCTAATTCAATCTTCTCAGCGTATCCCAAATCTGTGATAAAGGATATGCCACCTTATTTGATGCCAACAACCGCCATCCTCAAGACGGGTTTTCAAATACCTGAAGAGTGTATCCTTTTGAAAACACTCCATCAAAACAACACATACATTGTTGATATGAACACTGTTTCAGCATCAACCCCTGAAACTTGTTTACTATTAAAAGCATCAGAAGATGTTTCCCAATTATGGCACATATGATTAGGACACTCAAATTTTAATAAAATGAATCAACTTGTAAAAGGTGACTTAGTAATAGGTTTACCTTAAAAGGAATTCTTCTATACATATCACTGCACTACATGTCTGAAAGGCAAACAACATAGAGTGTCTCATAAGTCAAAATTGGTAAACTCTAAAAACACACCACTCAAATTGCTTCACATGGACCTTTTTGGCCCTATAAATATCCTAAGCATAGGAAAGAAGCAATATTGCCTTGTAATAGTAGATGATTACTCCAGATTCATCTGGGTTTTCTTTTTACTACACAAGTCAAAAACATCAGAAATCATCAAAACCTTTATCACTAAAATTAAAAATCAATTTAACCTTAAACTAAAAACTTTAAGAAGTGATAACAATACTGAATTTTGTAAAGTCCTCATTACGATTGATTCCACATATTGTTGCACTTGATAATCAAATTAAGACGGATGTGTGCTTGTATGATATCAAAACATTAAACAAACTCAATCGAATATTATTAATCAAATGATTACAATACCAAAGGAGTATACATCATTTAAGCTCGATCCACCCGAGGTGAGCTCCCCTCGGGTGGCCTATCATACAACTCTGTTCTCTCTCACCCTCAAAGCACTCTTACAACATGAACACACATAATGAAATACAAAGAAAAAACATCTATATATACTATGTAGATGTCCTCGCACGAGAACTTGAAGTTCTCATGCGGCAACTCCAAGTTTTCACGCGATGAGATCATTATCAATAATCTTGGAGTTCTCTCATCCTTGTATTACTCATATGATTTGAGTTTTTGTTTTTTGCTTGATATTGTAATCCATAAAGGCTAGGTCCTTACAAATTTAAAAATGACATTATTTCTTCTTTTTGTGGAGAGAAAGGAATAAGTCATCAATTTAGTGTAGCAAGGACTCCTCAGCCGAATGGAGTTGCTGAAAGGAGAAACAGAACATTGATAGAAGCTGCTAGATTTATGCTAGCTGACTCTCTGTTACCCATATCCTTTTTGGCTGAAGCAATCAACACAGCTTGTTACATTCAAAACAAAACATTAATAATCAAAGAACATACCAAAACTCCATATGAATGAATGTTTAAAAGAAAAACTTTCATTGGATTTCTTAAAGCTTTAGGATGTTCTGTATTAATATTAAACACCAGGGAACATTTATCCATGTTTTCTCCAAAAGCAGATGATGGATTTTTGTTGGATACTCCGGAAGCTCAAAAGCATACAGAGTATACAATCCACGAGAGAACATAGTGGAAGAAACAATAGATGTTGTTTTTAATGAACATTCTTTCACTAAAAAAGTCATTGGATCAAACTGGTTGTTTGATATTGACTCACTAACAAAATCATTTGACACATCTTACTTTGATGTTTTAGGTACCAAGGATGACAATGAGTATCCAATGGTTCCTTCACCAACCATTGATGTTCCTTTAACTACTGTCCTCCAAGGAGAACAAATATTACTCCTTCCAGTACCATAGTTAGAACTCCTCCTGGTCAAACAAACACATCAAGAGGAACATCACCAAACACACCATTATCATCAAATCCAGTGACCACTCAACCAAGCAAAAAAGACAAGGTCACATCAACCAGACACAGTTGAAGAAGATGATGATTATCATTCACTACTTGATACACTCATGATGATGAAATCTTAGATTTCTTTCATGATTCAGCATAAACATTCAATGAACCCACATAGCCAGATAACCAAACAACATCAAATACCTTTGCTCATCCATTAACAATGAACCAAACAATCACCAATTTTGATTCAACCATCCATGTTATTCAGATTGAAACAACAAGAGTTCACAAATATCATCCTTTAGAGAATATCATAGGTGATCTCAATGTCAGATTGACACGCGGTCAATCTGATACAGTAAACATATGCTTGTATTCCTGCTTTCTATGTCAAACTGTACCCAAAAACATCACAGAAGCACTCAAAGACAACAGTTGGATGGAAGCAATACAAGAGGAATTACAGCAATTCAGGAAGCCAGAGGTATGGCAGTTAGTTGACCTCCCAGAAGGTCACTATGCCATTGGCAAAAGATGGCTGTTTAGGAACAAAGCAGATGACAGAGGTATTGTCATCAGAAACAAAGCAAGGCTCATTGCCCAAGGATACACTTAAGAGCAAGGCATTGATTATGACGATCTCTTTGCTCCTGTAGCTAGACTACAAGCCATCCGAGTGTTCCTTGCATATGCCTCATCCAAGAACTTCACTGTCTTCCAAATGGATGTGAAATATGCATTCCTCTATGGAAAGATAGATGAAGAGGTATATGTTGCCCAATCACTAGGGTTTGAAGACCCAGAGTTCCCTTATAGAGTCTACAAGTTAGATAAAGCTCTGTACGGTCTTCATCTAGCACCTAGGAAATGGTATGAAACTTTATCTAAGTTTCTAATATAGAATAGGAATACCCGACGGAAGATTGATCAGACATTGTTCTTAAAGAGAAAAGAACAAGACTTGTTAGTTGTACAAGTCTATATGGATGACATTATTTTTGGGTCCACCAACATACAACTTTGTAAAGAGTTTGAGACTCTTATGCAATCAAAATTCCAAATGAACTGAATGGGAGAACTTACCTTCTTCCTTGGTCTTTAAATTCAACAATCTACTGAAAGAATTTTTATCAATCGGAGCAAGTATGTGAATCAAATTTTGAAGAAATACAACATGTCTGATGGCACATCTAGCAAAACACCATTTGCAAGTGGATTGAAGTTTGGCCCCGATTTAGAAGAAACATTAGTTGATCAGAAGCTCTACAGATCCATGATAGGCTCCCTGATGTACCTAACTGCAAGCAGACTAGACATCATGTATGCAGTTTACATGTGTGCCAGATACCAAGCATGTATAAAAGAATCACATATAAATGTTGTAAAGAGAATTTCCAGATACTTAAAAGGCAAACCAGCACTTGGCCTGTGGTATCCTAAAGATGGAGATTTCTCTTTATTCGCATACATTGAAAGTGATTATGGTGGATGCAACAGCAACAAAAAGTCCACAACAGGATATGTTAGTTTCTTGGATCAAGATTGATCTCCTGGCAGTGCAAGAAACAAACAAATGTCTCTGTGTCAATAGCTGAAGCAGAATATATAGCTATTTCTACATGCTGTTTTCAAGTTTTTTAGATTCAAAACCAAATGCTTGATTATGGCTTTAATTTTCTTATAACACCCATCCACATTGACAATTCTGCTGCCATGTTTATCACTAACAGTCCTGTTCAACATTCAATAACAAAACATATAGATATCACATATCACTTTCTGAGAGATTGCTTAGAAAAGGGTCTGATAAAGTTGATCAAGTTCCACAGAGACATTCAATTGGCTACCTGTTTACAAAACCATTTGATTTAACAAGATTTGAATTTCGGGTTCAGTCACTTGGTATGATCAACTATGAACTAAACAAGTAATGTTTTCAAAACATTAATTTCAAAAAAGCTTGATTTTGTCAAAGTCCAAGTTTAACATCAAACATACATCTTTTCAAAATCAAGACATCAAACAAACATTTATGTTTTCCAATTAACAAACAATTTGAATCACACATAACCACTCATGAGAAATGATAGTACGCTTCTTCAATAGAGTCATTTTCCACTAATAAAGACTGATAATACTTTGTTTGATATGTGGATAGGCTCAGCATGGGACACTTAAAATCACATACGATAGTGAAGAACTAAATTCTCAAGATTGTGTGGTCAGCAACACACATCTTGGTTTATGGTGAGTATTGGTCTATCCAATATAGATTGCTTGTAAAGTAACTAC
Organism: Flaveria sonorensis; assembly: GCA_025506505.1. Classification (NCBI taxonomy): domain Eukaryota; kingdom Viridiplantae; phylum Streptophyta; class Magnoliopsida; order Asterales; family Asteraceae; genus Flaveria; species Flaveria sonorensis. The sequence goes on along the minus strand of CM046426.1, from coordinate 44,831,487 downwards.
TATAGACCAAGTGAAACAGTTTATAAATTACACAATCATACAAGTGTCTCCTTTGTTATGATTTTCATAGAACTGGAGTACACTATGTTATGATTTTCATAGAACTGGAGTACACTAAGGCATTCTTTGTTGTGCTAAGCATATACCTGAATGACCTACATCATGATCCAAAAAGATTCCTAATGAGGAATACATCCATCATAGATGAACAATCAATAAAGTCTTTTAGACTACATTCCTTATGTATGAATCAAAATAATCCTAATGAGGATCAAACAATATGGATCAAATTGATCATTTATACTCCTAAGTATCTAGGTCATAAGTATTGAAAGTTCATTCTAGCATATCTTGAGGAGGGTTGATATTAACTTACAATCAGATGTGGGGTACATACATATCATATTAATACACCTAAAATATGATAATCACTCACTATTTCAATTAATCATTAATACCATGCATGAGTTTAAGTGGATAACAATATCTACAATCAACATTCTATTAGTCTATGTCTATTTTGATAATCATCAAATCAACTCAATGAGTATTTAAGACTAGTATGATCTCATGTTATGTGTAAATGATTCATGTCCAAGCATGAAAATCATCCATTTCCTAGTTTAGATAAAGTTCTATCTTTCTAAGGGTTTTCCATACAAACAATCAAATTGGACTTTGATAATTTTTATTAAAACAATTTCAAAATTTTGTCATTTTATAAAAAGTTTTTATAAATTTGTAAAAATTTTGAGGGAGAAAATGAACATGGAAATATCAAAGGCACTAGAATATGTGTATAATCATACATTTTAAAATTTAAAATTTTAAAATTTTGAGTATTAAATAGATCCAAGTCAAGCCAGCACTCAAACACAACAGTTTGACACATATACATACACAATATTACTTGTGAGTGATATTTTAACATTCATATATTAATAATGTTAAAATTATAAAATTTTAACAAACATTCAAATTTTGAAAAATTTCAAAATTATTTTAAACAAAAACAAGAAAAATTAAAGTCTCTATAGCGTATGTATTAATTTACGTAGCTGATGAGCAAAATTTTCAAAACTGTAACGCCCTTGAAAAAGATGAAACAAGCCAATTAATAATAATGGATTAGTTGGGGGTATTTAATATAAATAAGAGGAAAATGGATTATGGACCAATTATCCTTACGGGTTATGTGTTAGACGAGCTTAAGGTCCCATGAACACCATCCTTATTTGCAACTCAAACAACAACTTTCTAGAGAGAGTGTAGAGAGAGAAATTAGAGAAAAGTGAAGATTTGAGGCTTTATTGATCAAGGATTGAAGATCTATGTTTTTAGGCATCAAACGACAAGAAAAGAGCAAGAATCTGGGTAAGAATCATCATTCAAACGTCTCTTTAGATCATACCTGGATTCTAGGGTTTTGGGGTTTTGAAAAGCGGCAAAGAATCATACAAAAGTCACGTTTTATGGATGAAATCATGTAAAAAGCTTAGATATAAGTTCCTAGATGAAAAACGAAGGATTTGGATGTAAAAATCTAAAGTTTTGGGTTAAAAACGGGCTGGAACATCATTTTTATGCCATGTGAGAAACTGTCAGTTCTTCATGCGAAACTGTGGATTCATCATACGAAACTAATGCAATCTCCTTCCTGCAAGTTTTGCAGGTAGTTTCGCAAGTGCATAGGTAGACCAGCGGGTTTAACGAACCTAGGAAATTCCAACAAAAGTTGGGCTAAACTGCATTCGAATTTGCATGCGAAACTGCATGCGAAACTGCATGCGAAATTGCATGCGAAACTGTGTAGAAATGACCTTTTTTGTGTGTTAACTTATGTGCAGACCATGTACTATGATCATAATCTTGGTAACCTAAACGTGAAGCTACTTGCTGAGACCAAATGAGTTCTAGATCCCCTTATTCATAAGTTTTTCTATGTTTTGGGGCTGTTATGCATACTAAATATACGTTTTTTTATGGTAAAGATATCAAGAGGTTTTAACAGCCCGGCCCCAGCCAGGGGCGTTGCCCCTTGGTCCCCACTAGCGGCTGCTGCGCCTAGAACCCCACTGTCAGGGGCTGCCGCCCCCGAACCCCTGGTGTCCTGCGTAGGGTCGGATATTATTGTTTGTTATTCATTTTGATGAGAATGTGAATGTATGGAATATGGGTGAATTCGTTCTAAATAAAAAACGGGGGTTTCATGATGTTTCTTACTTGGTGTGATATATACTAATTAAGAATAAGTATTGTGTAATGAAGTGAAAGTTAATGATAGTATTAACGAAAGTGAAACCTAATGAAAGAATGAAAGTCTTGCAAGCAAATGAATGGAGGTTCACAACCATTGGGTTGTTAGCTCAACTGTGTGCGGTTTAGCTAACCCATGAGGATGCACACAGGGGTCAATCTTTGTGATTGACTAATACGTATGAAACGGGACCCTTGTCGCTTGTCCCGGTACTGGAGTCAGCTTCATGCATAATGTTAGGGGTCTATTTATAGACTTCATCCCAGTACCAGCTTCGTGTATAGTGTTTGGGGTATAGCATACGACATTGGTCTAGATGAAGTGAAAGATAATAATGAAAGTTCGAAATGTACGAAATGAACGAAACGAATATTAATAAATGAATATAATGATATGTATGTGATGATGAATGATCACACACTAAATGTAAAGGTTTGAAATGTATGAAAAAGTATTTTATTATTAAACTATAACTCACTCAGCGTCGTCAACTTTTGTATGTATAATAGTTGGCAGGTAATGGTTGATGCGGAGGAGATGCAGGCATGGACGTGAGAGCTACTAGGATAGGTCTGGCATCCACATTTTTTAGAATGTTATTGTGTTAATACAATTTTTGGGATGTAAACAAACAATGTTATGATTTGACTCACTTTTAATTATTAATGAAAAGATATATTTCCGCTGCAAATATTATATTTTAGATGTTTTATGTTATAAATGACCAATTGTAAGCGTTCCGGAAATGGGTCACTATAAAAACAAACAAAATTTTAAAATTTTGACAACTGTAGTCACAACTGACAAATAAACATTCATCCACCGTAGCTACGGTTAACAATCAAATCCTGTAAAATACACTAAGTGTATATAGTGGACAAACAAACATGCATCCGCTATGCATCATTGAACATAGTAAAGCATCCGTTGTGAATACAGTAACATTTTACAGTGCATGACTAACTTTAGTCATCCGTTGTTGAAATAGTGTAAGTGTATACAGCATATGCACACAGGTTCATACGTTGTACACATCTACATAATCACACAAAGTACACAACGCATGTCAAATTGGTCATTTGTTTTGAAAAATCAAACAATCATCAAAGTGTTTACAGCGCATGAACAAATGTTCATCCGCTTTATGAACAGTGAGCAACACACAGCGTATGACATTTAGTCATTAGTTATGAATTTTCAAACATTCACCAAATGTGCACAGCGCATGACCAAATATTCATCCGCTGTAAACACAGTACTAAAACGATCAAGGGTCCATAGCGTACAACTTAAAGTTGTATAGCGAATGCACTCTACCCACAGCATATGTGTATTTCACAACACATGACTTAAAATTATGTTTTAAGTTTAACTATTTACACATCACACACGAACACAGTATACACAGCGGACATTAATTTTGTTTGTTGTATATATATTTCAACACTTGTTAATTTTTCATTCATCACGAGTTTGAGAGAGAACAATCAAATTTCTAAAACGTTACAATAGTGCGATAAACCCTTAAACCTCAGATCATTCAAAAAACCAATATCTGTTTGATTTCATCACTAACAATCATTCAAATAGGTATACCAACATGTTTCTTAACTTCAAACATTAATCAAAACATCCGGTTCTTTGATTTTGATTCTGACATTGTCAAAACCTAAGTCGAACAATGAACTGTGACCAAACAAGAATCATTTGATGTTTTAAATGAAATCAATCATTGAATATATTTTGATGACCTTAGTCGTATGTATTAGGATTGATATTGTGAAGAAATTTGATGAAGTGTTCATTGGGTTTATGAACAGTCATGATGTTCATGCGAAAATCATTCAAAGTTGATTTTTGATCTTTAAAAATGTTTAAAATGACTTGAAATTTGTTATAACTTTGTAAACATGTTCAAAAGTCAGTTACAAGCATATAATATCAGTTAATTTGGCATAAAATTAACCACAACAACATTAAATGCTTATGCATTCAATGCGCATTGAATGGTAGGTTTTTACTTTAAAAGTCAACTTGAAATTCATAAGTTGATGTTTTTGTGAAATAAAATCAGTACACGATATGAAACATACAACTCATTGTGATGAAACAAACATGATGTAAAACAATTGGATCAAAATAACTTGAAATCAACAAGATTTACAAGATTAAAATTGACCAAAATATACCTGTTAAAAGTCAAACTGATCCAATGGATGTTTTTAAACAAACATACACTTTGATAAACTCATTGTGTTCAACATACATATGTCGTCATTTCATAACAATGACAACTGTCCTATGAACACTTGATCAACATTTCATCATATTAAATATCATATTAAATATCATATTCTTCTTCATTGCAGATATGGCAAAATTAGTGTTTGTTAGAGATCATAATCTGTATGCTTATCTTAACCCTGATTCTCCAAAGGTTGAGAACTACAGAGATATCATACAAGCTATTAGACAGACAAGGCTTGTTCATGTTTTGACAGCAAGGCCAGAGATCTATGAAGACCACATTGTCTAATTTTGGACCTACGCTTATCTAGAGCAAATGGATGGTTAACAAGTGGTAGTATCTACTGTGAATGATCATCAGATTATCATATCAGAAGAAGTCATTAGAAAGGATTTACAACTTGGTGATGAAGATGCATAAGGACCAGTTGAATTTGATGAGAATTATGTTCTGTATGTATTCATATAGATTGGATATACTGGTACCATTGAGAGAAAGCAGATCAAGAAATCCTATATGTGTGCATAATTTAGGTTTCTAATGCATACATATCAGAAAACAATGACAAACAGAAAGATTGGCTGGGATGCCACTTCTTTGAGGAGCTCTTCAGCTATATCAAGTATCGTTGCTAGAAGACCCTTCAACTTTGCAGCACAAGTACTAAATAGGATGATTTACAACTTGATAGAAGTAAGGAATAAATTCCAGATGTATCCAAGATTCCTCTAAATGACCATTGATAATCTACTCCCAAACATCCCAAGAGAAAATGCTATCTTTCAGCCTGTTCATTTTAACATGTATTTAACAGAATCAAGTTTAGCTTGTACAAGGAGATAAAGTACCTGTTCCTCCACACATGATAGATCATGATTTACCTATCCCTAAAGTGTTCATGAGGATTCCAGGTTAGGGAGAACCAAACATGATGTTTCAGAACATTATTCTTTAAGCTCCTATCATCCAACCTGCACCTATCATACATGAAGAAGAACAAGCAGCACCCATACCAGAACCAATCATTCAAAAAGAACAAGCTCATCCTATACCATAACCAATCACTAAACAAGAACAATCACCAGAAGATATGCAAGAACAAGAAAAACTTCATGTTAAACATCACATACCTTCTCCACCTTAGAGCCTACACTTTTCAGATCGGCAAACACTATCATCTCTTTAAGAGACATTGATGCATCATTGGCAGATCAAGCAACCCATCAAGAAGAGGTTAGTACATAATCAATGCATGAGGTTGATCAAGAAGAACAAAGTACTCCTGGTGAGCAAGCTGAAGGTGAAGAACAAGGAAGTAATATTCCTACTAAACAAGAAATAGAGTACTCAAGAGTGTTTTTATTCACGAAGTACAACAAGCTGATAGAGAAATCAAACAATAGAGCAAAGAGGCTGAAAGAAAAGCTAAAGAGCAAAGATGAAGAGATTAAGAATCTAACAGCTGATCAAAAAGCTTAGAAGTTGATTGTTCAATTTCTTGAACAACAACTTGAATAATAAAATGAAGAATTAAAGGTGAAAGACCAAGATCTTAGTAGTGCAAGGCTTGACATTGGATACTTGACTGAGCAAACAGATTCCAAAGATGCTGAAATTGATGAACTTAAAAGGATAATCTCTTCTCAAAATGAAGAGATTAAAAGGCTAAACAGGGAATTGGAACATGCTGGCGCTCTACTGAATGAGGAAGAACATTCAGAAGGTCAAGAACAAGACCTGAGTGAAGAGTTTATAGATCAAATCATGTCTCAAGCTGAAGAAACCAGCACAGGGGAAACTAAAAAGGCCATTATCATCCCTGAAGAGACTTATTAACTAGATCAACTGTTTGGGGAAGTTAATCCATTTGAAAACATACGTTACTCACCCATTCTTAGACAACATTTTCACACTCCTAAAACTCAAACAACAGAATTAGGCATCATCCCTGTGAATCCACTGTTAGAGAATTAATGAAAATTGAGTTAAAGACTTGCTCAAAGACTTCCAGGAATTAATGAAAATTGAGTCTGAGCAAACATACAAGAGATATAAAGAGATCAAGGATCAGCAAGAATTTTAAAAGAACCTGCCTAAAGATCCATAGATTAAGAAGATGACCTACTCCCAGGTTAAAAGCTGGTCGAGTCATACAAGGATGCCCTACAGGTCATATGCAGGCAGATCTCTATCTCATATGAAGGATCTTGCTAGAGAAAGCTACAAGATTATGTTGGCTAGTGCATTGAAGCCATAGAACTCTAGACCTCATCCAGCATCAGCATTATCTACTTATCATGAAGCTCCACCTGAGCTTCATCCCTTGAAAAACATAAACAATTTATGCCTTATAGGCTATGGCCTGAACATAATGAGGTGAGGGAGAAGATAAATGAAAACAACAATTTTGTGAAGCTATATAAGAGGATAACACTGATAACATCTGCTGATGAGAGAAAGATCATAGCAGGGAAATATGATGAAATCTGTGATGCAGTACTTATCAACAAAGTATCTGGCTTAGTCCAATATCGATCATACATATCCCAACTGGGATCTCTAAGCTATGAAGATAGATTAGACTTGATGCAATTAAGGATGGTCAATCACACTAACAATTCCAGGGGAGCTGATTTCTATCATATCATGAGATGTTACATGAATAGACAACATCATGAGATGAGATAGAAGGCAGACAGAGAAGGCAAACTTCACTTCGCCAAACTAAGAAGAAAACAATAGTTAGCAAGCAAACAGAAGAAACAAAGTGAAGAACAGACATCACATGTAGATATTGAGTTAATAGAGAGAGTTGGTTATCTAATAAGACCATAAGATTTGAAGTTAATCATGAAGAAGATTGATGGTAATTAATACAACCACCCAATCACAACATGGTACTATGATGAAACCCACTTTGAAGTGGTATTGAAGAGAAAACTTGAAGGTAAAGAAGCAACTGACATAAGACTTTTTGATCCATGGGAGATAAAGTTGCTACATCCCTCCTATGTTTCATTTTTGAAAACAAAGTCATTCCTTGCTATAGAAGATGTCGTATGCAAGGGTGACTGCTGCTACTTCATACATATGCTAAGAATACTGGGCACAGTGTATGTGAATGCTGCTATAAAGCAAAGAATAAGACAAACCAGCAATCACTGACACACATAGAAGGAATTATGGGCCTGAGGATCTCAGAGAACAACAACCTTAAAGTTCTTAAGGGGAATCATGTTGTAACCACTCTGGTTAGCAATATTGATGTACAAATCTTGGATCAATCAACCCTAGAATAGATGGTTCACCTCTCCATCCAATGCAAGTATGATGATCAAAACAATGCAGTACAATATTTTGCTGAACACATTGTAAAATACCGAAATCCAATGAAGATCACTCTTTTGACCGACCAAGTCAAGGAAGCTGAAAAAGATCAGATTTCTGAGAAGGATGCTGAAGAGTCATTGAAGGCCACAGCTGAAGTCCAGAAGAGTGTTAATGAAGTTGGACCATCACACACTTAAAGGTTTCTAACAGACAAAAACAATAAACACACATATCTAACCTTTCAAACAAACAAAACATCCAACCATACATAACAGACAACAAACACATTAGAGCATCAATCATTCATCAATATCATACATATCATCAAACATAACATCAATCACACAATAACAAGTCATGCAAGCAAACATATATGATTTAGAACATACAAAGCAATCATATTAATAATCAACCAAACATACATAATTTGTTAATCATACAATCATTCAAATTAAATATAATCAAACACATTATCACTAGCAAACAAAAGTAAAGGACAGAAACATCATTCAAGCATCATAAGTTAATCATTTAATCATGCAAATCATCCAATCATGCAAATAAACATTATAAGTCAAACACACAAACATGCAATCCTTCAAATCAAACACAAACACACACATTATTACTAACAAACAAAATAGTAACAAAAAATATTAATGATTAGCAACATCATCCTTAGGGGGAGTATTGTTAGACTCAACAAGTGCATTGAAGGATAATGATTGCCATAATCAAACATAATGTGTTCTAACATTCAAACAATCATTAACTAACACATTAGTATCATTAACATTCATAACATACACTAATTATTGCTTAAATTTCTTTTGCAGGTTTGTAGATTAAAGAAATTTTACACAGTGTCGGTAGCAGATGAGTTACTATCCATAGAGGATGAGCAAGTCTATACAGTGGATGAAAAAAAAGTTCAAGTGTCTACAACGGATGACTAACACACATGCAGCGGATGACTAATGTCCACAGCTGATGAACAGTCCAAAGCGGATGTTCATCCACATTGGATGAAAACTCCACAGTGGACATGATCAAGAAAAACATAAGTGTTAACAGCGAGCAGCATTTAAGACACATCGGACAGCTTATTTAACATCCACAGCGGAGGACTTAGCATTCACAGCGGACAGTCAATCATCCACAGCGGACGACTTAGACATAGGATTTTATGTAATTTTAGTTTACATAAGGGTATTTTTGTAATTGTATATAGCTATTTGTATAGGCTATAAATAGCATAATACCTTAATCGTTTGTAAGCTTTTGAACAGTTAGTCAAACAAGCAGTTTATTATTATCATTCAAGCATTCAAGCATACAAACACACAATCATACAAACACACATAGATATCATATCATTAATCATGGGTTTTCGCACTATGATTAATGAGTGTTGATTATATAATAACTTGTTGTTATATTTGAGAGATTGAAATCGATCTTTAGGGGAATTCATTGTTTTGTTCTTGTTGTTCTAAGTTCAAAACCAGTTTATTTGAATTCCGTTATTTATTCACATATTCTTTTGATGAAACTAGATTTAAATATCTTGTATCTGCTATTGGGATGATGAACTTTGAATAATTAAATGATTTAATTAATGATAGTTGATAACTTTGTAAACAAATGCTTCTTTTGATAAAATAGGTAAAACTGTGTATCTACGGAAATTTGCAAATCAGCAGATAAATAGGTATCTACCGAATATCAGCAGATAACTGGGTATTCTAGAATTATGCAAGTCAGCAAATAACTGAGCAAAACGAGGCATCAGCCAAATCGGGCGGTTCGGCGGATAGGATGATTTCAGCACATGTCTTTGAAAATGATCTGGTAGGTCCTACTTTCGTCTTTCGATATGTAGTGGCACCGGAGAAGTTTACCTGAAAAGACTGTTCCATTATCACACACCGTTAATTTTACAGTTACTATGGTAAAACATTTTATAATTCAATTTTTTATATATTATCCACAATTGTTAAAATCAAAGGTTTTCCCACCATTGTCATGATCAATCTTATTCATAAATCAAACACTTAAACCTTCAAAATCTTAAGTCCTACCAAAATAAATCAACCTTCAATGGCTGCTTAAACTCAAACCCTAGAATTCAGACCGAATCACAACACCACCTCATCACTTCAACCCATTAGTGATCCAGTCTACGATCATGTGCTTTAATTTCTACGCAATAGAGACTACCATTTTACAATAATGGTAGACCCGGTGATCTGTGAGACACACATTGGGAATTCTAGAGTACATGTTCCATTCAAAGGGTACATGGAACAAAAACCCCCACCGCAACAGTGCAAGGACTGAAGGTCACAGTATCATGCACCGATATTCGTCAACATTTGAAGTGGAACAATGCATATGGTGAATCTTCTTTCTCCAAAAAAGTGGTAAGGGCCACATTCAAGATGATAGGATATGAAGGACCCCTCCCGACGTCCACCTTCTCGGAATCTCAGGTATATCAAAATTAGAGAATCATTCTTCATATCTTCCTTCACCGCTTATCAAACAATTCATGATAATAGGATCAGGTACCAATGGATTTAGTAAGGGCTATCCATGGTCTGTTGTAGGAGTGAGCAAAAATGGAACCATTAACCGAAACCGAACCGTTAACCGATGAAACCGAACCAAAATTAACCGAAAACCGACAAAACCAAAAACCGAATTAACCGAAATTCGGTTTTGTTTTTGGTTTTGTACCATTGGTTAACCGAATTAACGGAAACCAAACCAAACCATTCATGTTTTCAGGTTTTTCCTACATATTTCTATGTATTTCTAATTTTATACCTTGAAATGTTACATGTTAAAATGATAAAAAAAGATTTTGGATAATATTTAAAATTAAAACTCTCTCTTTTACATAATTACTTTTTAGTTCCATATCTACTATTATATTAAGGTTGAATAAACTTTAGATTTTTCCATTTACAACATTTTTCATAGTTAATACACTTTAATATACTTAGCTTTTCTAATCATCAATAAAAAATAATGCAATAAATCATTTTCTTTCGGAACATACTCATTTATTTGTTATTTAATAATATTTTTTGATATAGAAATATAGAAAGATAATAATTGTATCTTTAAAACTTATGGTTGCTTGATAAAATAACGAACTGAAACCAAACTGGAGCAAATGAAAGTAGAAGAAAATTTATGTTGGATAATTAACCAAAACCAAACCGATAACCGAAAAATAAAAACCGAACCGAAACCAAATCATGGTTACGGTATCGGTTATTGGTTTTGCAATAACCGACGGTTGGTTATCAGTACGGTGGGAGCAAAAAATCAATAAGGAACCAATGATTCTCAATTCTTAACCGTGCACAACCCTAGTCTGGTCAAAACGCAAAGTTATGATTTGTCAAATTTTATTTTTCAAAACTTTGTAAAAATTTAATAGCTGCTACAAAATAAAAGTTTTTAATGTACCGAAGATTCATTCAACTGATTTTACAAGAAGAATTGGGTGATAAACTTAAAATGAGAGAATTTGTGCATGTGTTAGGAACTTAAAACAAAGCCATCTTTACACATATGCTTGAGGTCTCTGAGCCTTAGGGTGACACGATGGCCTCACCCACCACTTTTGATCCTACACCCTCTACATCAATGCCAAAAGCAAGAAAATATAAGCGAACCCATGCATCTTCTACTGAGAAGATGCAGGTTCCCAAATCACCCCCCCTCAAAAAGGCAAGATTGGATACCAGGGTCCTAGTCAAGTCAAAGGTGTCAGGGACACCTAGACAAGTCTCAATGTAGAAGGTTTTTGTTCCTTCTTCTAAGAAGACCCATACCCATGCTATAAGCCCTCAATCGGAGTCCTAACACTCCACTGAGCAAACCAAAAAGGATACCCACATCACTGAGACAACTTCTGATGAAGAAGTCTCATTAGGAACTGGTTCTCATAATCTCCCATACACATGTCTACTACCCAGGATGATGTTCCTAATACACTTCAGCATGCTCCACTGTCTACCCTTTCCACATAATACAGAAGTGAGGACTGATATGTATGTAGCAACATCTTACCCATATCTTTTATCCCAAGATATTGATCCTAGGGAGGAAAGGATCAATGTGGAAGAGGTTGTCCCTATTGTTGGTTCATCAATTGATAAGCAGGACAGAGACAACATTCCTAAGACCTCAACCATGACAACTCACCTTAAGAATGTATCATTTGAGTCATTCCTTAAGGTGAGGAATCCAGGGCGCCAAGAAACCACATCTGGTGGTGAGGGTGCGGAGGCTCGGCCTAGGACCCTATCTCCTAATGATTCCAAATTTGTAGATGAGGGAAGTATGCAAAAAATCCATGAATTGATGGCCCATAACATTGAACTTGCTAAAAAAACTAAATGCCTCACAGGCTAAAAATGCAAGGTTTCAAGGTTATGTTGAAAGAGCCATAGTTCTTGAATTTGAGAATTGTCTGCTGAAATCTTTGGTAGATTGAGTATCTAAGTTGGAAACACAACTCAGAACTCTCCAACAACAAGCTGCAAAGTTACCATTATTGAAGAAGAATTCATAACTCTTTAGCAAGCTATAGCAAAGGCAATGGATCTAGAACACAAAGTGGAACAACTTTAGGAGACCATTAACCTTCAACAATCCATCATTCTAAGTCTTCAACTCTCAGCACCACAAGAACCTTTGGATTTTCCATCCTTAACACGCTTAGTGTCATCTGGAATATCAGATAATGCTACTAAAAAGGGAAAAGATGAACCCAAAGAAGCTGAAGACATTCTCTAGAGATTGGCTACCTATGTTATAAATACTACACAACCAATCTCTTTCTCTTCCAAATGGACTAACTAATATGAGCCTCTACCGGAAATTAAAGCCAAAATGAATTAACTTCTTGATAAATATCGCTATGATAGCTCAAAAGAGAAGGAGATTGAAGCTAGAAGAGTGATGAAAAGGATGAACCAAAAGGTTCAACTTGGGAAGAAGAGATTGTCCATGATGAAAAGATCCAACACCTTTCCCTTCCTTTCTCTAAAAAGAAAGAGATCTGATGAGTAATTATTAAAGAGAGAGCTCGTGCTTGGACTTGAAGCCTCTCCCAAGGTATCTACTGAAGAAGAAGCACCAATACTAAAAGTGTTATTGGATGTTGGGGAAAAGCTGAATAAATCAGTTGTTGATGCAACTGCCAAAAGCACTAGACCAAAGGCTTTTTTAGCAGATGAATCCTTAGGAAGAATGGTGGTTTATGAAAGAGGCACCAAGACCATGGAAGATGATATGGAAAGGCATGGGGTGACTCTTGAAGCTAAACCAGCCCAACTTGATAAACAACAAAAGAACACACTTAAGTCTGAACTCAAAAAATCAACTGAGGTGATATTTGGTCAAGTGGATGTTGAAGCTGAAACCGCATTTAACTCTGAGGTGAATATGGAAACTGATGGTCCAGAGTCACTAAGGATGTTGAGAGAGCTCAAACAACTGCCGATGATCCCAAGTTAGCTGGTGAGGTATCAGGTGTAACCATTAGACCTTTGGCAGTTAGACTTATGGAAGTCTCTACCTCTAACAATGGTAAAAGACCTAAGACTGATGAAGAGAAAATTAAAATTGAGTCACAGAAATCAAAGACCAAATTTCTAATGACTAAGAAGGTGGAGTTGTTCCCATAAAGTATTGAAAGAGAAGTTGTAGAACTGAAGGCAGATAGATCTTATGAGCCCTTTGTTAAGAAGAACATCATTGCACTAATCAATAGTGCAAAGGAATCTAGAGCTGCAAGATCAAGCTCAACCTAAACCAAAGGCCAAAGCTGTCAAGAAGGTGCCATCTAAGTCATCCAAGCCATTTGCCGAAAGCACCCAAAGAATAGCTACTCAGTAGGCTTCAACAGCTGCAACTATCGAACCTAAACCCATGATCTCCATTGAAAAGAGAGAAAAGAAGGATCAAGAAAAATGTCTCCTAGCAGCTCAACTTGAGTTACAAGGATTCAATTTTGATGAGATTAGGGAGTGGAGCATTAATGAGATTAATTCTAAACTAATAGCTCAAACTCATGTTGAGATGGAGAAAACAACTTAGTTAGCTAGAAGAAAGAGGGCTGCATAACAAAAGAAACAACGGGGAAAAAGTCAATAAGAGTTCAGGGACAAGAAATAAATGAAGATGTTCCTCAAGTATTATGGTTTCTCTGGTAGACAAGTAGGACCAATGAGTATGTCAAGTTTTGATCTGAATATCAAAGGAATCAAACAAAAGATTATAGATATAGAGCTCTCAAAGTTTGAAGAAGCCATAGTGCAATGGGAAAGACAACATGTCAAGTCAAAGACTATGACTAAAATATCTTCCTATCTGCCGACTGAGCCTCCAACATCCCCTGACTCAACAACCTCTGATGACAATCAACCCATTTCCTTAATCGTTGCAAAGAAAAAGAAAGCACCAAAGAAAGTTATAAAAGAAAGGATTGTTGATCTAGAAGTAGAGGAAAAGATACTCAAAGGAATAAAGGTGTTGGCTGCTGGGTATCTTGCTTAGATGGAGAATTTGTTGTCAAGAGGTCAAATGGAGAGATCATGTACTATGACCATGAAAATAAAGTACTTGATCTGCCCCTTGACATTCTAGAGCAAATTGCTGAGCATCTTTGGATGTAAGAATGACTAATCCAAGACGTTGCTGCATAAAGTACTAACCTTAGTCAAGTCTGATGTTGGTGAAGAAATTCTTAGAAATCCACTATCAGCATATGATCACATAGTGAAGTGGGAATATGATCAAAAGAAAAATACTTACTTCATAACTAGATCAGCAACTAGTAGAATGGCTTACTCAAGGTACCAACTGGTATGCTTCAACCAGTTTGAGATAGCTTTTTTAACCCAGCTAAGACTAAGGAATCTGAGCAACGATTTTGAGGAAAGGGAAGTGGTAAACGTACTAATGAGAATTTACAAATCTCATCTAGAGAAACCAAGGAAGGGTTTAGAACAACGGTAGAAGAAACTAGAGTCTAAAGCTGCTAAAACCATCCTATCTGCCAAACCTAGCAACCAACCACAATTACCTTCTACTACTTCTCCACCTGCTCAAGACACTAAGCATGGTTTTCCACAAGTCCAACAAGCTTCTGAAATAGCTAAAAACCCCTACCCGGAGCCAATTTAATGATTCAGCAAATGAAATGATCCTTAGCAATGTTGCTAAAAGAATAAGACATGGGTTGGAAAATTTAGAAGAAGAAGTAGAACTCTCAAAATATAAGGAAGAAGAAGACTTAGATAATGATGATACGACAATCATCGAATGGGGTTATGATTTGAAAGTTGAGAACTTCTTCATAAAAAAGAAAGAACAAGTCAAAATCTTTCTTTCTTTCTGAGCTGTAGGTTTTAAAGCTTACCCTTGAAGACTTAAAAAGATGTATAAGTTAGCCTCAGAATATGAAGGCATGTAAGACAAGTACAAATCTATGGATACCATTTTGAAAATGAAATTTGGAAACAAGGTTGAGCAAATGGAAGAAGAAAAAGTTCTGCATGTAAGTCCACTGACCATTCATGACCCAGTTACACATTGGTGTTACAATTCCTCAACCAACACCTTTAGTCTAACATATGTTGGTGCTGGCAAAGTTGAAGTCAAAGAATATGATCTTTTCAGACTATCTCAGCACAACATGAAGGATTTGGTGAATCTACCCCTTGACAACCCTAAAAAGATAGAAGAGGATACATGTATAAACTACTATTGATTAGAATGCTTAAGGGATAAAGATTGAATTTTTGGTAGCATCATCCTGGGGGGAATTTGTTGATCTATGAAGAGGATAAAGCTACCAAAAACTTAGAAATTCAGCATTGGCTTCTATCTGCCAAATTCCACCAAATGCTAAACTGTCTGCCAATCAGCATATGCTAAATATTTGCCGATCAACATATGTTGAGCAACGGCCGATTAATATTCTACCGATGAGTTGCCGATTGACTACTACTGATTAACAGTGAACTTCATGAGTTGTTAATCAACTGTTACACAAGACAAGACTGTCTGTATGAACAACTACTGTGTTTTGCCTTTCAGAGACAACATAGTACTGAATTTGTCTAACTCTGATATGCCGATTGTCTGTGTTGTTGTATATTCTAAACATAGAATAGTTTAATCTAATTGTTTAGATTTAATAGTATAAAGTCCACATGGTTAATCAAGTAAATACTTTAAAAGAACAACTTGTACAGAAGATTAATCAAGTGAATACTTTAAAAGAACAACTTGTGCATTTACATTTCCTTAAATTCTTTGTTTTATGGTAGTATGTAGTTAACTTAGATTCTGCATTCGTTAGCTACTAATCAAAGAAAAAGTTCTTGTTAATCTAAACCAAATTAATCCAACAATAATTGATCCGGTAGAGGATAAGGAGGTTCTAGAGGAAGAGGCCAAAGTAGGATTATTATTACTAGGAGGAATACTAGGACGAGGGAAAATAAAGGACCCGTAAATACTAAGCATGTGGATCAACATACTAATAACAATACGAAAACTTCATCATGAATATTGGATTATGCATTCCAAGGAAGGATGGGTCAAGGTAACCTAGGAGGTATTGGTGGTGGTAAAGTCAATGGTGGTGCTGGTGGTAATGCGATCAATGGAGAAACCAAAGGTCATTGAGCTAATAGAGATATGAATACTAACGCTAGAGTTATGCACAAGAAAGTTGCACATATAAGGGTTCTGATACTATAACCTAATACCTCACAATGGCAATTGTTATACTATTGCCACAGTTCACTAGATCTCAACAATAGAGGTTGTGATAAAAATAAGCAAATGTTGGGAAGATCAGGTAGTTAAGTATATTGTGTATTTATTTGAAGATGAAGCATGAGTGTGACACCTGACAAAAATCCAAGTACATTCTATTACCTTTCATTAGTAACACATGTAATAATTCTGATGGTTATGTGAGTTATGTGTTTGTAGTCATCACATGTATACCCGGCCCAACCCGAAAGCTCACGAAGGACCTGTAATATGCAAAATACTACACAAACACTTCATGCAAACCCTAAATCCCCTTCATTCACCCAAAACTGATCAAGACCCCCCCTCTCCTCTCCAAATCGGCCGATCACCACAAGATCACCCAAAACCGTTGCCGATCACCACCATTCTTCTCAATCGGCCACCCTCTCTCCTCATACATCCATTCTTTTTTCATCCAGCCATCACAATGTGTTTTCTTGTCAGCCCACTTCGAGTTCTAAGGTAAAAATCGATCCTTATACTTGATGATTATGTGTGTTGGATGTGTTACTGATTGATTTGATTATGTTTTTACTAAGATTCTTGTTAGAGATCATAGGTATTGTGTTATGATTTATAGATATCCATATTAGGGTTGATTTTGGGGCTGGAAGTCGATTAAAGTGGGGGCAAAAGGGTTGTAGTTGTCGATTATTATGTGAAAATGAATATTATCGGGTCGGGTAATGATAATTGGAAAGAGGTTGGGTATAAATCGTATGGTTTGAGTTTTGCTAAAGCTTGTGAACGTGAAAAGACACTTAGATGAGTGTCCAAACTTGTTTTAGATGATAACTTGGTCTTGGGAAGTCATTTGGTCATTGTTAGGATGCTTGTTTAGTGTAAACTTGAATGTTTCCTGATTCTGGCAGATTCTGTTAGCCAACTTGTGCACGTTTTAACTTGATGATAATAAACTCCATCACTGTGTTTCTTGGGTCCAAATTATGTATTTTTGAGTCTAGTTTCTAGAAAGTCTAAACACACTCACTTTGGACATGTAAAACTCGAGTTATTGTATTTTTAGTGAAGGTAGGTCAAAGCTGTCCTTTATGACAGCAAACAAAGGGTCAAGTGTTTTGATACATGGTCAAAATAAATGATTTGGGGAGTAACCCCATGAGTCCTGAAGCACCTCCAAGTGGTTTCATACCAAAATAGTGAGTAGATCATTTGTAATGAATTCTTGTGTGAATTGTTGTCAAAGCTTGATTTTATATGTTGAACTGGGTTGAACAATGTGTGATATGACTAGGACATCGTAAGCATGTCTTGTGCACAAACTTATAAACCTATTTTTGTATAGGTTGAGGTTACCGTTGTGGTATTTGGTTTCATTTGTCTGTAGTGTGAGTTTACGGCCCCACTTTCTTATAATCTCTTTTGGGGGAAGATAAATATGTTCTTTTCAAAATGTTTTTTATTTGATTAGTATTACTGTATTATCACATGTTAACTAGTGTTGTACCAATTTAAGTCCTCACTTCTGAGTAGATCTACTGGGATTGACAAACCCCACCCGGGCTAGTCGCGCTAGCACGACTGCACGTCAAACAGGTGTTTAATTGACCTAATTTCTGTTGCTGTGGTCTGGTAGCCACAGCCGAGGCATTCATTTACAATGTCAGCTTCAGTTTCAAACTTCATACACTATGTAACTTGTTGTGTAGACTAGCTATCTACTGATATTACTTTGTTTACTGGATCTGCTTTCAATTATGTTATTGTTTAACAAAACCTGTGAACTCACCAACCTTGTGTTGACACTTAAGCATGTTTCTTTCAGGTTCTTAATTATGCATGGCTAGGATCATCACATCATTGCATTCATCATCCTTTACGTTAAATGAACTATTCACATTCTTACGCGTTATATTAATGGGTTTGCATGTCTTTTGCGCCATTTGAATTATGATTGAATTATGCTTCCACAAGTATTTTCATGATTTCGTTATTAACTATATTTTTGGAAATTTCTATTATTAATGAATAACTATGTTTTGTATTAAATATGTCGTTTGGTGTAACTAACGGCTGAGATCCTGGTATGTCACGCGCCTAACGGTAATACCCCGTTTGTGGAAATTGAGGGTGTGATAGATTGGTATCAGAGCTTCAGTTATAGCAAACTAAAATGTACTTTCATTTGTATTGCATTTTAGACTATAGCTAGATTTGCATTAGTTACACACACGTAGATTATTAAGTTATACTTGCTTGTTTAGCTTGCTTGAGAATTGTTTGCTTGGGCATATTCCTGTGAGTGTTCGACTACAGGGATGGTGTCTTCATCTTCTTATGCTAAGTCTATGGGAAAAGGCCAGTTTGTCCAGATTCCCCGTTGTTACCGCCTGGTCCTTAGCGCGGGTGACACCGAGTAACTGAGAGTCACGAGAAGTTTGATTACGATAATGATTTACCATACCTTTTACATCATACCTTTTCGAATCAGATACAATACCATTGGTACCTAACTTGGATGGTTCATCGGGAGTATGTTCTGCCTCCTGTTGAATGCTTTCTCAAACGAGAGCTATTTTTGTCATACTTTCTTTACCTACCTTGCCACTTCTCTTCCTTGCCTTGTGGAGCAGAAAATAGTTGCACTAGCAGTTATCATAGATATTGGGAGACAACTTATCAGGGTTTACTTAAGAAAATACTATCTTACCCATCTAACCTGAGTATATCAACGATTTCTTGCCCAAATGAATGTTTTCCTTACTCATTCCTTCGTACAACCTTGGTTAATTGACCTTTGGTTTAATGACAATATCTTTGATACTTCTATCATTGATAACACTCTGTACTTGACAAGGTATGTTAGCTCGGATAGGATGAACCAGGGGTGACCATGCTAAGCAAATTACCATTACGGGTGCACACGTAATTGTAATTTGTTGTGCATGAGAAGTCTGGTGAACTCAGTCGGGTGATAACGATCATAGTCAGTACAAATTTTCATTTTTATACTTTGGGACATGAGAGTCTCGATTCTCATAAAACTTCACTATTGATATGGAAACAATCCTTCATTTCTACTCGTATGAAAGTTCTCATCTACCTCGAGCCTTAATGAAATTCATATTATGGTATTAGTCCTAGTCTCTATGAGACGCTGCTCCTTCTAGAATTTCCATGATCATGCAATACTATCTATCTACAACGTGCGTGGTGCTTGAAAAGTAGTAACGGAGTGACTCTCTGCACATGTATTTTCTAATCATTGGATTGATCTTAAGAATTAGAGTCTTGGCAGATTGAACATTCTAGCATTCATTTCATTTGGTATTTATCATGTTTCAGTGTATGTTATGTTTCCTAATATGGGGATTCAAATTGTATTTTCCTGGTTGACTACATTTGGAGTATGATCGATTGGCAAGGTGTTGTGATGACCTCATCCGTTACCTTTCTGTGTTTCCATTCTAGTATCGCAATGGGCCATGCATGAACAACATCTGTGAGTGCTGTAGGAAATTCGGTCATGCCATTAAGAACTGTTGTGTGAACATACCGGCCAAGTCACCTCAGTGACAAAAAGCACAAATAGATGTTATGAGTGTGGACAATCTATGTATTTTAATAGAAACTACCCAAGGCTCAAAAAGAAGGAAAACTGACAGAAATGGTTGTTTCACCTCAGTATTTTTTTCTGATTCGGGTGCCGACAGAAGCTACGTATCCAATATGTTTAGTAAGCTACTAGGGGTAGCGCCTACTGACTTAAGTTCTGAATTTACCATGGAGATAGCTGATGGTAGAACTATAGCGGCTACCTAGGTATATAGTATATGTAAACTAGGCTTAGCTGGACATTCATTCGATATGAATCTGATTCCTGTTACACACGGTAGCTTTGATGTTGTGGTTGGTATCCAAGAACCAAGCAGAGATAATTTGTGGAGACAAACTCATTAAGTTACCTCTTCCTAGTGGCAAGACACTCGTTGTGGAGGGTGACAAGAGGGATGTTGTGGTCGGCATCATCTCATACTTGAAAGCATAGAAATGTCTTCGGAAGGGATAATTCGCCCTCCTGGCATTAGTTACAGAAAAGACAGTGGAAGAGAAGAGCACTAAAGACATTCTAGTTGTCAGAGACTTCCCTGAATTATTTCCAGAAGACTTACCTGGCCTTCCTCCACACAGGCAGGTAGAGTTTCAGATTGAGTTAGCACCAGGAGCTACTCCGATAGCTCGGGCGCCGTACCATTTGGCACCGAACGAATTACATAAATTGTCAAAGCAGTTGCAGGAACTTTTAGACAAAGGATTTATACACCCTAGTTTTTCACCTTGGGGAGCACCTGTATTATTCTTGAAGAAGAAAGACGGAACTTTCCGTATGTGCATTGACTACCGAGAACTGAACAAATCACCATAAAGAATCGTTACCCTCTTCCGCGTATCGATGACCTATTTGATCAACTTCAGGGATCGAGTTACTACTCAAAGATTGATTTGAGATCTAGATATCATCAGCTTAGGGTTCGAGAAGAAGACATATCCAAGACAGCTTTAAGAACTCAATATGGGCATTTTGAGCTCGCAGTCATGCCATTTGGATTGACAAATACGCCGGCAGTCTTTATGGACCTCATGAATCGTGTCTGTAAACCCTATATAGACAAGTTTGTCATCGTCTTCATTGATGACATACTAATTTATTACAAGAATACGGAGGAACATGAGGAACATTTAAGACTTATTCTAGAGCTTTTGAAGACAGAAGAGCTATATGCTAGGTTTTCTAAGTATGACTCCTGGATGAGAGAAGTACAACTCCTAGGGCATGTCGTCAATAGGAATGGTATTCAAGTTGACCCGTCGAAGATTGAAGCGATCAAGAATTAGCCTGCGCTGATGATGCCTATTGAAGTACGCCAATTTATTGGATTAGCGGGTTATTATCGGCGTTTCATAGAAGGATTCTCAAAACTTGCACAACCTTTGACTGCCCTAACTCACAAAGGAACTGTTTACAAGTGGGGTGGTAAGGAAGAAGCAGCTTTCCAAGCGCATAAAGACAAACTGTGTAGTGCACCGATTTTGGCGTTGCCAGAAGGAACAAACAACTTCGTGGTGTATTGTGATGCGTCAATCAAAGGTTTGGGTTGCGTATTGATGCAACATAAGAAAGTGATAGCTTATGCATCAAGACAGCTCAAGGTGCATGAGAAAAATTATACAAATCATGATTTAGAGTTGGGGGCTGTGGTATTTGCACTTAAGATCTAGATTTGTTACCTATATGTAACCAAGTACACGATCTTCACTGATTACAAGAGCCTTCAGCATATTTATGAACAGAAGGAGTTGAACATGAGACAAAGACGATGGTTAGAACTTCTGAATTATTATGATTGTGCCATCAAGTATCATCCGGGGACTGCTAATGTGGTAGCCCATACCCTTAGTCCAAAGGAAACCCTAAAACCTCATCTTGTCCGTGCCTTACAGTTAACCATCCATTCAGATCTACCATTACAGATCAAGAATGCCCAGGTTGAGGCACTACAAGAGCAGACATCAAGTAAGAATCTCTCAGAGAAGCTGAGAAGTTATTTCAGGAGAAATCAGATGGGATCATAACTATGAAGATCGAGTATGGATTCCATTGTTTAGGAACCTCAGGGAATTGATGATGGATGAAGCTCACAAGTCTTGTTATTCGGTACATCCTGGATTTGACAAGATGTACCAAGATCTGAAGGTCATATACCGGTGGCCTAACATGAAAGCTGAAATTGCCACCTACGTGTCAAAGTGTTTGACAAGTTCTAAGGTTAAGATGGAATATCAAAAACCGTTGGGTTTGCTTCAACAGCCGGAGATCCCAATGTGGAAGTGGGAGAACATATCTATGGATTTTGTTACTAAGCTACGTCGTTCATAAGCTGGAAACAATACCATTTAGGTAATAGTGGATCGTTTGACAAAATCAGCACATTTCTTAGCCATTCGTGAGAACTACAAGATGGATAAATTGGCACAGATTTACTTGAAGGAAATTATGTCATGACATGAAGTGCCATTCTCAATCATCTCCGATCGTGACACGCGATTCACTTCGTACTTCTGACAGTCACCACCGAAGTCACTAGGCACTTGTTTGGATATGAGCACGGCTTATCATCCACAGAGAGATGGTCAGACAAAACACCCAATTCAAACCCTAGAATACATGCTTGACTTTTTTGAAAAGTTAGGAAACTCATCTGCCTTTGGTTGAATTCTCCTACAGTAATAGTTATCGGATGAGTATTAAGGTCTCGCCCTTTGAAGCACTTTATGGTAGAAAGTGTAGATCACCACTCTGTTGGATAGAGGCCGGTGATAGTCAGCTAACAGGTCATGAGCTTGTTCATGAAACCACAGAGAAGATTGTTTAGATTCGTAATCGTATGGCTGCAGCTTGGGATCATTAAAAAAGTTATGCAGATAAAAGGAGAAAGCTTTTGGAATTTCAGGTCGGTGACAAAGTTTTATTGAAAGCTTCACCTTGGAAAGGTGTGATATGCTTTGGGAAGCATGGAAAAATAAACCCTAGATACGTTGGATCGTTTGACATTGTCAAAAGAATTGATCCTGTAGCTTATCAGCTAGACTTACTTAAAGAACTCGATGGTGTTCACAACGTGTTCAACGTTTCAAACTTGAAGAAGTGCTTAGCCGATGAATCACTCGTTATTCCATTGGAGGAACTGGAGATTGATGAACAGCTTCGATTCATTGTAGAACCAATCGAGATTATGGATAGAGAAGTCAAGACCTTAAAGTGTAGCAAAATTCCTATTATGCATGTTAGATGGAATTCAAAGTGTGGACCAGAGTTTACCTGGGAACGCAAAGATCAGATGAAAACGAAGTACCCGCAATTGTTCAATGATCAGGAATCCACTTCTTAAGGTATCGTTCTTAAGATATATTTTCGTTTAATTTCGAGAAGAAATTCCTTTCAACAAGTGGATGATGTCACAACTCTCGCGAAACCTTATAATTCTATCTTATTGTATTTGTTCTAGATTCGCAGAAACCCTATTCTATATGCGTTACAGATCGCTGAATCTCGTGTTCCTTGCTGAACCTAGTGTTCTAATTTTCGGGATGAAAATTCCTTCAACGAGGGGATGATGTGACACCTGACAAAAATCCAAGTACATTCCGTTACATTTCATTAGTAACACCCGTAATGATTCTGATAGTTATATGAGTTATGTGTTTGTAGTCATCACATGTGTACCCGGCCCAACCCGAAAGCCCACGAAAGACCCGTACCATGCAAAATACTACACACACACTTCATGCAAACCCTAAATCCCCTTCATTCACCCAAAACCGATCAAGAACCCCCTCTCCTCAACAAATCGGCCGATCACCACAAGATCACCAAAAACCGCCGCCGATCACCACCATTCCTCCCCAATCGGCCACCCTCTCTCCTTATAAATCTATTCTATTGTTCCTCCCGCCGTCGCAATGTGTTTTCTTTTCTGCCCACTTCGAGTTCTAAGGTAAAAATCGATCCTTAGGGCTGCAACTTGATGATTATGTGGGTTGGATGTGTTACTCGTTGATTTGATTATGTATTTACTAAGATTCTTGTTAGAGATCATATGTATTGTGTTATGATTAATATAAATCCAGATTAGGGTTGATTTTGGGGCTGGAAGTCGATTAAACTGGGGGCAAATGGGTTGTAGTTGTCGATTATTATGTGAAAATGAATATTATCAGGTCGGGTAATGATCATTGGAAAGAG
Source organism: Flaveria sonorensis (assembly GCA_025506505.1). Classification (NCBI taxonomy): domain Eukaryota; kingdom Viridiplantae; phylum Streptophyta; class Magnoliopsida; order Asterales; family Asteraceae; genus Flaveria; species Flaveria sonorensis. Next base: position 44,807,034 of record CM046426.1, on the reverse strand, counting down.
GTTGGGTAAAGCTTTTGAACGTGCCAAGACACTTGGATGAGTGTCCAAACTTGTTTTAGATGATAACATGGTCTTGTGAAGTCATTTGGTCATTTTTAGAATGCTTGTTTATTGTAAACTTGAATGTTTCCTGATTCTGGCAGATTCTATTAGCCAAATTGTGCACGTTATAACTTTATGATAATAGACTCCGTCACTGTGTTTCTTGGATCGAAATTGTGTATTTTTTAGTCTAGTTTCCAGAAAGTCCAACCATACTCAATTTGGACGTGTAAAACTCAAGTTATTGCATTTTTAGTGAAGGTAGGTTAAAACTGTCCTTTTTGACAGCAAACAAAGGGTCATGTGTTTTGATGCATGGTTTGTATTTTGAAGAGGGTATTACCAAAATAAATGATTTGGAGAGTAACCCCATGAGTCTTGGAGCACCTCCAAGTGGTTTCATCCCAAAATAGTGAGTAGATAATTTGTAATTAATTCTTGTGTGAATTGTTGTCAAAGCTTGATTTTATGTGTTGAACTCGGTTGAACATTGTGTGATATGACTAGGACATCGTAAGCATGTCTTGTACACAAACTTATAAACCTATTTGTATAATAGGTTGAGGTTACCGTTGTGGTATTTAGTTTCATTTGTCTGTAGTGCACCCTAAGATGAGTTTACGGCCCCATTTTCTTATAATCTCTTTTAGGGGAAGAGAAACATGTTCTTTTCAAAATGTTCTTTATTTGATCAATATTACTGTATTATCACATATTTACTAGTGTTGTACCAATTTAAGTCCTCTCTTTTGTACCGTTAATTTATGTACTTTAGCAGATAATTCTGAGTAGATCTACTGGGTTTGACAAACCCCATCCGGGCTAGTTGTGCTTGCACGACTGCACGTCAAACGGGTGTTTAATTGACCTAATTTATGTTGTTGTGGTCTAGCCCGAGGCATTCATTTACATTCTCAGCTTCGGTTGCGAACTTCATACACTATGTAACTTGTTATATAGACTAGCTATCTACTCATATTACTTTGTTTACTAGATCTGCTTTTGATTATGTTACTGTTTAAAAAAACCTATGAACTCACAAACCTTGTGTTGACACTTAAGCATGTTTCTTTCAGGTTCTTAATTGTGCACGGCTAGGCTCATCACATCATTGCATTCATCATCATTTTGGTTAAATGACTTATTCACATTCTTACGTGTTATATTGATGGGTTTGCGCTTGTTTTGCGCCATTTGAATTATGATTGAATTACACTTCCGCAAGTATTTTCATGATTTCGTTATTAACTATATTTTTTAAAATTTCTATTATTAATTAATAACTATGTTTTGTATTAAATGTGTCGTTTAGTGTAACTAACTGTGACCTCTCGTGTAATTATTAAGCTATTGTTAATTCCGTTATTTTTTGTAAGGGCTTGTTTTGTCATTAATACAAGTACCAGGGCCCATTTGTAAAATTTATTAATCTTGATTTTATTGGTATTTAAAATTTTATAACTTGCTTGTTATTAAATAAATAAGTAAAAAAATATAATAATAATAATAATAATAATAATAATAATAATAATAATAATAATAATAATAATAATAATAATAATAATGATGATGATGAATAATAACAATAAAATAAATTAAGCATTTATTAAGTTTGTGCTTAAAATAATAAAATTTAAAACTCCAGGGATTAAACTGTAAATTCGTTTTAAATTAGAACTTAAACTTTGGGTTAGTAATGCAAACTCATAAAGCACAGGGACCAAAATGTAAACTGTTTTTTTTTAAATCCCAAACACTAGATTTTCCGGTGAACCTCCGACGGGGCTCCGGCCGAGCTCCAGCCACCCCTAAAACGCCAGAAATACCCCAAATTTAACCGAATTAAATCCTCCATTTTTATCACAAGTCAGTTTCGAACCTCACCATGTAGTTAATTCGAATTTTAAGTGTCAGTTTCATCCTTTTCAGCCGAAACCGAAGCTAATCAAATCGTGGGTCTCAACGGCTTGAAACCGACACATTCAAGTGAAATTAAATGAAGGGTAATCATTCTAAGAACGTTTCTAAGCTAAACACACCTCTAATTTCACCTGCAATCGACATAATCATCAAAGAGCACACTCACGAACATCGAACCTGCAACTTAATCGAATTCCAACATACGGGCATCATAAACAACGATTGACAGAGAGCTTTTAATCTTATACATTAGACGAAGCTTCTGTTACATCAATTTGGTTATAATCGATATTAACCTCCGGAACCGAAGTCACCCCAGTCGTGACCTTGTTCGAATCTGTTTCAACTCATCCTACACCAAATCAGGTAATTAAACTGGGGATTAAGTTCTTTCTTACATGGGGAACAAAAGCCCTAACTTTAATTTTGCTATCGAACTCGTTTTACGGATCAATTTGTTCGAATTTGGAAATTAGGGTTCATGTAAATTGAGGAAGCTTTTGAGCTATAGTTTTTAACATTTTATCCCCAAAATTAAACACAAACCAAGGATTTGGCCCAGTGGTTTAAGTGTGGGGAGGTGTAACTAGGGACCCGGGTTCGAACCCGGGTCCCAGCTTTTATTTTAAAAAGGTGTTTTAATGTGTTTTTTTAGGCAGAAAATATTTTGTATTAATATTAATTATATAAAAACCATTTCTACTCAAAAACCAAAACAATTAATTTCTTTTAAATTTTCTTAGAAATTCAATTAATAAATCCTTATTCTTTTATTTTAAAATTATAAAAATTATTATAAAATACAAATTATTATTAATTTTAAATTGTAATGAATCTCCATTAATTTTCAAGAAATACAATTTGATAAATTCTTCATTTTAGTTTATTTTATAAAATATATTTACAAATTTAATTATATATATTTAAAAGTAAATAAATATATATATGTACTTATTTAAATTATGCATCTATTGTGAATAGTTTTAATCAATTAAATCTACAAATTTACTATGTTAACAAATAGTAAATAATAACTTCTTGATAATAAAAGTTAACTTTTATTCTATCACAAAATTCTTATTTAATCATTTAAATATTAAAATGTATCTATTTTATAATTTAAAATCGTGGACTAAGCGATATAAAATTAACATCGTTATAATATTACATTGCTATCCAAAAAAATCCCAAATTTAAATCGTGAATTTCCGCTTACCGTTAACTTTATAATAATCGTTGTTAACTTATGACGTCGTTCATTTAGGTTGAACCTTATCAAATCGTCGGCGTTTAATACAAGACTTCTTATATATTCATCTTTATAAGTCATGTGAGTTTTCCATACCTCATTTTATTTTATTTCACACTTTTGGGGTGAAACATGTTAACCTTATTATAAACACACTTGTAAATACGTTTTCTACTCTTGTAAACTTGTGCAATTCATCTTATCTTGTCATGGTTATTTGGACTCCTGTAATTATCATGTGATAACACTTGTAAGATACAATCATTAATTATTGCTAGCCTAGCGACGTCATAGATCTATAGGCCTGACAAGCCTATTTGGTGCTAAAGCCGAGGTATTGCCGGCTCCTAGTGACGTATTCTTGATCACTATGGGAACCAAGTACACTTAGCTAATCATATAATCATGTTGTGGCCATATTTGTTGAGGTTTGATTGTTACATTTGTTTATCCATTTATTATTACATTATTTATTAACCTATGACATGAAATGCCGTCTTAAAGTTTATATATTTATGTATGTTAAACCTATGAAAACTCACCAACATCATATGTTGATATTATTTTTAACATGTTTCAGAAAATGATCCCGCTTAATTACTCTTACAGACTTGAACACATCTAGGGTTGGACCTAGAGAATAATAAAAATGACATATTTTGTCACATGATGCTATTTGAATTCTTGTTATATTGGTTGTTTGAAACTTATGCTTTATATTTATGTATGTTTATGAAACTTGAAATTTAATAATATTTACACTTTGAAATAGCGTTGTGTGGCATGAACAATCTTAACCCTCACATCTCAACGTATCCGCCGTTAAGGTTGGGGTGTGATAGATTGGTATCAGAGACCATAACTATAGGGATGTAGGTTATTAGAAATGGCGGCCTAGACTATGGTTAACCTAGGGACCCCTTTCCATGAATATTTGTTATAATCTTGTAAGCTTGCTTATATGTCTATTACATGACGTTACATGTTGCATGATAAATCTTTTATGTGCTATTTGATTATATTTAGAAAATGCTGCCTTAGGAGTATGACTTGAACCTTGTATACCCCAACTTCCTAATCCTCTTCATGTGCCCTTAAGATTTACCGCATCTAATCTCTTCTAAAACTTATTCTCGACTACGTGTGGGATTCTACGCATCTTATCGAGTGGATAAAACACTTTAGACGTTATGTTTAAATCTTGAAAATCTCATCGAGGTTTTAATTTTAATAGCCTATAGGGAAGTGTATGACACATAAACACCTGTATTCTGGATTTCCTGGCAAAAGGCCTCGGGCTAAGGCAAGCATTTCGTATAAATCCCATTACGGGACCCGTTATGCTTACCTGGAGATTTCCGGGATGAGTGCTAAACTATGGTCAACATACACATTTTCCCCAAGGTAATTGGGATTAAGTCACCTCGACGTGTCCATGTTCCTATTGGCTATGTGGTACCAAATGGAACCATCCAGTTTATATTTGTAAATATCAAAAATTCATGATTTCTTGAACTGGTTTATTTCCAAATTCTAATAGCTTCTTTATTTCTATCTTATAGAATGTCTCGTCATCAAGGAAAACATGCTACCTCCGACCACAAACTTGCTGTGATGATTGCCCGGTAAATGGCTGCTGTCCTTCCAACCATGGTTGCCGAACTTAGTAGCACCCTAATGGCTAACAACAGTAATAATGCAAATGGGAATAATGGTGGTGGTGCTAACAATGGCCATGGTGAGAATAGCAACAATAAAGGGGGAAACAACCGAACCTGTACCTTCAAGCATTTTAACTCTTACAAACCCACTAGTTTCAGTGGAAAGGAGGGAGCCACTGGACTTCTCGAGTGGTTCGAGAACATGGAAAATACCTTTATCAATAGTGAGTGTCTCGAAGAGCTCAAGGTCCATTATGCTGCGAGTGTCCTTCAACATCGAGCACTTACCTGGTGGAATAGCGAGAAAAGAAATCAGGGTGTGGAAGTGGCTTTGGCACTCTCTTGGGAAGAGTTTAAGGACATTATGATCCAAAAATTCTGCCCGAGGAGTGAACTACAAAAACTGGAGGAGGAGTCTGGAACCTCAAACAGGATAATGGAAACCATTTGGCATACTCCACCCGACATCATGAACTGAGCATGCTTCTACCGTATATGGTGGATACTGTACCCCGTAGAATCGAGAAGTTTATCAAAGGGGTACCACCCCAAATTCAAGATGCTGTGGTGGGAAGTAGGCCCACGACCTGGAAGAAGCAATCAACATTACCGTGCAGCTCACAGAGAATCACATTAAGGCTGGCACTTTGACGGTGAAGGGAACAAAATCAGCAGCGAAGGTGACTCCCGAGGCGATGAAATAGGTGAAGGCTGAATCCTCATTTAAGAGCAAGAAACAAAAGTTTACAGCTACCCGCAACTTTGCTGTGACAGCACCTAATGCCCCTCAAAGGCAAGTTGTCACTGTAAACTAAGCACCCGTGGCAAGAGCTTACACTGGTCCGCACCCGATGTGCAACACCTGCAAGTATCACCATGCGGGAAATAATCCCTGCCGAATCTGCACTCTTTGCGGGAAATACGGGCATTTAGTGGCTACTTGTCATCGTGCCCCAAACAATGCTGCCATGATTGCTAACCGAGCCTGCTACAATTGTGGCGAAATGGGTCATTTCCGTCCACAATGCCCTCGTCTTGTAGAGAATGTCCCACCGGCTCAAGGACGGGCTTTCAACATTAATGCAAATCAAGCGCAAGCCAACAACGACGTGGTGAATGGTACGTCATCCTTTTCTATTAATCGATCTTTTATTGTGTAAAAATTCTACCTGCTTTCCATGTACCAACGATAGTTTTATATCTGAGCAGGTATGTATCTTGTAAATAATTATTATGCGTCTGTACTCGGGTGCGGATAAGAGCTTTGTATCCTTAGAATTCGAACCTATTCTTGCTAAGTCGCGTTCTAAGCTAGGAAAATCTTTTACGGTCAAAGTCGCCGACGGAAAATCAATCGTAGTTGACGTCGTAATACATGATTGCATCCTGAGTCTTAATGAGCATGAATTTCCTATCGATCTTATTCCTATGCAATTGGGGAGCTTCGACATCATTATTGGCATGGATTGGTTAGCCAAACAGCACGCGGATATCATTTGTTTCGAGAAGTGCATTCGAATTCCTCTACCTTCGGGAGATACACTAAAAATCTTTGGTGAGAGATCGTCTCAAGGACTCAAACTCATGTCCTGTATCAAGGCCCGAAAGTGTTTGAGTAAAAATTACGTAGCCTTTATGGTTTACGTATTTAACACGAAAGCCAAGGGGAAGGAACTTAAGGATATACCCGTCGTATGCGAGTTTCTCGAAGTGTTTCCCGAGGATCTTAGTGGGTTACCTCCCGTTCGGGAAGTTGAATTCAAGATTGACTTGATTCCTAGTACAAACCCTGTGGCTAAATGCCTTATCATCTTACGCCTTCTGAAATGCAAGAACTAGCCAGTCAACTACAAGAATTGACCGATAAGGGCTTCATTCGTCCTAGCTCTTCACCATGGGGTGCACCTATGCTATTCGTGAAGAAGAAAGATGGATCATTTCGTATGTGTATCGATTATCAGGAACTCAACAAACTTACCATCAAAAACCGATACCCTCTTCCTCGAATCGATGATCTCTTCGATCAACTCCAAGGAGCTACGCAATTCTAGAAGATCGATCTACATTCTGGATATCATCAATTGTGAGTTCACGAAAATGGTATTCCAAAAACCGCTTTTCGTACTCGATATGGACATTATGAGTTCATGGTTATGCCTTTTGGCTTGACTAATGCACCTGCTGTTTACATGGATCTCATGAATCTAATATGTAAAAAGTACTTCGACAAATTCGTGATCGTGTTCATCGATGATATTCTCATTTATTCCAAGACAAAAACCGATCACGAGTTGCATTTGCGACAAGTTCTCGAACTTTTGAAGAAGGAAAAACTATACGCCAAGTTCTCTAAGTGCGAATTTTGGCTCGAAGAAGTTCAATTCCTAGGTCATGTGGTGAATAGCCAAGGGATTCACGTCGACCCTGCAAAAATAGAAGCCGTGAAAAACTGGTGTATTCCCACGACCCCAACTGAAGTTCGTTCTTTTCTTGGTTTAGCGGGTCACTACCATAGGTTCATTCCAAACTTCTCGAAGATTGCTAAACCACTTACGGCGCTAACCCGGAAGAATTGACTTTTTGAATGGGGGCCCGAACAAGAAGAGGCTTTTGAGACACTAAAACGCAAGCTGTGTAATGCTCCTATCCTAACTCTTCCCGATGGAAACGATGGTTTTACCATGTACTGTGATGCGTCTAGTCAAGGTCTTGGTTGTGTACTCATGCAATGAGGAAAGGTCATAGCATACGTGTCAAGACAATTGAAGGTTCATGAAGTGAATTACACGACTCATGATCTTGAACTTGGTGCCGTGGTTTTTGCCTTAAAGATTTGGAGGCACTACCTTTATGGAACGCAATGCATAGTCTACACTGATCACAAGAGCCTTCAACACATGTTCAATCAGAAAGATCTCAACATGAGGCAATGACATTAGATTGAGCTGATTAGCGACTACGACTGTGACATTCATTATCATCCTGGAAAGGCGAATGTTGTAGCCGACGCGCTGAGTCGCAAGATCCACAAAAAGACTGTCTCACTTCAAGAAATTCGAGATCGAAGGCAATTGTTTGACACGTTGGGAGAATTTGATACTGAGATTCACCTGGATGTCAACGAGGCTGCTATCATGCTTCAAAACATAAGAATTGATAGTGACCTATGAGTTTTGCATCCACAAGGCTCAACAAGCAGCATTAACCGAGGAATGGAAGGATTAGGAACTAGTGTTTAACGTTCGGTCACAATTGGAAACAAAACCAAATGGCATGTTGTATTTCTTGAACCGGATTTGGGTTCCAAATCGCGACAATCTCCGTTACTTCATCATGAACGAAGCTCATCAAACACGTTATTCTATTCACCCTGGGTCCGATAAGATGTATATGGATCTGCGTGGCCAATATTGGTGGCCAGGGATGAAGAAGTATATCGTATCTTATGTATCCAAATGCCTCACATGTGCAAGGGTCAGAGCTGAACATTAACGTCCTAGTGTTTACTTGAACAACCCGAAATCCCTATGTGGAAATGGGAACACATATCCATAGATTTCATAACCAAGTTGCCACGTACTCCTCGAGGCCATGATAGCATATGGGTGATTGTTGACCGTTTGACCAAAACGGCACATTTCATACCAATACGAGACACTTACAAGGTTTCAAATTTAGCTCGTATTTATATCGATGAAATTGTGAGTCGTCATGGCGTGCAGTTGCATATTATTTCCGATCATGATGCTCGTTTCACTTCACACTTCTGGTCTTCTATGCAAGAAATCTTAGGTACTCAACTGGATTTAAGCACGGCTTACCACCCTCAAACGAATGGTCAAACCGAGCGAACAATTCAAACCCTTGAGGATTTGCTACGTCTTTGTGTCCTTGACTTTGGTGGTGACTGGGATACGCATTTACCCTTAGCGGAATTCTCGTATAACAACAGTTACCACTCAAGTATCAAGATGGCACCATTCAAAGCTTTATATGGTCGTAAATGTTGTTCTCCGATTTGCTGGACTGACATTGGAGAGAATTTCATTACCGGTTCAGAACTCATTCAAGAAACGACCGATAAAGTCTCCAAAATCCGCAATAACCTTGAGGTGGCTAGAAGTCATCAAAAGAGTTACGCGGATAAAAGACGCAAACCATTGGAGTTTCAAGTCAACGACATGGTTCTTCTTAAGGTCTCACCATGGAAGGGTGTTGTTCGCTTTGGGAAGAAGGGCAAGTTAGCCCCACGCTTTGTAGGACCTTTCAAGATTCTGAAAAGAGTTGGGAAAGTGGCTTACAAACTGGAACTACCTTCCGAACTTAGCGGGGTTCATCCTATCTTCCATGTCTCAAATTTGAGGAAATGCTTAGCCGATGAAAATTTGCATGTTCCTTTGGAGGAAATCCAAATTGACGAGTCCTTGCATTTTGTTGAGAAACCTGTTGAGATTATGGACCGAACATTAAAGAAGACCCGAACCACTACCACGCCAATCGTCAAGGTTCGTTGGAAAAATAAACATGGAGCTGAGTTCACCTGGGAACGCGAGATTACATGAAGAAAAAATATCCCTATCTGTTCGTTTAGCCTTATCTTTAATTTCAGAACGAAATTTCTTAAAGTTAGGGAGACCATGACCTCTCGTGTAATTATTAAGCTGTTGTTAATTTCGTTATTTCTTGCAAGGCCTGTTTTGTCATTAATACAAGTACGAGGCCCATTTGTAAAATTTATTAATCTTGATTTTATTGGTATTTAAAATTTTATAACTTGCTTGTTATTAAATAAATAAGTATAATATATATATATATATATATATATATATATATATATATATAATAAAAATAATAATAATAATAATAATAATAATAACAATAAAACAAATTAAGCATTTATTAAGTTTGTGCTTAAAATAATAAAATTTAAAACTCCAGGGACTAAACTGTAAATTTGTTTTAATTTAGAACTTAAACTTTGGGTTAGTAATGTAAACTCATAAAGCACAGGGACCAAAATGTAAATTTTTTTTATTTAAAATCCCAAACACTCGATTTTCCGGTGAACCTCCAGCGGGGCTCCGGCCGAGCTCCGGCCACCCCCAAAACGCCGGAAATACCCCAAATTTAACCGAATTAAATCCTCAATTTTTATCACAAGTCAGTTTCGAACCTCACCATGTAGTTAATTTGAATTTTAAGTGTCGGTTTCATCCTTCTCAGCCGAAACCAAAGCTAATCAAATCGTGGGTCTCAACGGCTTGAAACCGACACATTCAAGTGAAATTAAATGAAGGGTAATCATTCTAAGAACGTTTCTAAGCTAAACACACCTCTAATTTCACCTGAAATCGACATAATCATCAAAGAGCACACTCACAAACATCGAACCTGCAACTTAATCGAATTCCAACATACGGGCATCATAAACAACGACTGACAGAGGGCTTTTGATCTTATACATTAGACGAAGCTTCTGGTACATCGAATTTGGTTATAATCAACATTAACCTCCGGAACCGAAGTCACCCCAGTCGCGACCTTGTTTGAATCTGTTTCAACTCATCCTACACCAAATCAAGTAATTAAACTGGGGATTAAGTTCGTTCATACATGGGGAACAAAAGCCCTAACTTTAATTTCGGTATCGAACTCGTTTTGCGGATCAATTGGTTCGAATTTGGAAATTAGGGTTCATGTAAATTGGGGAAGCTTTTGAGATATAGTTTTTAACATTTTACCCCCGAAATTAAACACAAACCAGTGATTTGGCTCAGTGGTTTAAGTGTGGGGAGGTGTGACTAGGGACCCGGGTTCGAACCCGAGACCCAGCTTTTATTTTAAAAAGGTGTTTTAATGTTTTTTTATGCAGAAAATATTTTGTATTAATATTAATTATATAAAAACCATTTCTACTCAAAAACCAAATAAAATTAATTTCTTTTAGATTTTCTTAATAATTCAATTAATAAATTCTTATTCTTTTATTTTAAAAATTATAAAAATTGTTATAAAATACAAATTATTATTAATTTTAAATTGTAATGAATCTCCTTTAATTTTCAAGAAATTTAATTTGATAAATTCTTCATTTTAGTTTATTTTATAGAATATATTTACAAATTCAAATATATATATTTAAAAGTAAATAAATATATATATGTAATTATTTAAATTATGCATCTATTGTAAATAGTTTTAATCAATTAAATTTACAAATTTACTATGTTAACAAATAGTAAATAATAATTCCTTGATAATAAAAGTTAACTTTTATTCTATCACAAAATTCTTATTTAATCATTTAAATATTAAAATGTATCTATTTTAGAATTTAAAATCGTGGACTAAGCGATATAAAATTAACATCGTTATAATATTACATTGCTATCCAAAAAAAATCCCAAATTTAAATCGTGAATTCCCGCGTACCGTTAACATTATAATAATCGTTGTTAACTTATGACGTCGTTCATTTAGGTTGAACCTTATCCAATCGTCGGCGTTTAATTCCAGACTTCTTATATATTCATCTTTATAAGTCATGTGAGTTTTTCATACCCCGTTTTATATTATTTCACATTTTTTGGGTGAAATATGTTAACCTTATTATAAAGACACTTGTAAATATGTTTTCTACTCTTGTAACACTTGTACAATTCATCTTATCTTGTCATGGTTATTTGAACTCCTGTAATTATCATGTGATAACACTTGTAAGATACAATCATTAACTATTGCTAGCCTAGCGACGCCATAGATCTATGGGCCTGACAAGCCTATTTGGTGCTAAAACCGAGATATTGCCGACTCCCAGTGACGTATTCTTGATCACTATAGGAACCAAGTACACTTAGCTAATCGTATAATCATGTTGTAGCCATATTTTTCGAGGTTTGATTATTATATTTGTTTATCCATTTATTATTACATTATTTATTAACCTATGACATGAATTGCCATCTTAAAGTTTATATATTTATGTATGTTAAACCTATGGAAACTCACCAACATCATATGTTGACATTATTTTTAACATGTTTCAGGAAATGATCCCGCTTAATTGCTCTTGAAGGCTTGAACACATCTAGGATTGGACCTAGAGAATAATAAAAATGACATATTTTGTCACATGATGCTATTTGAATTTTTGTTATATTGGTTGTTTGAAACTTATGCTTTACATTTATGTATGTTCATGAAACTTGGAATTTAATAATATTTACACTTTGAAATAGCGTTGTGTGGCATGAACAATCTTAACCCTCACATCTCAATGTTTTCGCCGTTAAGGTTGGGGTGTGACACTAACGGCTGAGATCCTGGTATGTCACGCGCCTAACGGTAATACACCGTTTGTGGAAATTGAGGTGTGACAAAGAGATTGGTAGGGAACCATTGTCTAAAGAAAAGAACAAGATTCTATTAACCAAATGATATGAAATGAAATGAAGAGATTTGTGCTAAATAAATTTTGTCCTCAAAATGAATTAGATAAAATTAAGATAGAGTTACTTCATCTCGAAGCAGGAACTATGATGAGTCATGAGTACACATTAAAGTTTAATGAGATGGCTCGATTGCTGCTTCATTTAATGAGTTCCTAGTCGAGGCCTATAAAGTGTTATATTCAAGGGCTTCTACCAAAAGTTTGAACCCTGGTGAAAACAACTACACTATTGCCTTTTGACTCAAGAGTCGAGTTAAGTACAATTATCTATGATGAAGTCAATGGTGAAGAGAAACACGAGGAGGATCAAGAGAAAAAATGGAGTGAGAAGAAAGGAAATTCCACCGGTGGAAGATATAAGATTCGGAAAACCGATAACGGTAACCTAGATAAGAGGACGATGGGAAAGGAATCCTAGGATAAAAAATGAAATATATGTCAAGAAGCCGGACATATAGCAAGATTTTGTCCAAAAGATAGATGTTTCAACTGTTAAGAGTTGGGGCATTATAAAAGAAAATATTCTAAGATTCAAAAACTCAACTAGGAGAAAAGAACCCCACAAAGAGATGAGTGTTTTTATTAAACAAATGAGGTAGATATGAGGTGAATGAGGATGTAGTAGTGGGTATGTTCTCTCTAAATAACATTTAAGCTAAGATTTTATTTGACACGGTGCAAATAAAAGTTCCGTGTCAACTTCCGTGAAGTACACGAAAAGGAAACCCTTAGCATTCAATAGTGCTTTTGAGGCAGAAACAACCAATTAAGGAAAGGAGAAGATAACCTTAGCATACAAGGTTTATATACTTAATTTGAACAATTTTTGAATTTTGTATTGACCATATGCATATAGATCGGTCTGGATATGATTTAGTCATACGAATGGACTACTTAACTGCTAACCAGGCCCATATTGATTGTGAACGAAAGTTAGTTGAAGTACTTAAGATAAATAGTGAACCTATATTAGTTCAGGGAGATAATGTTGGCGGTAAGATTCAGATGATATCTTTGATTAAAGCTGATAACTGACTAATGAAGGGAGGTGAGACTTTTATAGTCTATGCCTTAGATGCTAAGCCTGAAAAACAAATTTCAGATATCCTAGTGGTATGTGGTTAGCAAGATGTTTTTCTAAACTACTTACTAGGACTTCCTCCTGATCGTCAAATCAAATTCTTTATCGATTTAATACCCGAGCCTAGACCTATTGCTAAATCCCTTTATCGTCTAGCCCATCTGAATTACAAGAACTGATGAAGTAGATTCAAGAGTTGCATGATTTATGTTTCATTAGACCCAGTACGTCTTCGTCAGGTGCGCCAATTCTATTTGTGAATAAGAAGGACGGTTTAATGCGGATGTGTATTGACTACCATGAGTTAAATAAGCGTACAATCAAAAATAGGTATCCTTACCAAGGATCGACAACTTGTTTGATCAACTACAAGGACCCAGCTATTTCTTTAAGATTGATTCGAGGACCGGATATCATAAACTAATGGTTCGAGAAAAAGACATTTCGAAGACAACGTTTAGGACTCATTATGGACATTATGAATTCTTGGTTATGTCCTTTGGTTAAATTTTAGTATAACACAATAGAAAACATAATGATTAGAATTAGACATAACGATCTAATCAATATTATACAATAACCTAATATTACACATTAATCTGACTAATATTACACAATTAGCTTAAATAACGTGAAAACAAATTGGTTTTTTAAATATGATACGTGTTTTAAAGATAAAAAAAGCTTTTCTTTATGATGTAGTTTTTTTAATAGTATTGTATTTAAAAGTTATGAGCATTTAAAAAAATGTACTTGAAAATATAGCTAAGACTAAAATATTATTGTTCCATCATTTAAAATGTTTGAATTATCTATTATTATGTCATTGAATTTTATTAGCTATTGGATCTAAGATTTGATGACTAATAAACATTCTCTTCATTCTTATTTTTTTCCTTTTTTTTACAATAACTTGACACTTGCTATTAATATCTTTTATGAATATTTTAAACAAGACTGATCACAATTATAATGCAACATTAATGTTGTTAACATACAAAATGAATTGTTAAGAAAATGCGGATCCATCCATACTAATTAAGACTTTCAAGAAGAATGTGTATGCAACATCCAAAGACAATCTTTTTAGTCTTTTATATAACAGAATATAATGTAATCACAGCCAATCAAATATGTTTTCTTTCTAGGAAATTAAATATGTGATATTGTTTTATTATAAAAGTACATGTGCTTTGCCAAGTAACGTGTTTGAAATTTGAGTGGACCTTATTTTGATAAAGAAAACAAATTAAACATGAAAATCCAAAAAAAAATCCCTAGTGGGAGGCATGTATATGGACCAATAATGACATTTTGGATGTTAATATATAAAAATCCCTATATATATTCATGGAACATTTCAAATAATTTTGCAAATATATATAATTAAGAAAAGGGTTAACATAAGCGTTTTGAAAAGTTAACCATTTTATAAAGAAAAGTAAGATTACATAAAGTTGTAGTGCCATCATAGAACTTTAGACATTTTTTCAAAATCTCAATTGCTTCTTGTGGTAACCCTTATGCTATCCCTAATGGTATCACGACACAACAACGGGGAATATGACATTGCATGCAACTATGCCGCAACACCACTACCTTTAGCACACTATCACAAAAAACAAATAGTACAGAGGATTTGCTCTCTATCACCGTGTCAATTAAGAAAAATGAAATGATGACGGGTTCGCAGCTAATGTGATGACTGCGGTGGCGCGACAATACAGCCCAATGTGCAGCGGTGAGACAAGACCATGGTGATAGTCTTATGGGGAATAAAAGCTAAACGTTACCACTTTATGAATTACACTCAGCACATTTTATTTTAACTATTTTTTATTTAGTTGTGTGTTGCCAACAATATGCTATACAAACCAGACCCTTTTTATATGAAAATGTTAATTTTCCATTATCTTCTAACTTTACATTTCTTACAACTATGTATTAAAAGACATTATTAGTAATATAACACGGTCAAATTCTCATCTTTTTGCTTAGTTTCTTGTGGATTTGAGTTTATTTCGTTGCTTTGTTTTCAAGAAATACGACAAGATTTCAAGAAAGTTATAATGAGGCATTAAAATGGTCAAAATCACCTTCCCGATGACTTTAAATATTACCTCATCCCAACGAATATGTCCAAATGGCTCAAAGTTTCCACCACAGATCATCAATTTTCCAAGAGTTGTCATATAGTTTTTGCCATTACTTTCTTTGAATGTACGTGTAAAATATTTCAATTGGCTAACAATCTAGAATTTTGCTCTCGTTGGCCAACATTGTCTTTTATTCTATTTTATATTTCAAAGAAACATACTTTATCGGTTATTTCATTTTTACACTTACATTGAAGGAATTGCTTTTAGAATCCAAAAAAATATAGATATTTACAATGAGATAAACAACACATAAGTTTTATGTGATGAGTAAAATTGTAGCAAATTTTGAAGTCATGAGTTCGAGTCCTTTTAATACAAGTTTGTGTGATTTAGTTGTGTTATGACTAGGAGCAAAGTAACGTTTAGCGTTGTAGAAAAATAATTTAATTTAATAAACTTTTACATCATATTTTTTTCATTTATCATATTGTATGGAGAAAGTGTATAAATTAAATTGTTTGGCGTATAGCTCACCTCTTTGTAGTCAATTATATACATTTTACAATATCGTATTTATTTATAAGTATAAAATTCAATCATTAGCTCGCAAAATCCTTTGTATACTTATGTGTTGTATAACATGTGTGCAATTTATATAAATATTTCCACTTTTAGATGGTTTTGTATATAAACTCATTAGGTTTTGTAGCTTATTATGATTACCTATAATTTTGCAGGTATTGGTGAAGAATTGGACTTAATGTTAGCCTAAAACAAGTCCTGACTAGAAAAGATGTTGGAAAAAGAAAGTTTAGATGAAGATTTGGTTGACGGAGAGTATAAGCTATTTGTTATAACTAACTAGTAAATTATATATTTATTTTCAATATCGAATGCATGTATAAGTATAAATATGTATAATTAGCAAAATGCTTTGTATGCTTATGTGTTGTATAACACGTAGGCAATCTATATAAATATTCACCTTTAGACGGCTTTGTATGCAAATTTATTGGATTTTGGTGCTCATTATGATTATCTAGAATTTGCAGGTATTGCTGATGAATTGGAATTAATGTGAGCATAAAACAAGTCCTAACAGAAAAGATGTTGGACAAAGGAGGATGAAGATTTGGTCGACGGAAGATATTCCGAACCATAAGGCTAAACATTACAGTCCGTAATACTGTGAGTTACATTCTAGGGTTTCTTTCATGTAGTATGATTAAAAAGGTCTGTTTGGTAATGAAATGAATGAAGTAATGTAATAAATAAGAGAATAGAATGGTTGAGATAATGAAATTAATCATTAATTCCATTTTCCTATTTAGTTACCCTTTAGAGAATAAATAAATCATTATTTTATGTTGTTTTTAGGTATGAAAAAACGAAGCAATGAAATGTAAAAGTAGTTATGATAGTAACAGTGGGCGATGGTGGTGGCCAGTGGTGGTTTCTAGCGCAATGGTGGCCCAAGGGTGGTTTCCAGCGGTCGTGGTGGCCCGAGGGTGGTGTCCGGCGACGGTGCTAGCCCAAGGGTGGTTTCCGAAGGCAGTGATGGCCAGCGGTGATGGCCCGAGGGTGGTTTCCAGCGACGGTGGTTTCCAGCGGCGGCGGTGGTGGCCGGCGGCAGTTTCCTAAGGCGGTGGTTTTTGACATCCATGGTTTCCGGCGGCGACGGTGGGCGGCGGCAATGGCAGCCTTCGATGGTTTCAAGCGGCGGCGGTGGTTTCCAACGGCGGTGGTGGCCGGCGGTGGTTTTCAGAGGCGGTGGTTTTTGATGACGTAGGTTTCCAGCAGCGACATTGGCCGACAGTGGTTTCCGGCGGCGGTGGTGGCCTTTGGCGGTTTCCAGCGGCAACAGTGGCTGGAGGTGGTTTCTAACGGTGGTTTCCAGCGGCAGTGGTGGCCTTTATTGGTTTCCGGGGCTGGTGTTCCAAGTGGCGGTGGTGGCCGGTGGTTGGTGGCGCCGCGGGTGGCTAGTGGTGGGCGGTGCCGCTGGTGGCAGGTGGTTCGTGGCAATGGTGGTGGTTGGCAGGGATGGCGGTGGCCAGTGGTTGGTGGTGGTGGTGATGGTCGTTCCTGGTGGTAGTTTCCCGTGACGAATGTTCTTGGTGGTCGGTGGTGGTTGTGGTGGGTGAGTGGGTGATGTTGGTCACTAATGATGGAAGAAGGGATGGAATGAAAAAAAGAAGGGGGGTAGATGGAATGAATTTGAGGGAATAGAATCACTTTTGTAATGGTTCATTCCATTACCTTCACCAAACAAACATGTCTTTATTCATTCACCCTCAATGATTCATTCAATTCCGCCAAGATTTTACAGAGTAAGATTTGGTGTTATGCCCCATAAGATTTACCATGGACCAGAAACCTAATATTATTGGCTATACAATCAACTTTTCATCCAAGCATTTTTTAAAAAAGTTTTAAATTATATATGTATGTATATATATTTTTGAAAACAACTATAGGCTATTCACAAACTAATTAACAAATCCAAAAGCTATTTAATTATTTTGACCTATTGAAACTTAGAATCCATAAACTTTTTAATTAGCTTAATACACTACCATTTATCAAATCTAAATTCATTTAAAAAACATTAGGAGAGTCTCACGACTCACTTAAGTAAATAAATTAGATTATTTTCTATAATAGTTCTGTTTATTGGTATACTTTTTTACATACTGATTATTGACTTTATATTATATGGGCTTAGTTTTTTCTACTCGCCCAGAGACCAAAACTTTTCAAGGACTCTCAGGACTGACCCTGCGTCCAAGCTTCAACACATTCAATCAGAGGCAAACCAGAGCGAGTACATATGACATTTGGAGTGGTAGATTGGCACTGGAAGCATAGAAGTTAAGATCAAAGGCTAGGAAACATTCACTCTGATCTTATTCATAACATTTTTCTATGTTTTTGTTTCTTTCATCTTTTTTGAAGAATGTTCACTAATGTATTTTTGATAGTTTTTTTTTCAATTCATGATGAGTGTCTAAACTTTATAGAACAGCTAGGCATTTGGATGATTATTGCATAGATTTCATTATTTTCATGTTTGCTTACAAATGATTCAATTGTTTTTTTAAAGATATGTTCTAAACTTCATAGAACATCTAGGCCTTTGGATGATTATTGCATAGAGTTTATTATTTTCAGGTTTGGTTAATCAAATGATTCAATTGTTTTTTTAAAGATATGTTCTTTTAGTTAATGACGTATTTGAATATTGTTTTAATGATTAAAGTTTTGATCTTGTTTCATTCGTGAGTCTAATTGGTTAAACTTGTGTTTTTCTATTGCATTTGCATGTTGAAGTTGCTTGTTTCATGTTTTGAACATGTGTGTGATTAAGATAGAGATAGTTAATCATAGAGATGGGGTTAATTTATTGATTAAAATAGTATCTTACTAATCATGAGACCGACAGATGATAAGTTACTAGATTTACGTTTTCTCATTGATTATTAAGGTAAATATGCACAAGAATGAATTTGCTTTGGTAATAATGATATATTGTAATCTAGGGCCGTGTGAACCGATTGTGATCATTTTATTATTGTATTTGAAAAATCATTTTCAAAGATATTTTGGATAGCGGAAATTCATTTTAAAATATCATCATAATATTATCCACACATCAAGTTAAATCTCTAAACCTGAATCATATATTGATTCATAATATTGTTTTATAAAATATTGTCTATATTTTCCTAGAGATGCATCTATCTCGGCTCTTACCTTTTGATTTTCAATATTTGACACTAGATACACCTAAGGGATTGATATTGTAGCCTATCTAGTGTCGTTCTCATTTTAGCCTCTCTTTACTTGTTAAAGGTTTAAAAATTAAATATTAACGATAATGCTAGTGAATAATGTTTATCAGACCCAAATCATTTTCATAATCAAGCATGAGAATATTAATTTAAGATTAACCATGCGAGGTCCATAGGATGAACTTGTTGGAAACGGTCTGCCCAAGACACATATTGAATTGATATGGCTAGTACGTTATTATCCAAGTCGGGTCATACCCAATAACAAGCTAGACAAACACCTACAATATTTATTTTATGATATGATCATATAAATAAATATTAACACTTAGAGTATTTAGAAATTGGGTTTCTAAATATTTGCACTTGTGTTGTAAATAAATAATATGGATAATTTATTTTAGAGAGAGTATTCAATATTGTTATTCAAATGGTTGAACAACAATATAGTCTTTTGTTCACATTTCTTAATTACTCATCCGCATTTACTAATGCGGATGTGCTTTTGAGGAAATACGGATGAAGTTTACTCATCCGCATTAACTAACGCAGATAAAGGTTCCTCGTCTGCATTTACTAATGCGGATGCGCATTTGTGGAAATGCTCATGGAAACTGTTCGTCCGCATTTACTAATGAGGATGTGCATTTGTGGAAATGTTAATGGAAACTGTTCGTTCGCATTTACTAATGCGGATGTGCATTTGAGGAAATACTGATCGAATTTCTTCATCCGCATTTACTAATGCGGATAAACATTTGAGGAAATGATAATGAAACTACTCATCCGCATTTACTAATGCGGATGCACATTTGGGAAATGCGGATGGAATTTCTTCATCCGCATTTACAAATGCAGAAAGAGACCATTCATCCGCATTTACTAATGCGGGTGAATGTTTGAGAAATGCGGATGGAACAAGGGGCTGGGCCCCGCCACTTTTCTCTCTCCTCGTCTGAAATTTCCATTTCTCAGGACATGCAATATACGATTGCAATCAACCATTCTCTCTGACATATACAACAAGACACTCAAAAGTGCACCTCTGGTTTTCTGGTTTTTCTCTCTCGATCGGTCGAAAAAAAACCCAAGAACAGAGGTTTGTTCAAGTGAAAAACCCTAGCAGTCGGGTGTTTGTTAGAGGCTTGATGGTAGACTAGCTTGAGGCGTCCTTCTTTGGAAGCTGTCGTTGATCAATCATCTTCCTCAAACCCATACGAGAGGTATTCTTCTAAACACCCTATGGTTGTTTGTAAGCATGGTTTTCATATATCGATCCATAATGGGTTTTAACAGATATATAAAATGGTTTATATATATATTAACTGTAATAAGTTTTAAATCCTTAATCCACTGCGTTTTTCATTTTATTTGGATAAAATAAATCTGATAAACTTGTTCAAAACCAGACAATGGCATCAAGAGCCGGTTATATAGATACATGCTTCATCTTGACTGAAATCTCGATTTTTTGCTGTTGATTCACCAACAGACCGAGAGTTTTGATCAAATGTTTCCCCTGATTTTTCAAGATTCTACTTTACATGCATATTGTAATCTTAAAAAATTTAATCATTTGAATGATTTAGTTATTTGGACAAGAATCATGATATTCAGTTTGTTTATACTTTAACCAAAAATCAGTGGTTCAAAGGGGATGCTCTCGGGTTTCTGCTTATATATTTGGATATGTATTTTAATGTTCATAACCTAGCCGAGACCTTGTGTTTGGATGTATTGTGATTTGTATTTGATTATTCAAAAGGGTTGTAATAATTAAATGTATTTGTTCTTCCTTTTGGGTATGTAATTTATTTAGTTTTTATTTGGTATGTAAAATAAATAGGTTAGTTGCAATTTACTTTTACTAGAAAAAATGTATTTAGGATATATTTTATAAAAAAAGATGCAACAAGGTTGTTTTTGGGTTTGGGCCAATTTTGAGCCCAAAGGGCTTTATAGCTCTTAATGGGATTTAAGTCCAATAACCGAAAACATATTTTGAAGGCCCAAAGGAGTTTGGTGCAAAAACTTAAGCACATTTGAAAGCCCAAATCGAATGGAACAATCACAACACAAAGTGGACGCTTGAAGCATTTGGATGCGGGATCAAGTGGGAGTTCACCGACACAAGTGTTGTGTCAATTTTACCCTTAGAAAAAACCTAATTAACTCACTTGTTTCGGTCAACAAGTGATGTTAAATTAGTTGGCTATGGTTATGAACTTGTTGTTGTATGTGATACTTGTGTGGTTGATTTAATTTTATTGTTTATGAGATATTTGGAAATGCACTGTTAAACAATTTAAAATCAACAACAAGCTTAAAACGGTTCTATTGGAAACATTAACATGGGTAATAAAATGGTTTATTAAAGGTTAATATTTTCGTAATAAAATAGGGTTTTATTAAAAGAACCTTGAAAGTTGGTTTCACTAAAGTACCACGTATTTGAATGCATGAAAATGTAAGGTACAAAATGTTTTCAAAACTAGAATTACGGAAACGAAAATCCCTTTTTAAACAAGTTTAACATCATCCTTTTATACAACACTCAAATCACTTGGGAACTCTTTGTGGGATAAAGGTCACCTAACCACATTTAGGGAACTTGTGTGTTTGAGGTGGGGATAACATATTTATGGGATAAAGGTCACCTAACCACTTGTATGTGTAAACTCACATGTGTGTGTAAGTAGGACGACTTGAGTTGGAAACCATATGAATAGGGTCACCGAAGCATGGCGTACAATGGTGTTGATGTGATTAACATGCCAACTAAACATAAAGATGTTTAACCGATCCTATAAAACTAGAAGTTGTAAAGGGTTGCAATTGTCAAATGTTGACTACCATGTTAATTTAAATAATAGGATAGAAGTCTCCTAACCAATATTTAAATATAACATTGGATTCTAGATTTTAATTATTAATTGTCTATGAGACAAGAAAGGGTATTAATAATTAAAATTTATTATCGTAAATACAAAAATTGAACTTTGTTAAAATTGTAGAAATGGCTGCAAACAACAACGTTATCACCCCGACCGTCCATAACCTGTCACTAAGAACTATCTTGGAAAAGGATCGTCTAAACCACAATAGTTTCATGAATTGGTTTCGAAACTTGAGAATTATTCTAAAGCAAGAAAGGAAATCATATGTGTTGGACGATCCTATTTCCGATGAACCCAACATTGATGATGTTGATGCCTATAACGATTGGGTTAAGCATACTAAGGATTCAGTGCAAGTTTCCTGCCTCATGTTGGGAACCATGATTCATGAGCTTAAAAATGATTTTGAACATCATGGGGCATACGACATGATTACCCAATTGAAGGAAATGTTCCTTCAACAAGCAAGGGTAGAGCACTTCGAAACGGTTCGAGCGCTTTATGCATGTCGAATGGAAGAAACCCAATCGGTGTCATCTTATGTGATGCAGATGAAAGCCACATTGATTGCCTCTAAAGGCTAAACTGTCCCGTCTCAAAAGAGTTGGCCACAGATTTGATCCTTAATGGTCTAACCAAGAAGGTTGAGACGTTTATCATGAATAATAACATGAATGGATGGGACAACAGCATTAGGGAACTTCATGCAATGCTCAAAACAGCCAAAGCGGGGATGGGTAAAAGGGTTTTACCGGTTCTCACGATCAATGAGGGTGGCAACAAGAAAAGGCATCACCCCGAACCCAAGGCAAATGTTGCCAAAGGCAAGGGATACGTCAAAGGGAAGGGTAAGGGAAAGGCTAAAGCGGGACCACCAAAAGCAAAGCTTAAGAAGCCAAAGGTTACGTAGAACGATCAATGCTTTGAGTGTGGTGAGATAGGATATTAGAAGAGGAACTATCCAACCTATATCAAAGAGTTGAGAAACAAGAGGGATGCTGGGCAGACCTCAGGTACAACTTTCATGATCCATATTGAACTTAATGTTATTTCTTCAAACACATGGGCATTTGTAACAACCGACCTCCAGGTCATAACCCTAACCTTTAACCCCTCCTGCATCACTATCCATACAATTTTTATTAATGTTAATATCATTATCATTATTAGTATTAGCAATATTAGTGTAATTGCTATTATTGTCATTTTATTGTTTCATATGCCATTTTGTATGATTTAGTCAAATCTAGCCTTAGCATAGGGTAACTTAGTGATCTGGGAAAGTCAATTAGTCCGTTTCAAAATTTAATTTTAATTGAAACAATTAAATTGTGTGCACTCACACACCATTCACGGTTAGAAGCATGCTTAATACTTAAACAACTAACTAAAAATTACCATCTAAAATACTACACAGTATACTACATAATAACATTTATACAATAAAAATTAAATAAAAAACACTCCCACTAAACTCCAAAATACTCGGCCGCCCCTCTCCACCTATCCTCTCCTCTCTTCTCCACTAAACACCACCACCTCTATCACCCACTCTCATTTCATGCAAACCACACACACACACATACACACACACAAACTCATTCTCTCCCTCTCCCTCTCGGTTTCCTTCACCAGAAAACACACACACAACCACATTCCCATCACCATTTCAGCAAGTTTTCGAAGAACAACATCATACCATCATCGGCCAAGCTTCAAACAAGCAAGAAGGTACTATCTTGTGAACTTTGGGTGCTCGGTTCTTGTGGGTTCGACTTCTCCAGCCTTTGTTCGAGATCTCCAAATCATTCTTGTCCCTCTACACTCTCCAAATCATGAACCACACAAAGAGTAAGGTTCATCTCACCCGAAACAAGCTACGTCAAGTGTTTTTCCTTCTTTAATCTACCAAAAACCTTACATTCTTTATTCTAACAGAAACTTACTGCTATCACCCTGTTCGTAAGGAGCTTCTAACATCCTTGAAGGTATCTTATTTGATATATTGGTCATTCTATGGGTGGAACACGATTTACACCATGAAAACCCTCTTTTGGGTAACTTTGACACCCATGAACTTTATGTTTTGTAACCCTCCATAACCAAAGCTTGGGATCTGCTTAAAAATGGTTTTCTAAACCTCCTAACAACCTGTTTTGAAATTTACAAAATGATTTGGTGGTGAATGGGTACAACTAATATGTTTTACACATGTGTAAAGGGATAAAATGGTAAAAATCTCCCAAATACAAGCTTATATTATGGATAGATGTTAGATCCATGTATTAGAACTGATTTTCAGTAGGTTTTGGATGTTATTGGGCATATTAAATGTTGTCAAAAGCTAAAAAATTAAAATAGTAGGGATTATAGGCATTTTGGACTTATTCGGAGACCCGAAAAGGTGGTAAATTGACTTGAAAATATATGGACAAAGGGTATAACCATGTTAAAAATAAGTCCAGGCTGTCAAAAGGTTAAAAAAGTGAAATTGGTTGAATTTGTGGTTAAATGAGTCTAAGAACAATTTAAATGAAATTTTTTGTTAAAAACAAGCCTTAACCGGGTGATTTTTGGGAGAAATTCATGGAAATACAAGAATAAACCTAAAATCTATGGGAAACTTGTTATTTCAGTAACATTAGAACGTTAAGACTTAAAGATGGTGAAAAATTGGTCAAACATGATTTCGGGCGATCGGTTTCGGGTAAAACGAGCTTTAACGGGTCGAACTTAAAAACGAGACTTTCAACAAAAAGGGCTTAAGAATACATTCTTAACAGATTATAAAAACTTATTAAAAGTCTTAAATAATACTTCAAATTTTAAGACATAAAATTATAAGGTTTAATACTTAACCGTTAAAAACCCCCGGTTTCACCGTAACCTATAACGTAAAAACACATGTTTACCAACCAAATTCTAAAGTTATAAAAATTGGAAGTTTAACTTGATTAAGATGTATTATTTAACTTGAGGGGCTAAACTGTAAATTCTGAAACTTGAGGGGCTAAACTGTAAATTCTGCCAAAACTCGATAAAATGACCCTATGAACATGTAATCACTTGGTAACTTAATTTAACTGGTATCACTGACCTAATAGTGTAAAAATCTATAATTATCCATAAGAAACCATGACTTACTATAAAAGGAAACTTTCTAATGCAAGCCTTGGCAAATCTAAACTAGTTGAACATTTAACCCCTTAACACATTATTATCTACCTCGTATGACCTTAGAGTTAGTGGCTCAACACTTAATCTTTTTGGTAGGGTGCTAAATTTGAAACCTTCCCGGTACACGAAGAACCCGTTACTTGAAGCTCTAAGGTGAGTTCTAGTGTCCCATTTTTACTACTGTTTTTGGGGTGAAGCATGCTCTGTTTAAACTAAACTTTTCTGTGCTATAATATGCTGCTATATGTTGTGGAAATGTTAGAACCTGCTTTTACTTTTATCACTTTCTTGTGTGAACCTCTTGTTTTATATGGGTAGATCTACTTGGGGAATCCCCCACACACAGTGCCTTCCTTGATGAGCGGGAAGGGTACCACACTGAGATCCTGCAGGGTCGTTTGTGGCATGTGACAAGTTTTAATAAGATACTAACGTGAACCATCCGGCAGGTATGGTCCACCATATGAGGCTCAGTTCTTCCCTTGGGATTAGCCGGTGTAACATAACTTTAGAAGAGGCTAGCCGGGACTGAGTGCCGGGTTGATTGTGTTCCCCACAACTATGATACTATGATCTATGACTTTTAAATCAAATATGGATTCTTTTGAATCCTTTTGCTTTTGAACTTTAAGCACTTGAATTCACCAACTTTTTAGTTGACACAAATTTCTTTAGAGCATGTTTCAGTTAATCCTTGATGGGAGTCTAGCTATTGTAGAAGACCTTGACCTAGCACCGTGACCCATGGCATTGGCTTGTTTTGTTTTCAAAACAATTTGAACAATTTACATTTGTTATTGTTGGAAACAATTTGTACCGATGAATTATGTACTTGTATTGGTGGCTAGACCTACTTCTAGCCCGGTTTTTCTTTAAACATTAATGCCATGTGATGTTCTCTCCTTTTGTGCTCTTATGATGGTTTGTTTCCGCTGCCATATGTTGTTGCTAGTCAGTGACGTCCCACCCTACCTGGGCCCGGGGTGTGACAGATTGGTATCAGAGCCAAAGGTTGTAGAGAAGTCGGGAATACCATAGTAGACCCTAGGCTACAACCCTGATACCTTAGGACCGTCCTCATGGAAAGTGTTGGGATGATCGGGTTGGGTAAATTGATGATTACACTTGATCAACGTAATCATGAACTTACTGGACGCGTAAATTCCAGCATGGATCGTTAGGCAATAATTGGACTTTTGTTTGAATGTTATAACTCTTAAAATTTTCTTTGAGTGGTTTAAGGATTTCTTAAAATGAAACTACTTTATTTGTTAATTATTTGAAGAAACTAAGGATTGATGATACTATTAATAAATGATACCTCTGGTATTTGATACTGTTGGGATATCTGATACTATTGCCATCATTACTACTATAAGTACTATTATTATTGCAATCATGAGCTATGAGAAACCAAATTACTCATGATATTTATTACAGGACATCGAGGCTATGGCTGACAAGGGGAAGGCACCTACGTACCCGACTGACGGTACTGCACCAGCTGAGAGCCATAAGAGGGCGAAGCCACGGACGGAGTATGAAGAATACTTGAGAAGATGCGGACACCCGGGCTGGATATCTGTTACGTCTGATGACACTGAGCCATCGGAGGACTCTTCCTCGACATCTCCCTCCAGGAGCCGGACGCGCTCCCAGTCACCGCATGTCGCAGCTCCTGCACGCTCACCTATCCCACCTATCGGGAATAGGGGTGCATGTGTTATCACCCGCCCAATCAAGTGTACTAGGCCAGGACCCTCAGTCTCCTTTAGGATGCCACCTCCTCCTCCACCACCTGTTAGGACATCGACACCTACACCACCGATGATTGACCCGCTCCGACACCATCCACGTGATGAGCACTGGATGCCACCGAGGAACAGCGTGTATGATGGCCCTAGTGTGCTAGCTGGTGACCGGTACTCCCAGTCTAGACGCCGGGCAAGCGATGTAGGACCTTCTGATGCTGCATTGGACGAGATTCTGAAGACCGTCTGTCGTCACGAGCTGACACTCCAGCACGCCACTCGGACCTCCCAGTCTGCCTAGTTTCAGGCCATGATGGCATCACAGGGAGTCCAGCGGTTGGAGGAAGAGCGAAGGAAGAAGAACTCAGGGTGGCTGAAGAAGAAATGGATGTGAGAGCAGGGGGGAGATGTGGGATTATCTGTCTCTTAGACAGTTGAAGGAAACAATTTTATTATTATCAGACACTATTATTATTATGTATTATGGGGGTGATGGCACCTTCCAAATTGTAAGAGTTTAACTCTGATGCATTTCTATTTCGCTAATACTATTAACCCTATCTATCTGTGAAACTACTTCTTATGGTGTTAATTCTGCTGGGTAATTTGTATTGAATTGCAATGTGATATGTCCTGTGTAGGAATTTTGTCTTGCATTCTTTTTGGGTTGAACTGCCTTAAAATTAATTTAATGGAACATATTAAAGGCATTTAATGGTGCGTATATTACACACTCTCCTGTTAGAATGTGGTATATTAGGATAAGTGATGCATGGGCTGTTGAAACCAAAAGTTTATGAGATGTTAAACAAATTCATCTGTGATGCTACCAGAATGCCGACCAGACAAGGAACCCATATTGGAAGATCAGGAGCTACGAGTGGTCGTCATGAGGAAGCTAGACCAACTGGCAACCAACCCCTTACTCCACCAGGAGCTTCCCGTGGAGAGAATGTCAATCAGGGGAACGATGAGAGAATTACCAACCTCGTAGCACAACAAATTGCTAACGCGATCCCGACCATCATCTCCCAAATTAATGCGGACCGGAATAACCCCAGTGGTAATGGTGGATCTGGGAGCAATGAGGGAAACAATGAGGAAGTTGAAGCACTAAGGAATGGATGCTCCTACAAGACCTTCATGGCGTGCAAGCCGAAGGATTTCTATGGTACCGAGGGTGCGATTGAGACGTACCGATGGATTGACGAAATGGAAGCCGTCCTAGATATCAGCGAATGTAAGATGGAACACATGGTGAGGTATGCTTCCCAGTCACTCAAGGGATCAGCACTGGAATGGTGGAAGACTGTTACTCAACCCCGGGGAAGAAATGCTGCTAACCAAATAAGTTGGACCGAATTCAGGGAATTGATAACCAACAAATACTGCCCCAACAATCAACTGGAGAATCTGGAGTCCGAATTTCTGAGCCTGGAAATGAAAGGCCCTAACTACACTGAGTACATCTGGTGACACCGGAATCCAAGGGCGTAGCACGTTTCATCTGGGGACTACATCCTAGAGTCAGGGGTATGGTTCGATCCTCTAGGCCCCTAACCCTACAAGCTGTGGTCGACTTAACCAGTAGTTTGACCAATGATCTAGTCAGGGCTGGATGGACTGAACAAAACAGGATAGAGGAAAGGAGGAAGCCGATGGGTGAGAAGAGAAAATGGTTTGAGGGGAAGAAGGCAATTGGTAGCAGCAGTGGGTCAAACAAGAAGAGTTTTGAAGGTATGAGGCGCGAAGACCAGGGTGGAAGGACTCGGAAGCTATACTCGGGAACAAGCCCATTCTGCAACAAGTGTAAACTGCATCATCAAGGGGAGTGCAACCCGATGCCCTGCTTCCGATGCAAACGGCCGGGTCATCTGATTAAGGATTGTACGTATGTGCCAGGTAAACAATGCTATGAGTGTGGAATCCAGGACACATGAGGAATAAGTGTCCTAAGCTAGGGAGAGATAAGGACGCCAGACCCAATAAGCCCAAGGGACGAGCATTCGTGATGGATCCAGCCGGTGCTCG
Source organism: Flaveria sonorensis (assembly GCA_025506505.1). Classification (NCBI taxonomy): domain Eukaryota; kingdom Viridiplantae; phylum Streptophyta; class Magnoliopsida; order Asterales; family Asteraceae; genus Flaveria; species Flaveria sonorensis. The sequence goes on along the minus strand of CM046426.1, from coordinate 44,777,888 downwards.
TAAGGAACCTGATGTGGTCAATGGTACATTCCTTATAAATAATCATCCTGCTACTGTTCTATTTGATACTGGAGCAACTGCTAGTTTTGTCTCTAGTGCTTTTAGGCCTTTGATTGACTTGTGTACATGCGTCCTGACTGATACGTTTACCGTAGAATTAGCTAACGGTAACATCTTAGAAACTAATGAAGTCATCCAGGATTGCTTAATGAACCTAGAAGGTAGTACATTTAAGATAAATCTGATGCCTATTAAGCTAGAAGGATTCGATGTGGTTGTTGGCATGGATTGGCTGGCTAAGAATAGAGTCGAAATCGTGTGTGATGAGCGCCTACTTAGGATACCATTGAACGACGGGAAGGTGTTAGTTGTTCATGGTGAAAGATGTAACACGTTATATCCTATGATATCCCATTTGAAGGCAACCAAGAGTCTCACGAAGGGATGCCCAGCTTTCATAGTTTACGTGATAAAAGCCAAAGAGGAAAAGAAGATTGAGGATATACCAGTGGTTTTGGAATATCCGGAGGTATTTCCCGAAGACCTACCGGGACTCCCTCCGACCCGTCAGGTTGAATTCCCAATAGACCTATTACCTGGTGCTGCATCGGTAGCCAAAGCACCGTACCGACTTGCCCCTCCCGAGATGAAAGAACTAATGCTACAAATCCAAGAGCTACTCGACAAGGGTTTATACGACCGAGTGTGTCTCCATGGGGTGCCCCGGTGCTATTCGTGAAAAAGAAGGATGGGACCCTACGTATGTGTATTGATTACCGGGAACTAAACAAACTGACAATAAAGAATCATTACCCTCTTCCGAGAATCGATGACCTATTCGATCAACTGCAGGGGGCAAGCTACTTCTCCAAAATAGACTTAAGGTCAGGGTACCATCAACTGAAGATAAGAGAGGAAGACATACCCAAAACAGCCTTTAGAACTAGATATGGACATTATGATTACCTGGTTATGCCCTTTGGACTGACTAACGCACCAGCGGCATTTATGGATCTCATGAACCGAGTGTGCCGCCCATATATAGACAAATTTGTGATTATATTTATCGACGACATCCTGATCTACTCCCGTGGAAAGGAAGAGCATGAGAAGCACCTTAGGCTGATTCTCGAGTTGCTCAAGAATGAGCAACTATATGCCAAGTTCTCCAAATGCTAATTATGGATGCGGGAAATCCAATTCCTAGGGCATGTCGTAAATGAAGGCGGAATTCAAGTGGATCCTTCAAAGATATAGGCCATTAAGAATTGGAGAATTCCGGAAACTCCTACCGAGATAAGGCAATTCCTTGGATTGGCCGAATACTATAGAAGGTTTATCAAGGACTTCTCGCGTATTGTACAACCGTTAACTGCCTTGACCAAGAAGAATACAGCTTTTGAGTGGGAACAAGAGTAGAACGAAGCATTCGAAACACTCAAGGAGAAACTATGTAGTGCACCTATCCTCGCCCTCCCAGAAGGAGTTGAAGATTTCGTGGTCTATTGCGACGCCTCGCGTCAGGGACTGGGATGCGTGCTAATGTAGCGTAACAAGGTAATTGCTTATGCATCCAGACTGCTGAACGATCATGAGAAGAACTACACAACGCATGATCTAGAATTGGGTGCCGTGGTATTTGCACTCAAAATGTGGAGGCATTACCTCTATGGCACGAAGTTCATTATTTACACTGACCATAGAAGTTTGCAACACATTCTTGATCAGAAAATGCTAAACATGCATCAGAGAAGATGGGTTGAGCTATTGAATGATTATGAATGCGAAATCCGCTATCATCCCGGCAAGGCCAATGTAGTGGCGGATGCCTTGAGCAGGAAAGAAAGAGAAAAACCCCTTCGTGTCCGTGCCTTAAGGATGAGTGTGTATACTGACCTTGTTGCGAGACTAAAAGAAGCTCAAGGTGAAGTGCTAAAGGAAGATAATTTAGCAGGGGAGTTGTTAACAGGAATGGAGAAGTGGTTAGAATTGAGCAATGATGGTATATATAAATATGAAGGAAGAACATGGGTACCAAAGTACGGGGGAATTAGAGAGGTGATCCTAGATGAAGCCCATAGATCTAGGTACTCGATTCACCCCGGAAGTGACAAAATGTACCAAGATCTAAAGGCACTTTTCTGGTGGCCTGGAATTAAGAAATCAATCGCCGTATACGTTGGGAAGTGTTTAACGTGCACCATGGTGAAGGCTGAAAATAAAAAACCGTCAGGGACGTTACAACAGCCTGAAATTCCAGAATGGAAATGGGATAACGTCACAATGGATTTTGTTACAAAACTACCCAGAACTTTCAGAGGACATGACGCCATCTGGGTAATAGTTGACCGGTTAATTAATCGGCTCACTTCTTGCCGATTCGAGAGGACACCGACCTGACAAAGCTGGCCCAACTGTACATCGACGAGATAGTGACCAGGCATGGGGTGCCACTATCAATCATCTCCGACCGTGATAGTCGTTTCACTTCTCGTTTCTAGAAGTCACTCCAGCGGGCTTTAGGAACCCGTCTGGATTTAAGCACTGCTTACCACCCACAAACTGACGGTCAGAGTGAAAGAACCATCCAAACCTTGGAAGATATGCTAAGGGCTTGCGTGATTGACTTTGGAGGGAACTGGGATAACCATCTTCCTCTAGTAGAGTTCTCCTACAACAATAGTTATCACGCAAGTATAAAAGCAGCTCCCTATGAAGCCCTATATGGCAGGAAATGCCGATCACCGTTGAGTTGGAATGAGATCGGGGATAGTCAAGTAATGGGACCCGACATTGTGATGGAGACCACCGACAAGATATTTAAAATTAAGGAGCATTTAAGAGCAGCCAGAGACCGTCAGAAGAAATATGCTGACAGAAGGCGAAAACCTTTAGAGTTTCAAGTGGGTGACAGGGTAACGCTAAAAGTAGCACCATGGAAGGGGACTGTGAGGTTTGGAAGAAAAGGAAAGCTAAGCCCGAGATATATAGGACCATTTGAGTTACTAACGAGAATTGGCCCCGTGGCGTATCAATTAAAGCTACCACAAGAGCTAGGCCACATACATGACACCATCCATGTGTCAAATTTGAAGAAGTGCATGGTAGACAAAGCCATGGAGTTACCCCTGAAGGAAGCAAGGATTAATGACAAGTTGAACTTCATGGAAGAGCCTGTAGAGATTACTGACCGGCTGGTCAAGAAACTCAGGCGAAGTCGCATACCCAAGGTCAAGGTAAGATGGAATTCTAGGCGAGGACCTGAATTCACTTGGGAGCGAGAAGACGAGATGAGAAAGAATTATCCACATCTCTTCAGACCCACCCGTTCCGGAACTTATCGAAGCTAAAATTTCGGGATGAAATTTCTTAAACGGTGGGAGAATGTAACAACCGACCTCCAGGTCATAACCCTAACCTTTAACCCCTCCTGCATCACTATCCATACAATTTTTATTAATGTTAATATCATTATCATTATTAGTATTAGCAATATTATTGTTATTGCTATTATTGTCATTTTATAGTTTCATGTGCCATGTTGTATGATTTAGTCAAATCTAGCCTTAGCATAGGGTAACTTATTGTTCCGGGAAAGTCAATTAGTCCGTTTCAAAATTTAATTTTAATTGAAACAATTAAATTGTGTGCACTCACACACCATTCACGGTTAGAAGCATGCTTAATACTTAAACAACTAACTAAAAGTTACCATCTAAAATACTACATAATAACATTTATACAATAAAAATTAAATCAAAAATACTCCCACTAAACTCCAAAATACTCAGCCACCCCTCTCCACCTATCCTCTCCTCTCTTCTCCACTAAACACCACCACCTCTATCACCCACTCTCATTTCATGCAAACCACACACACACATACACACACAAACTCATCTACCTCTCCCTCTCCCTCTCAGTTTCCTTCACCAGAAAACACACACACAACCGCATTCCCATAACCATTTCAGCATGTTTTTGAAGAACAACATCATACCATCATCGGCCAAGCTTCAAACAAGCAAGAAGGTACTATCTTGTGAACTTTGGGTGCTCGGTTCTTGTGGGTTCGACTTCTCCAGCCTTTGTTCGAGATCTCCAGATCATTCTTGTCCCTCTACACTCTCCAAATCGTGAACCACACAAAGACTAAGATTCATCTCACCCGAAACAAGCTATGTCAAGTGTTTTTCCTTCTTTAATCTACCAGAAACCTTACATTCTTTATTATAACAGAAAATTACTGCTATAACCTTGTTCTTGAGGATATTCTAACATCCTTGAAGGTATCTTATTCAATATATTGGTCATTCTATGGGTGGAACACGATTTACACCATGAAAACCCTCTTTTGGGTAACTTTGACACCCATGAACTTTATGTTTTGTAACCCTCCGTAACCAAAGCTTGGGATCTGCTTAAAAATGGTTTTTAAACCTCCTAACAACCTGTTTTGAAAGTTACAAAATGATTTGTTGGTGAATGGGTACAACTAATATGTTTTACACATGTGTAAAGGGCTAAAATGGTAAAAATCTTCCATATACAAGCTTATATTATGGTTACATGTTAGATCCATGTATTAGAACTGATTTTCAGTAGTTTTTTATTTTATTGGGCATATGAAATGTTGTGAAAAGCTGAAAAATTAAAATAGTAGGGATTATAGGCATTTTGGACTTATTCGGGGACCCAAAAAGGTGGTAAATTGACTTGAAAATATGAGGACATAGGGTATAACCATGTTAAAAATAATCGCAGGCTCTAAAAATGTTAACAAAGTGAAATTGGTCGAATCTGTGGTTAAATGGGTCTAAGAACAATTTAAATAAAATTTTTAGTTAAAAATAGGCCTTAACCGGGTGATTTTTGGGAGAAATTCATGGAAATACAAGAATAAACCTAAAATCTATGGGAAACTTGTTATTTCAGTAAGATTAGAATTTTAAGACTTAAATATGGTGAAAAATTGGTCAAACATGATTTCGGGCGATCTGTTTCGGGTAAAAAAGCGCTTTAACGGGTCGAACTTAAAACGAGACTTTCAATAAAAAGGGCTTAAGAATACATTCTTAAGAGATTATAAAAACTTATTAAAAGTCCTTAATATAATACTTTAAATTTTAAGACATAAAATTATAAGGTTTAATACTTAACCGTTAAAAACCCCCGGTTTCACCGTAACTGTAACGTAAAAACACATGTTTACCAACCAAATTCTAAAGTTCTAAAAATTGTAAGTTTAAATTGATTAAGATGTATTATTTAACTCCAAAATCTGTTATCTTGTCAAAAATTCCATTAAATGTAAAGAAGCAAACTTTAGGGTAGAAATTGTAAATTCTGAAACTTGAGGGGCTAAACTGTAAATTCTGCCAAAACTCTATAAAACGACCCTATGAACATGTAATCACTTGGTAACTTATTTTAACTGGTATCAATGACCTAATAGTGTAAAAACCTATAATTATCCATAAGAAACCATGACTTACTATAAAAGGAAACTTTCTAATGCAAGCCGTGGCAAATCTAAACTAGTTGAACATTTAACCCCTTAACATATTCTTATCTACCTTGTATGACCTTAGAATTAGTGGCTCAACACTTAATCTTGTTGGTAGGGTGCTAAATTTGAAACCTTCCCGGTACACGAATAACCCGTTACTTGAAGCTCTAAGGTGAGTTCTAGTGTCCCCTTTTTACTACTGTTTTTGGGGTGAAGCATGCTCTGTTTAAACTGAACTTTTCTGTGCTATAATATGCTACTATATGTTATGGAAATGTTAGAACCTACTTTTACTTTTATCACGATCATTAATTCTTGTGTGAACCGCTTGTTTTATATGGTAGATCTACTTGGGGAATCCCCCCACACACAGTGCCTTCCTTGATGAGCGGGAAGGGTACCACACTGAGATCTTGCGGGGTCGTTTGTGGCATGTGAAAAGTTTTAATAAGATACTAACGTGAACCATCCGGCAGGTATGGTCCACCATATGAGGCTCATTTCTTCCCTCGGGATTAGCCGGTGTAATATAACTTTAGAAGAGGCTAGCCGGGACTGAGTGTAGGGTTGATTGTGATCCCCACAACTATGATACTATGATCTATGACTTTTAAATCAAATGTGGATTCTTTTGAATCCTTTTGCTTTTGAACTTTAAGCACTTGAATTCACCAATTTTTTAGTTGACACAAATTTCTTTTGAGCATGTTTCAGGTAATCCTTGATGGGAGTCTAGCTGTTGTAGAAGACCTTGACGTAGCACCACCCATGGCATTGGCTTGTTTTGTTTTTAAAATAATTTTAACAATTTACATTTGTTATTATTGGAAACAATTTGTACCGATGAATTATGTACTTGTATTGGTGGCTAGACCTACTTCTAGCCCGGTTTTCTTTAAACATTAATGCCATGTGATGTTCTCTCCTTTTGTGCTCTTATGATGGTTTGTTTCCGCTGCCATATGTTGTTGCTAGTCTGTGACGTCCCACCCTACCTGGGCCCGGGGTGTGACAGTATTGGATACCGGATGTGGAACTAATATTTGCAATTCATTTCAGGGGTTCGAAAGAAATAAACATTTTAAGAATGAGATACTGGTCTCTACATGGGCAACGGAGCAAAGGTTGATATCGAAGCCCAAGGAAACTATATCTTGAAGCTTCCAAGTTGTTTGGAAATTATTTTAAAGAACATTCTGTATGCTTCTAGTTTGACTAGGAATATTATCTCGGTTTCCCTTCTAAGATAATATGGTTATGTATTAAAATTTGTAAACGATGGTATTTGTGTTTTTACGGATGATATGCCCTATTTTAAGGCTATGCCTTCTAATGGTATTTATGAATTGGTTCATGATGACACATCCTTTAATAACTCGTTATACCAATCAAGCACCAAGAAACTTAAAATGGGTTTAAGTAAATCATATCTTTGGCATTGTCGTCTTGGTCACATAAACAAGAATCACATTCAAACACTTCAAAAGAATGGTCTTTTGGAAGCAAATGAAGACACTTCATTTGATAAGTGTGAATCTTGTTTACAAGGAAAGATGACCAAGGAACCCTTTAGTGGCACTAACAAAAGGGCAAAAGATTTATTAGGTGTGGTCTTTTTAAAGCAATGACAAGGAATGGTGAAAGATACTTCATTATCGTTATCGACGATTATAGTCGTTATGGTTATGTGTACTTGTTAAGACACAAAGATGAAGTTTTTGAAATGTTAAAAATCTATAAAAATGAAGTAGAAAATCAACTCAACAAAATAATCAAAGTTCTTCGTTCGGATAGAGGAGGTGAATACCTTAGTGATGCCTTTCAAGATCATCTCAGGAGTTGTGGGATTATCTCACAGCTTGCACTGCCCGGAACACCACAACATAATGGTGTGTCTGAAAGGAGAAATCGAACCCTATTGGATATGGTTCGATCTATGATGGCTAGAAGCACACTGCCTCTATCATTTTGGGGTTTCGCATTGCTCTTCGCGACCCGTATCTGAATATGGCCCCAACCAAGAAAGTGGATAAGACACCTTTTGAAATATGGCATGGAAGAGTTCTATCGTTATCATATTTAAAAGTATGGGGCTGTGAAGCTTATTTTAAGCTAACACCCTAAACAAGTTAGAAGGCCTATCCACTAAGTGTATCTTTGTAGGATATCCCAAAGACTCCATGGGATATTACTTCCACAATCCAACAGAGCAAAAGGTATTTATTGCTCGAAAGACTGAGTTCTTGGAAACTATGTTCCTTATGGAAGGAACTACCAATAGAATAGTAGAACTTGATAAGGATCGAGAACCACAAGCCGATACACATTTGCTTGATATTAGCAATCAACTAGAGGTTGTTGATAATGATCAAGTGGTTGATCAATACACACAAAACGTTCGCAGATCTGGTAGAACTAGCTATCCACCCGAAAGATATGGATATTTCATAAATGGATTCTATGTAGTTGACTCGGATGAACCAACTACGTACCATGATGCAATGTCCAATTCTGATTGTGACAAGTGGCTTGAAGCCATGAACGTAGAAATGCAATTCATGTATGACAACCAAGTATGGGGATTGGTTGTGCCACCGCTTAACTCCAAACCGGTTGGATGTAAGTGGGTTTTCAAGAAGAAAACCGATATGTATGGAAACTTGGATACTTATAAAGTAAGACTTGTAGCAAAAGTTTTCACTCAAACTTAAGGGGTTGATTATGATGAGACCTTCTCGCCTGTGGCAATGCTAAAGTCAATTAGGATATTATTTCCATAGCTACATATTATGACTATGAGATTTGGCAAATGGATGTCAAAACTGCTTTTCTTAATGGACATCTTTAAAAGAATGTCTATATGGTTCAGCCTGATGGTTTTGTCGATCCATAACATCCTAATAAAGTATGCAAGTTAAAGAAATCAATCTATGGATTAAAACAAGCATCGAGAAGTTGGAATCAACGTTTTGATGAAGAGATCAAGAAATTTGGATTCATCAAGAATGCTGATGAAGCTTGAGTGTATAAGAAAGCTAGTGGGAGCATCATCACATTCTTAGTATTGTATGTTGATGATATACTACTATTTGGAAATGATGTTCCAACCATGGAAGGTGTTAAAACCTAGCTTGGAAGTTTTTTTTCCATCAAAGATCTTGGTGAAGCCGCCTACATTTTGGGAATAAAGATCTATAGGGATAGATCAAGGCAGCTGATAGGTTTAAACCAAAGTGCATACATTGATAAAATCTTGAAAAGTTTTAAGATGAAGAACTCTAAGAAAGGTCTGGTACCTATTCAAAGAGGGACAATATTAAGTGCATCTTAATTTCCAAGCTCAAAGGATGAGCAAGAAAGGATGATGGAAGTCCCATATGCATCTGCTATAGGATCCATCATGTATGCAATGATATGCACTTGACCGGACGTGTCATGCTCTTTAAGCATTATGAGTAGATATCAGCAGAATCCAAGAAATAGCCATTGGTTGGCTGTTAAGAGTATATTGAAATACCTCAGGAGGACTAAGGATATGTTTCTAATATACTGATCTGGTGAAGAGGAACTCGTTGTAAAGGGTTGCACGGATGCGAGTTTTCAAACTGATCGAGATGATTCTCGATCATAATTAGGGTATGTCTTCATTATGAATGGAGGGATAGTGTCCTGGAAGAGTTCAAAGCAGGATGTGGTAGCATTGTCCACTATAGAATCAGAATACATCGTCGCTTTATTGGCAGCATAAGAAGCTACATGATTAAAGAAATTCAGTGCCGTTCTAGGGATAGTCTCTACCATTCAAGATCCCCTAGAGATCTTTTGTGACAACAACGGTGCGATTGCTCAAATCAAAGAACCCCGTGCACATCAAAAGACAAGGCACATTGAGCAAAGATTCAACTACATAAGGGATGAAGTTGAAAAATGAAAGATATGTATTCATAAAGTTCACACCGATCAAAATATTACGGATCGACTCACGAAGCTCCTTGAAAGGCCAAAGCATGAGAGTCATACTTGTGCCTTAGGACTTCGATATTCTAGTGATTGGATTTGATCTATTTAGTATTTAAACAACGGAACAATTGTTATTTTGACTCATATATATAATTATGATACTATGAGTTATGTTCCATTTTTGCATGTTTAGATCCATGAATATGTTTATTATTCTAAATGTCCATAGTCGGTCATATTTATGGGAACAAATATGAAGGTAAGACTATTATGAACTTGGATTGGTGGATATTCATAAGATATGAATATAGAGCAAAAGGTTGCTACCAAAGTTCATAGATATTTGTGGGATACAAATATTGAACTGACCTACTCTCAAATGTTACTGCATGGAATTTTGGGTTTTGATATTCACCAAATATTATACTTTGACCTAGTTCTTCACTGTTCTGAAATATGAACAGTACACAAGGCTAGTTTCAGGTGTAATACAAGGTGATTGTGAGAAACATATGTAGTCAAGATGGGATTTGTTCCTCTTATTCACTGAGAAAAAGATGTCTAAGGCCTGATAAAGTTAAATCAATAGGGAATGATCATTCTATGTCTCTGGATTTAACATGACATCTTTAACAAAAGGATAAATGATAGATTCACCTAAATCATTTTCAAGTAAGGGACTTGAAGAAGATGATGTTATTGAATGGCACTTCGTCATGTGTATTAGGGGTAGTAAACCGTTGTTAGGTGGTATTTGCTATTTGCATCAATCCTTTTTGTATCTTGTGCAAGTGGGAGATTGTTAGAAACGGTCTGCCCAAGACACATATTGAATTGATATGGCTAGTACGTTATGATCGAACTCGAGTCATACCCAATAACAAGCTAGATAAACACCTATAATATTTATTTTATGATATGATCATATATATAAATATCAACACTTAGAGTATTTAGAAATTGGGTTTCTAAATATTTATTTTAGAGAGAGTATTATATATTGTTATTCAAATGGTTGAACAACAATATAGTCTTTTGTCCGTATTTCTTAATTACTCATCTGCATTTACTAATGCGGATGTGCTTTTAAGGAAATGCGGATGAAGATTACTCATCCGCATTAACTAATGCGGATGAAGGTTCCTCATCCGCATTAACTAATGCGGAATTTCCTCATCCGCATTTACAAATGTTGAAAGAGACCATTCATCCGCATTTACTAATGTGGGTGAATGTTTGAGAAATGCGTATGGGACAAGGGGCTGGGCCACGCCCACTCTTCTCTCTTCACATCTGAAATTTCAGTTTCCCAGGACATGCAATATATGATTGCAATCAACCACTCTCTCTGACATATACAACAAGACACTCAAAAGTGCACCTCTGGTTTTCTGGTTTTTCTCTCTCGATCGGTCGAAAAAAACCCCCAAGAACAGAGGTTCGTTCAAGTGAAAAATCCTAGCAATCGGGTGTTTGTTGGAGGCTTAAGGGTAGACTAGCTTGAGGCGTCCTTCTTTGAAAGCTGCCATTCATCGATCATCTTCCTCAAACCTATACGAGAGGTAGTCTTCTAAACACCCTATGATTGTTTGTAAGCATGGTTTTCATATATCGATCCATAACGGGTTTTGACAAATATATAAAATGGTTTATATATATTAACTGTAACAAGTTTTAAATCCTTAATCCGCTGTGTTTTTCATTTTATTTGGATAAAATGACTCTGATAAACTTGTTCAAATCCCAACAAAAATAAATATCAAGATCTTTCATTGTACACTAGTAATAATTTGTTATCTGGACACCCATGGATACTCAATGTCTACGGAGTCGTAATTCTTTGGGCACCTAACCATTACTAGCCATGCTTATGCATAGTATCCCTTTCACGGACTTACTTGTCACATGTGCATCATTTCTGTCAGAACACACATACAATCTTTGTCTGATGTTTGTCTTGCAGTTTACCAACATGTGTTAATAAATTAATTATTACTCATGTCGATTTCAAGTGTAAATGTGAATCTCAAGGGTTCACGAGTTTCATTTCAAAGATAAACATATTCAGCTTAAGGTCAAGTCAAGCCTATCCTTGTGATCTAAGATTAGTCCCAGGTAGCTTAAACGACACCTAAGCATATCTCTTGTAAGAGTTAACTTAGAGGTTGATGCAACCAAAGAGCTCTCAACATGCGCACTGAAGTACAAAGAAAGTTACTTCGGAAGATTTGACAAAAGCTCTAAGAAATTCTCTAAGTGTCAAATCTTCCGAAGCCAAAAGACCATTTCTTCTGAAGCCAAAGATGAAGTCTTCGGAAGCCAAGAGATTGGTTTCTTCTGAAGACAGAGAATGCATGCTTTCTCTGACATGCTTTTAACAAAAGATGAACAACTTTCCACTATCATCTCTAAAGACTCACCAACTTATACAAGTTGGTGATATCTTCATACTTTTGTCAACTATAGATTAAGGTCTTAGAGTCTGTAACATTCTACTTTGTACTCTTATCGTTTGTGTAATAAAGAAGGATATGAGCTATGTCATGTCATAGTCACTAGTCAAAAAGAAATCTGTGTTTTGACTTTACATTGATCTTGTTGTCTAGATTAGTGTTCTAGCTGGCCTTCAAAGTATGGTCGGCTGTAGGATGTAGTATAAAGTATCTCAGGTACCAATCCTTAGGACTAAGCAATGTAACACTTATAAAACACTTGAGAGCAATATACATCATTCTTGAAAACCAAATACTTGTGTTCAGCTTGTGTTCTTTACTTTTGTTAATTGTTTCATAAGTCGGTTCCCTATTTGATTTGTTAAGTGTTCTTGTTTGTTTCTCTCCAAAACTGTTGCACTACTCCCCTCTACCGGTCCTGCATCTCTTATGTTAGAAACATTCATAAATCCTTCGGGTGCTTCGGATCTTCGAGGATTGATCTTCAATTTACAAAAGGTATCGGTTAAGAGCCTAGGCATGATGTTCGAGGTTAAGTGTGTGTGATTGAGTGTGAAATATGAGAAATAAGCCACACTGCTCACCTATTTACAGTTGAGGTTGGCAAGTCATTACAGCCCGTATCGCGTGTCCCCTCTGCATGTGTGACACACTTCGCGCATGTATTGCCACGAGCGATATGACCCGCATCCATAACTGGTCTGCATCGGTGTCTGCATATCCGACACTAGTCAATTAGTCACAAGCTATATGTCTTCTTTTTTTTCCTTAGTTTAGTTGATGCATCCCACATCCCTTCTCCGATGAGCGCTACATTGGCCTTATTTTCCTAAATTTTACTTTTTTTAAAAAAAATTCTCCATTATACTACTTCTCCAAACAAAATTTTTCTACGTTGACCTTGGATCCCAGCTCAACCCTAGCCAGGGGCTTTCCTCCTTAGACCCTGCTCTCAAAGTTTTCCGCCCCTGAACCCCTACTATCGATCAAAAGCTTTCAGTCTGGATTTCAGAATCGTTAAACTTTATTACTTTTATGTGTCATATTCTTTAAATTCGGTATCATAGAGTTGGTTATTACTAAGAATAGTTAGATTAGGAAATAAGAATTCCTTGCCTAGTTGATTTATTCTCCATATTTGGTATCTTCTTATGTCTTAGTTGTTGTTTGATTATTTCCTACCATTCTTAGTTTTAGAATTTTTAGCTTCATTACTTTTAGTATTTTTAAGGTGATCAATTATAATTAATTATCAAAATTGGTTACGAATTAATATGAGGTCAATTATTGAGAGTCGCATCATACTATTCGTAGGATTGATTTTCGGACATATCTTAACTATATTACATTCTTCAGGTTCACTTGCCTGTAGTGTATTATATGACTTAGATTAGTTTCTTTGAACTAGATTTTTCTGACCATCCCCATTTCACATATGTAAATATTCTGATATATACTCTTAGTAAACTGTTCTCAAAACAATACATAATACAATGTATTCTTCGGTTTACGAAACATTGCATACAACTTTAACTCAATATGAATCGCTGTAAAGGACCACAAAAAGCTGAACTTATGAAAAACTAAGTCACTCATTGAAGCTTCATAAAAGATAACTTTATGACTTTTGGTACTAATGCATAATGATTCAATACTTGATTAAATAAGAATATAGATGTGAATATTACTAGGGTTAAGAATTATGGTAAAGAAGTGTGTCAAGAAGATGGTAAGCTATGTATGCATGAAGATTTGCCAGCTACCATGGAAAAGTGAATTGCAAACTAAGACAAGTTTTTAATTGAATAAGGAACACAAGTTGAAGGTTTCCTCTAAAAATTGAAAGTGTAAGACATAGAGTTTTTATATTTAAGAGATCGACTCAAATTTGCAATCAACATGTTAAGAAGTGAGTTAGAAGTTATGATAAAGAATGATATTGCAAAGATATTATTAGAGGTGGATAGTGAGTTCTTCACATTCCATGAGAACTTCAAAGGATTAGAGGTAATTGTCACAAGTTCAATAGGCTCATGATTAACATTGGTGGCATTGTTAAATTTATTGATGAAAGGGTTAAAATCTTTTGACTATCATTGTTTGTTAGAAGGAAAGAAACATCTCGGCATTGAGCTAGATATGTGCATTATCAAAACTAGAAGGGAGTGGTTATGAGAATAATAGGAGGGGGGGGGATAAGCACAACCATGTCTGAAAAAAGGTAGCAAAAAAGATACTAGTGTATAAGATAAGATTGTCCAAGAGTAAAGGATTTTTCTATAACAACACAAATTATTTTAAGTAACAGTGGTGGATTAAAAGGGTTTAAAAGACTAGTCCTAGTATCCCTCTATAAATAGACAAATTATGGTTACCACCTTCCTTTACTCTATGTTGCAACCTTCCTTTACTCTATGTTGCATGTTAAGGTTTCTAAGAAAGAGAGAAGAGAGAGAGAGAGAGAGAGAGAGAGAGAGAGAGAGAGAGAGAAAGAACGCTTGCGGCTTAGAGAGAGAAAAAAAAGGCTAGGAGAAGAGAGCTAAATAAAAAAGAAAAGGATGATTTTTATACCTAAATCATGCTTAGATGTCGTCTAGAAAGAAATCAAATAATAAAGTTTGTACCTTGACATGTTTGTATAGATCTCGAAAAAAAGAACCCTATTTCTATGGTTTGTTCTAATATACATCAAAAGCGAGTTTAAAACCCCACATTTTTACATATGTTTACTATTTGAAGCTAGTATGCATACATAATTTATTTGGATAATGTTTAATAGTTTTAAATGTTGATGTTTTTAATTTTTTATTAATGATTATTTTTTTATAGTATTATGCTTGAATATTCTTGTGTGATTATAGTGCATGTTTAACCCTTAAAACTAGACTTTTTATCTATTACAGTATCATCATTTTAACCTCTCTACCCTAAAACACGAGTGATGCATGAGAAAGAGAGGGATGGAAGTTTGGCTTAGTGAGAGAGGGTGCTCCAGATCTATTATGGTAAGGTTCTAAACCTTCATATTATGAATTATTATAGTGTTGGGTAAACTAGGGTTTGGGAAAGAACCAAACTAACGTCTAGTATGCTTGGATACACCATGTAATATGTTTAAGAAAATGTATACATTTTGGTACATGGGTTTGTCAGGGCACAAAGTCTGGTTTTGGTCTAAAATAGGTGAGGGATTGTCATGCTATGTTCATGTGGTTACCATTAGGGTAATACACGAAAGGGATTTCATGTTATGGCAAGCCTATTTGTTTAGGTTACTAGGCATAAACACATCTATGAACCCTAGATCATCGACATATATTCCTCCTAACCATACGTTGGTTGTTGACCAGGTTAGAGAGACTCTAACTTAGGGTTGCAAACGTGATCAGAGTGGGTCGGTTGGGTTAGCTCAGGTGTGAAACTCTAGGGTTACAAGCTCTTTACTAAGGCGTAATAGATGTAGTAATGTATTTCAGGGTTCCACTAAAGGGTTGTTTGCTAGCCTCTTAATGGTCATTAAAAGGCTATCTCTTAATGATTTATATCCTCTTAATGGTTAAAAGGTAACCTTAAGTTTGAATGGTTAAAAGGTGAGGTAACATCTTAATGGTTATCTCTTAACAATTCAGACTTGAGGTTACCTCTTAACCAAGAAGAGGCTATAAACCATTAAGAGGTAGCCTTTTCATGACCATTAATAGGCTACCAAATAGTCACTAAGTTCAATAAGCTCGTTCGTTGTTGTTGACTATCGCAGAAATCTCATCAATATGAGTCTAAATGACCTTTTTTTTACATAATGTTTTGGGGCTGTATTCGAGTTGCGTAAATAGTTTGTGTAAACTTTTTTTGATGTGCGTCTGTAAGTTCATTTATTCCTAGAGAGTTAGCATAAAATAGCTTAGGTAGGTTCGGTATTTGTCACTGTTAGTCATAGGCAAATCATTAAAGTGATAGACAGGTTCATGTAGAACTGCATATTACCTTGTGGCATATATAAGTGCCCTTAGTCGGATCCGGTCTAGAAAGGAGAGCCTCACTCTCGGGTAGTGGTACTTTATTATAAGGAGCCAATCGTTGGGATCCTACAGGATTAGGTAGGTGAGCTGATGAGTCTAAAAGAAATTCTGATACACCTGACCATTATGTTGTTGACGTGTCGTTATTCAGTTAGTAGGGGTACCTAAAGTGGCACATATGTACACGAACACTATCTACTGATACATCATTACTTAGAGAGAATTGATTTGCTAAACAATTTACTTGCACACACGTTATGTTATGTTGGATATTTGTTTCGGAGTCATAGGTTATAACTCACCAGCAACATGTTTGTTGACATGTTTTAGCTCATGATACAGGTTGTGTAGGAAATGTCGAAAGACACTAGCTAGGCCAAGGATATTTAATGGTTAGAGTTGAATAAGATCTTTATATAGAAGATAGACTAGGTTAAAACTACCTAGGACAGTAAGTGTATTTTATGTTTAAGAATTATGATGCAATGATGCATGGATTTTGATTGTACTATTAAAAGTTTAATTCAGTCTAAGTTATGCTCTTGATGTAAAGTCATCCACTATATTGTATGGTGTATTGTGATACAATAGGTCATGCTTAGTAGAGCGGTGTGACTATCATAGTGATGTTAAGTTATGGCAAGAATCAAATAGTAGATGATAAGTCACCTAAACCTTCGCACCTGATAATATAACCTTATAAACTAGAATCCTCCTTATAACTATATTGGTTCCTTTATTTCTCTGAGCACATGGTCGGATTTTTATGATACCCCTTTTATATGACATATGACCTTTACATCTACAAGTAAATAGATTTGATATGCTTATAGAACAAGCCTTTCATGTGGTTTAGATGCTTTGCATTAGGCCGAATGCCTCCATAACTGAATGTTGCTAATGAAAGATAAAGTGTGATGCCTTCATATCTAATAAAACCCCACAACTCGCTAGTACCTTCATATTTTACCATAACCATCGTAGGTCTCCATAATTATCCAAACATCGATTCAAAGTCCTTATATTAGTTGTAGAACCTCTACAAGTGAGGTATAACCTTTCCAATACAATTTTGTGAAAAGGACACTCACATATGAGCTAAAACCACCGCATCTGAACACAACCCTTGCATCTCCCTATACTTAGCAAAATTCCATGATGGTTTTCCTATATATATGTTGGACTATTTGAAGATGATACTTACCAAAACCTAAGTGCCAAAATCTCATGATGATTACCAAAACCGACACGGTGAAGATATGCTAAAGATATGATCAAAACGAAGAAAATTGACCAAAGTCAAACTTTGTCAAACTTGGTCAACCGTGGTCAAAGTCAACAGTCAACATCAGCGGACGTCCCGAATGACGTCAGCATCCGGTAGTCACCCATCAGCAACAGAAGAATTTATTAGACTTAGAACAATATTTGTGTAATCATTTGTACTTAAATGTAATTTTATTTATTTTTGTAAAGAGTATAAATTGACTAAGTGTAGTCATTTATACTCTAACATGAGAAAAAATCAAACATTAGAACAAAAACAAACAATCCATAGCATTCACTAGAGAATTCAAGGTTGAGTGTGTGTGAGAGAAATGTGCTTGCAAACTCCCTTGTAATTCTCTTGATATCATACATATGAATGAATGAAATTTTTATGATTATGTGTGCTTGATTGTTCATCATTCGTTCATCATCATACATTTCATCTTGCAATAGATGTTCACTTGAAATCATCAACAGGTTTGTGAGATTCCATATCACAAATTTGATAAACGACAATAATACGATTACAATATTCGATCCACTAGCAGAATCAGGGTTTTCACAATTGGTATCAAAACCTTGGCTCCTTGTTCTTCAAATTTTTGAGAAAAATTTGAACCACAAGTTTGATCTGCAAATTATTGTTGTTTTTGATGAAATCAAGCTACCATTAGCTTAGATTTGTTATTTCGTGAAGATCTACAAGTTTTCACATCAATTGAAGTTCATTTGAGCCATTAATTTGAAGATTTAAGCAAACTTGTTCTTCAAGTCTTCAAATACTCATGAATGTGAAATTTTGATTTTGTTGTTGTTTGATCAAATTTATGCTTCTAGTAGCTTTAGTTTGTGATAACTAACACATCTGCAAAATTTCATATCAATTGAACATCCACAACTCTTGAATTTGAAGATTTTTGAAAATTTTGTGTTCTTGAGAAAAGTTCACTGTTCTTGAGGACAATCATCAAAAATCATGAATCTGATATTTTTTAGCTAAAATTGATAGTGACTTTAGCTTATAAACATCAAATCTAAGGTTCGCTTATCATTTTCAACATCTAAATTATTCATTTTGAACATTGATTCTTAGATTTGGGTTTTTGTTCTTCATTGTGTTCTTCATGTGTTCATCATTTAAATCCGAGCTTAGATGATGATTATATGAAATTGATTGTTGTTCTAGATTAGAATCACTTATCTATAGCTTTTATAACCTTTGATTTTATCAAATTCCATTAGAAACCCAAGAATCAAAAGTTTGTTCATTCAAGAACATGAAGTTTGACTTTTTCAGAGTCAAACTGCTTTGAAATCTGAAAATCAGCCAAATCTTTGATTTGATTCAGATTTTGATTCACTTGTTTATCATACAGTCATTCAAAAGTCATTCAAACATCAATTTGTGAATTTGCAAGTTAATTCCATTCATAATCAAATTGTACAAAGAATACACAAATTATACTTGAATTTGATTTTATTTTGACTAAGTGTTCTATCATCCACAGCTGATGTACAAATTTCAGAGCTGATGTTCTAATTCCACAGCTGACAATCATCATTTTTGCAACCAAGTGTCCACAGCTGATGTATTACATCCACAGCTGATGCACAAGTTGTGCAGCTGATAAACATCCAATTGTCCAAGTGTTCACAACTGATGAACAACTAATTCACAGCTAATGAACAAAATCATCTACAGCTGATGTGTTAAGTCTCCTAGCTTACACTTTGATTAAAAGCTATCAACACACATTCACCCATTCATCATATTCAACATCACCACCATCAATCATCATCGTCCATAACTACCATTCATTCCAAATCCGCAGCCCAATCCAGTCAACAATTGGTGGATACACCCTACTTCAACAACATCCAAGTTATCTCCAACATCTAAACCACTACATCTTCCTAATCACAGCAAACATTCACCCAATCACTCACCATCAACAACATTATCACCTATTAACAGCATACTACTTTCTGTTCACAACGGAGAAGTAAAGAAACTAACATACAAACTGCTGAAAATCATCACCCACTGCAAAAATTTGGCCACAGCGGACGCACAACTTTACTCACAGCGAACGAACAGAAGAAACCCACAGCGGACGCTCAAGTTGAAGTCACGGCGAACGAACGATTCAAACATACAACGGATGTTTTAACAACATATAGCGGACATTCAACCTGAATTCACAGCGGATAAGCAACTTGAAGTCCACAGCGGACATGTTGTTACAATAGCAATCATACAGCGGACGAGTTGTAATTACAGCAGCACACATCAAAACAAACTTGTCCACAGCGGACAAGTAAACTTGGTCATAGTGGACTGTTAAACCTTGTCCACAGCGGACAAGTAAAACTCATCCACAGCGGATGTTTACATCGATCACACTCACAGCGCACATCCGGTCACAGCTACATCGAGAACCTCTGTCCACAGCGGACGATTAAATAACACACAAACTTGTCCATAGCGGACAAGTAAATCTGTTACAGCAGACAAGCAAGTCAACATACAGCGGATGAACATTTGAAACCCACAGCGGATGACAAACCTGTAGCCACAGCAGACAACAATTTCAATCCATAGCGGATGAATTGATTCTGAGTTCCCCTTCGATTACCTATCCACAGCGGACAAGTGAATCCAAATCATTCACATCGGACACCAATCGACCGCTCCATTAAAATCAATCCCCTGTCGACCTTCAAACACCATCGAAGAACCCCAAATCTCCGATGGCAACAACTTCAATCAATAGTCGACCTTCGAGCACCACTATCGAACCGACACCCAATCCCCTGTCGACTTCGAACGACCACCGCAACTACACAATTGATTTCTGTTCATTTGTAACAATTAACCATCAATATCAGTGGGTGTAAACATCAATCAACCTTCAACCTCCGGCAATACTTGATTTTCGGTTCACCGATTGATAGAGAGATCAATTGTGAGAGCAGAAAGCTTCAGGAGTTTTTTTGAGAGAATTTGAGATTTTTTAATTTTGACTTTTATGTTTGTATTGACCAACAAAATAAATAGTTTTTATAAAATTATTAAAACAAACAAATACAAAGTTTCGGGAGTTTTTCTTTTAAATTCTAAGAAGTTTCTCATTTGACCAACTCATAATTTTTGTCTCGGAAGTTTGTTACTTTAGAAGCTTTTAATTTTGACAAACTTTTAAAGCTTGTTCTCAGGAGATATGAAAGAGTTGAATTATTTTAAATCAAGTCATAAAATCATTTAAATTTTAATTAATTAGATCCAAATCTTATTACTCTTTAATTAAGCTTGATTAATATTAATTGAGCTTAAATAAATTGTAATTGAACAAGGTTAACTCTTTAGTTAGGCCGATCTAATTAAATTGAGTTTTGACATTCTTTGGATTCAATTAAAGTTTTAAATTTGATTTTGATTTTTACACAAACCAAATTTTCAAATCATTTTTGTTTTTAAACAAAATGGAAAATTTAAAATCATTCACTGACACTCGCGTTTCATGAAACCGAGCTATCTTTCTTGTTGTAGGTAGAAAGAGGTTTCAAGAATTCAAACAAAGCAAATCAAACTGCAACCAATCAAACAACAGCAGCAAATCAAACAAAAGTTGCAAACAACCAAACATCAGCAGCATATCAAACAATAACAACAATTTATTATTTAACAAGACAAACATTCAGTTGTACATCAGTCACATTGAGAAAGAACTGATGCACTTACATTTATGTGATCTTGCAAACTCAAACAACACATTGTCTAATGATTTGATAAAATGCAGGTCAGAGATGGAACAATCTCAAAGAAATGATCAAGCACAAATCAAGAGATTAAATCAACAAAACATCAGTTTAACTCAAGAGATGAACCAGTTGCAAGACAAAATTGTTCAACAACAAATCAAACTTGAAGAGTTAACTGCTGAGCTTGAAAAAGCCATAAACATCAACAACACAAACATTCCTCTATTGCCTAAAATTCCTAAAGACAGAAAGATCAATCTATGCTCATCAGCATGCATAGATGAAGTACAGGCATATCGGAAATATTGCAACAATATATCATACATGATAAAGAGGAAAGAGCTTCTCATGCAGAGGAACTAAAAACTTCTGCAAATCAAATCAGTTCACTAGAGAAAGAAGTTGATAAATTGCTTAAAGAAAAACACAAGTTGAATGCTCAATCAACTGAACTCTCTGTGAAGTTAACAAACACAAAGGCTGAAGTTGAAGCAAAAATATCAGAAGCAAGTACAACCAAAACAATCAATAACTTGCAACATTACATTGAGCATCTAAATCAAGCAATCACAACAGAAAAGGCTACAAATGCAGAATTGAAGATACAACATAAAGCCTTTGAAGATAAAATCAATTCTCTTCTCAAGGATGTAGACAAACTTCTTGGAGAAAGATTTAGTCTTCAAGCTCAAGTTACAAGACTCACTGAGTCTTTAACAAAGACAAAAACAGATCATGCATCAACTGAAGTTGAACTTGAGAATTTAAAGATGACTGCCAGCAAGTTGGAAGAACTACTTGATGCACAAAGAGATTAGAAGAAGAGTGCTGGAACTACATACCATGTTGTTCCTCCTCTTTACAATGATAACTACACAGAAATGCCAATTTCAATGACAAGTTAAGTCAAAGAAGATTCAAATATGCATGATCATCATCCAACAGACAACCCATCCACTATCACTCAAATCACTTCTCCTGAAACAGCACCAAAGCTGTACCTCAAACCAGAATCACCACAGAATGAAACATTTCATTCTTGTGATGATCAAGATGGAGATCCTGCAAGTGATGATAGTGATGAAGAAATTAACCACCCAAATAAACAACATTGACATGTATTAGTCATGTCATTGAAGAAATCATTCCAAAACAAACACAACCATAGAAATCAAAAGCAGCAAAGCCTGACAGCAAACAAAAGGCAATGGTTCTCTATGAGAAATTCAAACCAGCATGATTCCTTGAACCAGAATTGTCTAAGGCTGAACTGAAGACAAAGATCAAGATGGAGTTAAAGAACAAACAGAAGCCTGAGGTACAAGAAATCAAAGAATAAGTCAAGAGGAAGAAGACCAGATCTAAAAAAAAGAAGAAAAGTCAGACCAAGTCTTCTACACCTGATCCAAACCAACCATCAACCTCAAAGGCTACATTAGAAACTCTAAAACAACAACTAATTCTCTATGAGACATGTAATTCAGATTCATACAACACTTCAGATTGTAAAAACACTATGAGTGATACATATATATGTCCTCATAAGAGAAAGCAACATAAACAAACAAGACAAAAGGCTGTGAAGTTCCAAGAAAATCCAACTTCATCATTCAAGCCTAAGGAAATAAGATCCCGACCTACTTCTTACTGCTTAAATTATGACATGGAGAATCATACCACTTCAGAGTGTTCATACAACAACTCTCCAACATCACAACACATAAGAGGTCGAAGATCTTATCAATAATCAAAGTCATACTCACCAAGATCGAAGCATGAGTATTACAACAGACATCATAGATACTCTTCTCCTCGATCATATCGACATGGGTATAATTTTAAACTTGGAATAATAGATATCATAGAATATGTTATGCACCAAGACATTATCCTAGGTCATACACACAACATCAAGTATGACAGATATAGGAATAATACTTGGAATAATAGATATCATAGAAGATCATATCTATCAAATTATTATAATCATAATTATAATTCTTATGATGAATATGATCACATGCCCAGAAGAAACAAACATGATCAAGGACAAAGATCCTTTGCTCAACCTCCATAAAACTTTCAAAAGCAAACTAGATTTTCTAAACCAACCAAAAGATTTTCAAAAGCCAAACAAACTCCTTTTGTTACACAAGCTAAAGTTGAGTCAGTTGGTTTAAAAACAAAACAATGTTAAGGAAAGAAAATAATTTCCGAAGGTGAATCTGATATATCATCAGATACAGCAAAATCATACAGATACGAGCAAGTCACATATAAAAATGCAAATGGACAGTTCAGGACAATAATGGTCTGGGTTGATACATCTAACTGATTTGCTAGTGTTATAGGGACAGTTATGGAGGCCTGCTAACCCAAGAAAAGTTAGCAGTGGCTGATCCCTTCTCATGACAGGAACGTTCTTCCTGTTCATGATATTATGATGCAACTGAGCCAAATGGAGCAGAAATTAACCAGAATTCAATGCAGGATATAAATCACTCATAGAAACTATGATGGCAATGCAAGAAACAATCGATGTTTCATTCCATCTGTTTAGTCAAATTACATTGCTATATGGACTAACTGTTGATGATCTCTATTGAATTGATAACACATATGTCATTTCTTTATTTTCTCAAAAACCAAAATCCTAAAATATTAGAAAATCAAAAAAAATTCAAAAATATTTCTATTGAATCTTCCGCATTTACATGAGAAATGATAGTACATTCATCTACTATCTTCTGCATCTATTTTTCAAATCAATAAAGACTGACAAGACTCTGTTTGATATGTCAGTAGGCTCAGCTTGGATTCAAGATAAGCATATTTTTGATGAACTAAATCAATATGCAATTGTGGACCAAAACCATCTTTGCGTATTGGTAAGCAATGACTTTTCCAAGTGTTTGCCTGTGTGGTTACCTAAACACACCATGCGAAAATGGTTTATAAATTTCTCATTGATAAAAGCATTTATTTCTTCTTTGTTGTATGTAAGTACAGACCTGGATTAAACATGAGGACAACTTCTGTTGTGTTGAGCACAAACCTAGTTATCCTTGCACTAAAAGTGTTGATGCTAAAAAGAATCCCAATGTGGATCAAAGTTAAAAGAATCCCAATGAGGATCAACTTCCAATATGAAGTATAAAAGAATCTCAATGCGGATCAAATATAAAAGAATCCCAAATTGGATCATATCATGAGAATTTATACTCTAAGTAGCCTGGTTCAAGTTGTGATAAAGTGCCACCTTGCATTTTATGAGGGTTATTCTTCCATACTTCTGAGTGTGGGGTACTCAATTTGCATATCTAACCAAACCTAAACATGATAAATATCACAAAATGTTGAAAATAGATCCTTGTATGAGTTTAAGTGGACAAACATACTTACAATCAACTTTGTTCCTTGTCTATGTCTATTCCAACTTTAAATTTTAAATGTAGAGGATTTTGGATTAGTATGATCTCATTACAGTTGAAGGATTCATGCTTGTAAATATCTTAATTTTGAAAAATCTAAAATTCCAAAAAGATTTGTCATTTTTTTAGTATTTTTCTTAGTTTTGACAAATTTACATGTGTTATTGATTTAAGAGTGAAACTTCCATGCAATTCCTCTACCGAGAGGATTTAGACTTTTGCAGGTGATGAATTGCACAACATGCCTGAGTTTCTTATTCAGTTCAAGATGTCAAGTGAACAATCCTGCTTCCTTCAAAGATCTTTTGCCAGTTGCTGAGAACTAAGAATCCTCCTCTTGATGTCTCATACACAAAAGTTCCTCTCCCTCCAAAGCTTTTGTTGAGGGAGAGTATATGTTAAGTCTGAAGAATTTCTGATGCTTCTCCTTCACTTCTGAAGTTGAGATAAAGCTGCTGATATTGCTACATGTGCAATCCACAGTGTATGCATATGGGTGCATTTTCAAGTCTTCAAAACAAGACTAGAAGATCAAGCTCATGAAACATCCATCAAGTGCTGAACCAAAGTCTTTATGTGCGAAAATAAAGTCCTTTTCTTAATGCATTTTATGAAGCTTCTAAGAAGATGCTACCAAAAAAGGGGAGAAGACTGCACTTCAAGACTGCACGTCAATTAACATCCAAGGTTTTGATAATCTTGAGGTTTTGGTAGCATCATCTTAGCGGGAGTATTGTTGGACTATTTGAAGATGATACTTACCAAAACCTAAGTGCCAAATCTCATGATGATTACCAAAACCGACACCGTGAAGATATGCTAAAGATATGATCAAAACAAAGAAAATTGACCAAAGTCAAACTTGATGAATATGATCCTAGGTCACCACTGATTGGTATCAGAGCAATTGTGGAAACCACTGATTCTGCTAGTGGATCAAATATTTCAATCGTATTGTTGCTATTTATCGAATTTGTGATGTGGAATCTCACAAACCCGTTGATGATTTCAAGTGAACATCTATTGCAAGATGAAATGTATGATGATGAACGAATGATGAACAATCAAGAACACATAATCATAAAAATTTCATTCATTCATATGTATGATATCAAGAGAATTACAAGAGAGTTTGCAAGCACACTTTCTCTCACACACACTCAACCTTGAATTCTCTAGTGAATGCTATGGATTGTTTGTTTTTGTTCTAATGTTTGATTTTTTTTCATGTTAGAGTATAAATGACTACACTTAATCAATTTATATTTTTTATAAAAATAAATAAATTACATTTAAGCACAAATGATTACACAAATATTGTTCTAACTCTGATAAATTCTTCTATTGCTGATGCGTGACTGCCGGATGCTGACGTCATTCGGGACGTCCGCTGATGTTGACTGTTGACTTTGACCAAGTTTGACTTTGGTCATTTTTCTTTGTTTTGGTCATATCTCTAGCATATCTTCACCGTGTCGGTTTTGGTAATCATCATGAGATTTGACACTTAGGTTTTGGTAAGTATCATCTTCAAATAGTTCAACAATAAGTCATAGTCCCCATATGTAAAATGTTCATATTTATGTGACTTAAAACACGATATGTAAATAAATGTACAACGAACTCTAATAATAGAGTATCAAAGTGTTACATGAGTGTCATGTGATAAAGAGCTAAACTATAATAAAGTTACAATATAACTAAAGAATTAAAAGTGACACGGTTAATGATAGTGGAAGTAAATAACAATAAAGTGGGCCCAAAATGCAAAAGTTCATATGTGTACTCTAAAGTAAGAAATTTTGTAACACTACTAAATTAGTTTGCGTTGTTGTATTTTCACCTGATAAGAGTTATGTCTTGTGCATACTAACCTTATATGAGTCATACCTTTCTAAATACTCACGTGATAAGAATGATGCCTTATGCATACTTAATTGTTAAGAGCCAAAGTCATGCTCACCCTGATAGAAAGCAAAGCTTATATTTGCTTATCGAACAAGAGCTTTAAATTTATTCTAAACTCACTAACCAAAGGAGCTTTGTACTTGTAGAAACATAAATATAAAGGGAAAAATAGAGTAAATCTAAAGAAAAGTTAATGTAAAGTATGCATTAAAGTATGTTAAAGTATTGCTAAAAAAGACAAATAAATACAAGTAAAGTACAGTAACTCGAGTATGCTAAAGTATTGCTAAGAAAGATTTAGAAGCCTAATGAAATTTAAAGTTAAAGTATGACTATATGTATTATTACTACTTTATAAGGTATCAAAAGATGATTATATAAAAAATGTATTTTGCTAAGGTTAAAACTAGAACTCACTTAATAACATTACATTTGTATGCATAATTGTTTGATAGGTTAAGATGATAAAGATGCCAGCTTTATATGGATTGAGAAGTTATCTACCATGGTTCCAGACTAGTATCCATGATTGATATTTTATGTTTAATTAAAGTACTTTAATGTTATGTTTAATGATAATTGTTATGTTATGGCTTTTAAAGTTTTACTGCTATGAGAAATGAATGCTTAAGGTTTACGAATTATGTTTCGGATATGTAAATCCAACATCAAGATCTCTTGGAAAATAGAGCATTATAGTTTCCCATACCCACATATCAGTCTTAATCATTCTTACATACATTTGGGTGCTTGTGTTATCTGTTTTCGGGTGATACCCAAGCGGATAAACTATCACCTATATCCACTCCTTGTCTACTCATGGTTATGCCTTTGATTATCGTGGATCTTTATACCACTATCCTCATACATGTCGTAATATTATTTCTTATCATGCTATATCGTACAAGATGATCTTTGATATTCCTAACATCACTTTTGTAGTTTTTTTCCTACATTCTATATACCATTATTTTTTGTCATTCCTCTTCCACCATTCACACTTCCCTCACCATTTCACCCACCACCCTCATACTCACCTCCCCCTCATGATGGTTCTCATACTATGTTCACACATTCTTGTGATCATACTCATCAGAAAAGTTTCTTGATCATTAGCTTTTTCATGTGTTCATCGCTCCTACTACTAAGCCTAATACCTTTCATTAGGATAAAAAATGGCCAGCATGTTGAGATGCGATGTGTACTGAGGTTAATGCTTTAAACACCAACTGAACTTGGGTATCGATGTCCGCCTCCAATGACGCTAAAATTGTTGGTTGTGTGTGGGCATACATGAGTGAGCACAAGTTGTATCTATTAATCGCTATAAGCCAGACTTTTTGGAAAGATATTTCACCAGGCCAGTAGTATTGATTACAGTAAGACTTGTAGCGTTATATATGATTAAACCCACTACTATTCACCTAGTAATCTTTGTTGGTTTTTTATGTACATGTTAACAATGTCTTTTTTTATGATGACTTATCAAACATTGTTTACATGACACACTTCTAGTTATATTTTCTTGAGTCATCCACATTATGTGTGTTTATTGAAGAAGTATTATATGACCTCAAGCTGACACCTCAAGCTTGATTTTCCAAGTTTTCTTCTACTCTTCTTGCATGTGGCTTTTCTCAATGTGTTTTGGGTCCATCACTCTCTTGTCGCTTACATTATTAGTTTGCAATCAAGGATTTGGCACTCTTTCTTATTTATTTGGTATGCATGCTACTTTTATTAATGATAGTATACATCTTTCACAATAGACGTATTTGCAAAATTTATTATAGTGAATGGGTCTTGCTGAGTGCCGACTTTTATATGCGAATATATCTTCTGTACGACATCTCTTTTTTCATACTTGTGTTTCATGGGATGATCCTCACTATTGTTAGTTAGTTTACAGTTAGTATAATTGTACATTAATGTTTTGTAGCTTTACTGAGTTGTAGTTTCCTATTTTCTAGCCTCCTTATTCATATGTATAGCAGAGCTATATATGTTTGTATTGTTACTCATCAAATTATAGAGTTCATTTATTGTGGTTTACCCTGAACTTCATTAGATCGACGGATCTATTTCATGATTACTATTAAAGTTAAAGGTGGCATTGTTTACTTTGTTTCAAATATCAAGTCACAAGCACAAGTTCCTTTCGTTTTCATGCTTTTATGTTTAAGTTGTTTATTTGTGGTGTGAGTTCAAGTGTTTATGTTTTTCATCTTCATTGTGGGTATGCCATGTCGTGTTATCATTTAAGTTTGCCTATAATGCAATTCATGAGCGACTCTCACCTCTTCTGTTATGGTAACCTCAATCGATATGTCACTATTTTGTTTAAAGGGTAGTTTTAAGAAAGATAAGACTTTTAAAATTGAAATCTTTTAATTTATTTCAGGGAAAAGTCAATTTTATGTGATAAAAACAAGAATTGTACGGTACTTTTTCATTTATACATCATTAAATTATCAAATTTGGGCGATTGTTTTCTTATATCAGATGAACCTTTTCACTTTTCTTACATTTTCCTTTATTAAAAATAAATTAATAAATAATTTAGCAATATAAATAGAAAAAGAGGATGTTTAAATCACCGACTTAAAAGTAATGGTCGTGAAGACAATAAAACAACTAAATCAATATCCAGATCTTTGATTGCTCCAAATAAGCTTTTTCTTCATTATTTATTACGTGGTGGATATAATTTAATTTGATTTAGTTTTTAAATCATAAAACTTTTTATATCCAAACAAACAACCAAAACATGCTGTCTAATCTTAACTTTTCTAGCCTATTTATTTTAATAATTAGCTCAATAATAAAGTGTACTCAAATTCAAGTATACCAAGTCAAAAGGTCTTTCCTTACTTCCTCTTTTGTTTTTTTTAACAACACTTCACTCCTACTCTCTATCAATTTATAAACAATTTATAATAAATATAATATCTCTATCATCCAGTTGTATTTGAAATGACAATTTTTATTCGTTGTGTAGAAGGATATAAGATGTTAAATTTTTTATGTTGTGTTATGTACCTAATGTATTATTTCATAGCAAGTAGTTTTTTTTTTTAAGTTACCAAATATAAGTTGTTTTTTCACAACCGAAAATAGAGACAATCAATGATTAAGGGTGATTGTATTAATAGCAATTTAGAATTAAATTTAATTATATAGATTTGTTTTGGTTTAGTCCAACATTATTATTGTAAATCATGTTGTGTGCTTACCTTTATGACTAAAGATGATCAATATAAGAGTGATTGACAACTAAACTTAATCACATATATTTATCTATAATCCAACAACATTAAAGGACATAGTAGCAATGTAGAAGTAATTTTGATAGTGTAAATCAACTTTTTAGTTATAAATCCAAAAGTTTGTATTTCCTGTTTTAAAGATCATCTTGACAATCGACAACGAAAAGTAATTTAAAAGAATTTTTATAAATATAAATCATTTTATTATCAAATATCGTAAAATGGTAAAACATCTAAAGTCTAGCTCTTGAAACAAATAGTGCTGTCAACTGAAAATGAATGCACAAATTTTCTATCTACCGGCAAATTTAAAAGTTTGTATCACTTGCTTTAACATTATATACATAACCATGATCACTAATACAATAATCCATATGAAACTAACTTTAGTGTAAAAAAGTTTAAACAAAAGATC